>CM026218.1:24038169-24195669 GCA_014839995.1 Xenentodon cancila
TGCTGTAGCTTGCAGGTGGATTTCATGGTTAACCAGAAACAGATGTGCTCTGACATGTTTCATTGAACTCTTCAGTCTGACATCTCACTTGCTGCTCAGATTGTCCCCTGGGGACGGCGACACCTGCATTATTCCTACAAGTGATGGAGCAGATGTCATATGACACACAAATTGGGGTTTAGTTAATATAGATAAAATTTAAAAAAAAAACAACAAAAAAAAAACAAGCACTGCCATACAAGAATGAGCAGAAAAGATGGGGAATTACATCTGATCCCACAAGCAGTTAGAGTCTGAGCGGCGTCACAGGAGCCAAGGAGGTGAACGACGTCTGAAGAAACCCAGTCTTATCTTTCGGCTCCCGCTGCTGTTCTCCAGAGTAAAGGGAACAAAATCCTGCTATCTTTGGGGAAGTGAAGGTAGGTTTTGATGTGCATCACGACCACAGTGGGGCGCGCTGAGGAAGACCAGCGTGAGCTTCAGACTGAAGCCGCGACACAAATGAGTTTAAAATGAGAAACTTACAGTGACCCACAGGCAGCAACGGCGTCCCAGCAGAGGCGGGGTGGAGAAAGACCACCAGCACGAAGGGCTGTTCTGGTTCATTCTGTTGGATTTCCAGGAGACTCTGTGTGACTCTTTCATCTCACACCAAATACAAACACGTTTTTGTTTACCAGAAGACTCCACAGGAGACGCCTCGATGGTTCCCACACTCCTCAGGAACCTGCTTTCCTGTTGGCTGCCTTCTAGTTTAGAGTTATCACGTGAAAAAGTTGGTAGGACCCTGTTTTTTTAAACAACCTATTTTTTTTTTTTGTTGAAATAAACACATTTGATCTAGTGAGTCTTGGTATCAGACAACGTACAGGTTCAACTGTGTCATCATGTTTTAATAAAATGAAGCAGAGTGATGTGAGCAATACCAGGAGCCCCTTACTGCTCCACAGTATTCAATACAATTTAATGTATATAACATTTATTAAAGCACAGGTTGTCTCTAGGCACTTTAGAGACCCACAGCTGGACCCCCGAAACAATTATTACATTAAAAACGGCAGGTTAAAAAACTCCTTTAGCGGGAGAAACTAGCTGGAAAACCAGGAGTCCTAGATACATATGACTGATACCTGGTTAGGTGGTGGACTACAGAGACCACTTTGGAAACATGCGTAGACACTGAGGTGGTCGGAGGGTGGGATCATCCTCCAAGATGACACGCTCGACCTCACAGAGCGGGATCTATCAGAGACTACCTCCAGAATTTGAGAGTAGAGAGGATGGACTGGCCTGCCAGCAGTCCTGACCTCAACCCCCCTAAACACGTGGGATCAGCCTGGATGTGCAGTTCGTGACAAACTGACCAACACAACCACGTTGAGGTGGAGGTGC
This sequence comes from Xenentodon cancila, assembly GCA_014839995.1. Lineage (NCBI taxonomy): Eukaryota > Metazoa > Chordata > Actinopteri > Beloniformes > Belonidae > Xenentodon > Xenentodon cancila. Next base: position 24,039,562 of record CM026218.1, read on the forward strand.
CAGGCTGTTGTGGCTGTGGGGTTCTTTGAAACGCTACACACTCAGCTCTGCTGCTCATCCCACAAATGCATGTTCCTTACAAATGTGGCACCATTTAAAAGGGAAATCAACAGTATAAGATTTACTGCAAAGAAGCAGACAATCTACCAATCACTATTTCTTTAATTGTTGTGTTAAGATTATATAGAAAGGTGGAGGTAAACACTGGGATGGTCAGAGGTGGAACTGCAGGTCAGCAAGCAGCACCTGAGGCTCTGGTCTGCAGGACATGTACAGAAGAGGAAAAGAAGGGCCAGACAAGCACAAAAAACTACCAGAACAATGGACCACAATTATGTTTATGGGATATTGTTAATAACTGAGGGTTGAGGTGAACAAGAGAAAGAGAACCAGAGGAGGTGAGGGGCACCACTCAGTGGATCATGTTGGTGTCCCCCTGCAGCAGGTCTACAGCAGCAGATCCAGATGAAGCTGTGTTGAAGACCAGCTGCTCCAGTCTGGTCCTGCAGCTGCAGCTGTGACTACTGGTCCTGACACACTAAAGTTTACACCAACTAGATGGTTTACTGAACACAAACGGTTGAAGTTTGGTTTTAAAGGTGGAGGTGGTGTCAGCCTCCTTCACCCAAACTGGAAGTTGGTTCCATAGTGATGTTCCTGGTAGCAGAAGACCCGTTTTGGATCATCTGGAGGATCTTCAGAGAATTACTTGGACATCCAGCCAACAACACGTTACAGTAATCTAGTCTAGAAGATACGAACGCATGAATTAGTTTTTCATTCTGGGAGAGGAAAACGACTCCATGGTTTCTTACACTTTTACTGTAGGCCATCACAACATCATCCTTAATCCCTTCCTAAGGTGTTTGGGATATATACCTCCCAAAGGCTGCATGTAGAAGCTGAACAAGATTGGCCCTAGCACTGAACCCTGCGGGACACCATAGCAGACCCTCTGTGATGGTGTGATGGTTGTGGAGGCTCTGTGGTGTTTTTCCCCTCCCCTTCTTTGTGTTGCAGACCATGTGGATGGCAGGGGCGTGGCCAGCCATTTCGGACACCTGCACTCAATCCCCTCATCAGCCTCAACCTATTTACCAGACCTTCTCACCGCTCCTGGTTGCCAGAAGATTGCGTCCGATTCCAAGAGTCAAGTCAAGTCAAGTCAAGTCAAGTCAAGTCAAGTCAAGTCAAGTCAAGTCAAGTCAAGTCAAGTCAAGTCCAGTTCAGCTATGGGGATTCTACGTCTGCCAAGCTTTGTTCCTGCCTAGGTGGACTGCAATAGTTTTCGTTCCTTGTTATAAATAAATCAGTTCCACTTTCCTTGGCTCTCTGCTCTGGGGTTCAATTCCTTGATCCACAACACCTTCGTCTGTACTGAAGAAACCTCATGAACATGAACAAACTGGAATCTTTCAGACAGATCTGATTTAAACCAACCCAGAGCTGTACCTTTAATCCCAACAACATACTCTAGTCTCTGCAGGACAATGCTGTCATCTATAGTATCAAAGTAGCTTATGCGGGTAAGTCGTAGCTGCTGCTGATCATCAGCAGGTGTGCAGACCTCCTATAAAAGCAGATGTTTTGGCAGTTTGATGTTCTTAAGAGAAACTATTGTTGGTGCACATCACTTTGGAAATGCTCAACTAGAAATTCAAAATTGGGAAAGAATATTCATGTGGCAAAAAGCAGGATTATAAGGGGTGTACGGACTTTTGTTTGACTGTATTTCTGCTCTTTTTTTCTATTCCCTGAGATCCAGATCACTGAGTTCCTCACAATCTCCCTCATCCTCTCTTTAGCCTCCTTGTTTTTGATCATCCGGCCACCACTTCCTCAGACAAACCCTCTCTGATCGCTGTAGATGCTTTTACCCAGTAAAACACCGGAGCGTCGGCTTCTCCGAGGCCTCGGCCTTGTTTGGATCATCGTGCTGGATTATAGCTTCTTCACAGATGCTTACATCAGATCCTCGCTGTTTGAAAACGTGCTGAAGGTCAGTGTTGTTAAGCTTGCAGCGCTTACTGGGATGTAGATTAAATTCTGGGAAAAAAACCTCCATTATCCTCACACACATGCTTTATAGATAAAATATATTTTTAGAGGAAGGCTGTGTGTGTTGGCAAGAATCAGCCGCCTAAAAGCAGAGTTCTGCAGGCAGAATCTGCAGAATCTTCATCTGTGAAGTCCAGATGACACTTTGAGACCTGGTCAGGAGGCTTCATGCGAACTTCCACACCTGCCTCGACGACCTTGATGACCCGCACCTAATTCGGCAACAATAGAAAACATTTCAAGAGACGGAGGTGGCGACACAAACGGGCACAACTCCAGTTGTAGTAAAGCTGGAATAATGTACATAAAAACAGTTCTCACGTACTAATTTTTTCACAACAGAAAAGAGGAAACATCAAATGTAAAGAAGAAAGGAGCACTGATAAACAAACTATTGAGTCACGGGAGTGGTTAGTATCATCGTTATTATTGTTATTTTATAGCTATTTGTACTAGAACTGGTATTTACTGTTGTTTCGGTTGTTGTGTTGACCTTCGGCCTCACTCGTACCCACACTAGAACCCCTCTTTTGTTCTGGATCTTCCTTGTAGTCGGGACACGTGGAGAGCTTTGTGTAGGAACAGCGCCCCGAAGTGTTTCTGTGACCTCTCAAACCCTCCGGCTTACAGCGAGGATCGCCCTTTGACCTCAATTTGTTGTCAGCGATGGTCTTTGTGTGGAACCTGAGTGGGAATACAGAGCGCTGCCTCCCTGTCCGATTGGAAACGATCCCAGCGGTCCTCTGGGGTTTCAGTTGCTGAGACGAACTGAGGAAATGTCAGTTCACTCTGGTGGTTTTGGAGGAGCTGGAGGAATGACTCCTGTAGTTGATCTTCATATTTGAATCAGACAGCAGACGTGTTGATGCCACATCCGAACTTTGGATATGTTTTAATGTCAAAATCAAAGCTTTATATTTCTGTATTTTGTACATTTTATGGGAATATCAGAGTTTGACAGCAATTCAGCTGAATATCACTAACAGGTCCTCTGTTGGTTGACAGCAGGTTTAGATTTTGCTGACAAATTCAAATTAGTTGAACAGCAGAAAATAAAACAAAACTGTAACGTCTATCTGACGGGTTGAAATGTATTTACACGATTCATAAAGTACTTAGTGTTAGTTTAATGTGATGGTACATTGAACATGAGCTTTGTGGCTCCTGGGAGAGAAGCTGCCTCCAGTTTTAATACCTGATCTCAACAGGGATTACAGACTCATGCGGTTCCTCCGATGGCCACTGGGGGCTGGATCCAGAAGTGAGTCGGTCTTGGTTGACATGACATGTTTGTGTGTCCATCGCACGTTTCACATCTGTGACAGCGGTGTGGAGGTGAGAGTTTATGAACCCGGGCTACATGTCTCATCACTGAACTAAGATCGTATGATGCATCGTTAAACCAACGAACTTCTGAAGTCCAACTGTGTCCTGGTCTGAACCACCATAGCTGCAACGAGGGTTTCCAGATGTGCTTGATTTGACCTCAGCAGCTGGACAGTCGATGAAACTTAATGAGCAATTGTGTTTGAAACCCCCGTGGGTATTTTTAAAAATGTATTTTAAAGCGCAACACTGTTCTGTTGTTCCCGTTTAACTTAACGAAGAGTTTTACTTTTTGTTAGATGAGTTGTACGTTTCCACAAATGGTGACAATCAGACATTGTTGGCAACAGAAATATCAAACGTTGTCGACTTACTTAACTGTCGAGCTGAATTTTAAACAATTAAACAAAACATAATTACCAATAAAATCTGAAGCACACAAAGTTAATATTTTCCATTCTTTGGTTTCTTGTTTACAAGTTCTCACCACAGACCGATAAACTTAGAATAATTTGCAGATGACTCAGTTCAGACTGTAACAGCAGAAGCAATTAAAGAAAATGATCGTTAGTATATGAACTCCCAGTTAATTAAACTGTGTGTGTGTGTGTGTGTGGGTGTGCATGTGCGTGCATGTGTGTGCATGTGCGTGTGTGTGGGCGCGTGATGCTGCAGGCCGGCCTCTTCACCCACAGGCGGGGAAATAAGTCGAAGGAGAGAAGGAAACGATCTCCTGGACCGTGGAAATGAAGCTCTCCGACTGTAAAATTAAATCTTCTGCTTGGGAACGCTGTTTATGAAAGTTAACAAACAAAAACAAATCCAAGTCTTGTTTGAGATTCATTACTAACCAGCCAAGTGTACGAGTTCTGCAGAGACGAGGTTTCAGCTCCACTTTCAAAGCAGCGTGGGGTTTTTTAGCGAAGCACCTGGACACGGCAGAGTTTATGTCACATAGATTAACGTCGTCGACTTTGACTCATCCATTATCGTCACGGTTTTAATGTCTCGATGGACAACCGTCCGTCAGATCTGCTTGGCGTGGAGCTTTTTTTCCCTAGTTTTGATGTCACAACTGGAAAATAATGTTGTGGTTGTGATGCAGACTTCAGCAGCTGAGTCTTAGACTTCTCCAGCTTGGATTAAATAATATGTTTAGATTGTAATTAATTGTGATTTGTGTGATTTAGTGAATAAGTGGGAGATTTGTGCTGCACAAATGGAAAAAGCTGACATACAACGGATTGTTGCATCTCATTTTAGGCCTTTTAAAAGATGCAAGTGAGAATATTTAAAAACTTTAAAAAAGTGTATTTAACTGCACACAGAATAATCACACATAATTAGAAATTAAAAAGACAATGAAAGGACATACCGGATGTCTAGTTTTAAATGCCAGTTGGCTTTAAGGCATTTAAACAGCTTTACTCCAGTTGTGATTAATACTTTTGTAAATACTGTTTGACCCCCCACATGAAGGTCTGCAAGCGTTTTGAACCAAAGCTGCTCCTGCTTCCTCCTCTGCAGACTCTTGATTGTTTCCCCACGTTTCCTCCAGCTTTATGAGTCCTGAAATGTCTCCACAGTCAGGTGTCCTTTATGCATCTTTGCAGCAAGTGTGTCTGTCAAATTTATGGGCGATGTCTTTTTTGCTGGCGCTGCCGTCACAGTTTTGGTGATGAATGTCTGGAAATGTAAAATATGCAATCCTCTCTCTTCTGCAGCTTCAAACTTTGCTTTGCTTCAAACTTTAACTGGACTGGGGAGATGGATGCCTCCATCGCTTTGTTCACTTTGTTCATTCAACCCTGAATTCTGTATTTTAATTCAGTTGGAGAAGCAGCTTGCTTAGTAAATCTTTAATTTGTTACTTATGATCTAATAAAGCCTCCCAGTGCTAAAGTACTGGTAAAACATTGTTGCTTTGGTCTTTAAAGTGGTCATATGATGCTTTTCCGTGTTGTCCGACTAATCTAGGGTGTTCCTACGATGAACTTATCGTCCAGCACGTGACTGGCAGCTTGCAAAAAGTAGATTATTTTTATTCATATACATAAAGTTTAGGGCTGTGCATCGATTGTTTGTTTAAAAAGACCTGGACAACACCCCAGTGATGTCACACAACCTGCCCGCTCACTTATGTAAGGACACTGTTTGTTGCTCTGCCTTTAACACCATCCACCTTGGCAAGCTGGTCCGCAAGCTGCTGTCACTGGACCTGGACTACCACCTCTGCAGGTGGAGAAAGGGCTTCTTCTCCAACAGACCACAACACAGGAGACCTGTAGACCTCATCTCAGTCCATGTACGTGGTTGAAATCACGTGTCAGATTCTCTGAATCGGCCGAAACCCGTCTCGAAACCCGTCTCGAAACCCGTCTCGAAACCCGTCTCGAAACCCGTCTCGGCCACGTTGAAGATCCCCAACCAGCTGTTCACTTCAGACATGTATGTTCTCAGGGACAAAAAAGAAAAATAATATTGTGTCCGCCATAAAATGACAAAAGCGTAATGATTTGATATCTTCTGGGCTTTGTGGATCTTTTTCATCGTCTAAAACCAGAAAGTGCTGGAGGTCCCAGTCTCCCAAAATAAACAGATTTTATAACTTCTGATTGTGGTTTCCAGTGCTTGAATTCCACCACAGAGGAGATCTGAAAGTGATCTGTCATATTGGTCTGATGTTTGTGATGTAATGAGGCTTCCAACAAGAGAGTAATTGTTCAAAGCAGCGTTTTATCTTCACAAAGAAAAAGTCATAATTAAAAACAGAAAATGGACCTCTGCTTGGAAGATCTTTAATCTTGAAGCTAATGGTTGGATTTCCTAAATCGCCGTTGGTATTAGGAAGTGTGAGTAATAACTGTACAGGATCTAATGAGGTCTGACATCCTTCACAGCTTTACAGCGTTGAGAGCCTTGAAGATTAAAGGTGGCTTTGGTTCCTCTTCCCCCAGCGAGCAGGAGCATGAAGTTTCATTTCTCATGGTTAATTTATAACATCCCCAAAGAGTTGATAGATATTCCCTGTATTTTCTCTCAAGATGATGACAGAGCATGTAGTTAGTTGGCCATAAATTTGTTTAAAAAGTGAGGCCAAAAAACTGGAAAGGAAACCCTTATCTCCCAAAGACTTCTTCATCGGGTCGTGATGTTTATGGGACAACTAGAGGGGTGGTCGGCGTGTCTGGTCAAGCAACTCATGCTGAAGAGTTTATTTAGAGGTGGTGTCGAAGGGGGAGGAGTCAGAGCAAAAGCGTATTACCTCCTCTAAAGGTCACTCTTCCTGGTGTGATTTTTCCTCCTGACATAAGCAGACTTCTTAGGTCAAGTATCAGTGCTATAACACCCAGGACACATTTCTCTTGAAGGTTGTGATAGTGGAGCAACTACCCATAACTCCGGTAAAAGACCTCAGGAGGGTTGTAATTCTCCCACAGTGATTCCTGGAGCGTCTCTGTTGAATATAAAAGCTTGTCCTTAAAATACCCGTTAAATGAAGTATGATGAATGTGTCTGTGGGAAACCATGGATCTCCTATTTTTATTATTATAATCTATCTTTATTATCAGGAAGTGAGTTTTCACAACATTAGGGAAACATGAAAACTACAAATCTTACCTTTTTCTTTTTTTTTTGACCACAACATGCTGTTCATCTTAATGCGCTGACACACGATCCGTTTATTTAACATCATAGCAGTACAGGAGGAGGCAGAAATCTGAGCCACACATTTACCCATGATGCCCTCTGCAAAGTACTTTGTGATTTTGTCTGTGAAAAGTGCCAGTTAAAGTTTCCTTACGGAGTTTGAGTAGGGGCTTGAGTTATTTCACTTTTATTTTTGAATAACGTCTGCATTGCTGCATCGTGTGACGGTTAGTGCACCCCAGTTTCAGAGGACAGTCGATCTTCCAGGAGGCGGTTATGCTCAAAACTGAAACCTGTAAACATTGTTCTGTCATATATCGAAAATCCTGGGATTTTGGGAATGATCCTCCCGTGTTTGTTTTAATTTTGGGCAGAATAAAACATTTATTTCATCAAACGTTGACCCAAACCCCAGCCGTAAACAAAGTGCTCAGGCTTTGCGACTGATTCAACGGGATCTGTTGAGTTGTCAAAACTGTATCCGAAGTCTAATAAGAGGAGGCCCGGTTCAGCCACAGACACCTGCACAATTATTTGGAAGTTTCCACGTCTGTTTTGCCGTCTAAAACTCGTTTAAAGATCAGAACTGACAGTTGAGCTTCATTAGAGGATATCTGCCTCAGTGAGTCAGCTTTTGAAGAACGATGACGGCGTCTAAGATTTTCAGTCAGTTTTCTTCATATCACCTGTCTTTGATATTTCTCCCATCAGTGACGTCCTCAAAGGAAAGTCTGAATATTTTCACCTCTCAGATATGAAGAGCTCTCTGGTGGCCCACACAGGAGCATTCGCAGCTTTAACATTAGGGTATTTCCACCACAGCGTAGGAGGAAACTGCACTCTAATGAGCCGAAAACAGTTAAAAGTACCATAACTGGATTTTTAATACCAGCGTTGGGTTCAATTTCTGAAAATCTCACTGAGGAAATCAGCTTTCAGGTGTCTAGTTTGCTTTCCTGATTGTTCAGCCCCACTTTCACCAACAGGGAGCCTTTTAAAATGTTGTGTAATTCGTTTTTCACAGGATACAATCACAATTAGAGGATTATTGTTTATCACTTGTATTAAAGCTTTTTTTTTTGAAGGTGAAGTCTAAGACTTTCTTTTGTTGGATTGTACTCAGAACTACAAAATCTAATGAGACAAATGCGTCAATGAAAGAAAAGACCAAACAGGAGACATTAACCTCACAGTAAATTCCAGTACTGTAGTTCGAACAAGAATCCTATTTTAACTTGGTGACAGGAGGAAATAAAAATTTCTTTTATCCATCCATCCATCCATCCATCCATCCATCCATCCATCCATCCATCCATCCATCCATCCATCCATCCATCCATCCATCCATCCATCCATCCATCCATCCATCCATCCATCCATCCATCCATCCATCCATCCATCCATAGGGTTACGGGGGTCTGCTGGAGCATATCATATATTTGTTTAAAATTGAAGCCAAAACCAGAGAAATTCATCTTGGCAATACTAAGCACCCACTTACTGCTTGCATTGGATTTAAAAGGGCAAGTTTCCACCAGGTGTTCCTAATCATCAGCCCTTTATGACCTGATCATCAGCAGGTGTGCAGACCTAGGGGAAGGCAGATCTTTATGCACTTCGCTGATCTTGAGCACCAACCTACAAAGGGTTATAAAACCATTTCCAAACTAATCAGAGTGCAATAGTCTACACTGAGAAGAAAGTTTCACAAGTAGAAAACATTCAGGATGGTTGTCATTCCTCCCAGAAGTGGACGTCTGTTATGATTCAAGAGTTGAGGACTGAGTGCAGGAGACTCGGAGGCCAGAGGAGCAAATTAAAGTCCTTAATTTCAGCAAAAAGCACTGCACAGTAATTAATCCAAAACAGAGAAAAAGCAGCGACTACAGGAAAAATGATCTAAACAGTGAGGCAGGACAGACACGCAGACCAGTAAGAAAAAGATAAAATACAAGATTTATATTCTCAGGGGCTGATGAGACTTAGAAGTGAACAGTTTAGAAAGTTCATCTGTCCTGACAAAAGTACATCTGAACAAAGCGGCAGAGTTCTGGAGCAATGTCCTCTGGACAGACGAGATCAAAGTGGAGATGTCTGGTCTGAATGTCCAGGACCATGTTTCAGCAGAAACACCTCGGGTCTACTGCCAAGCAGTGAGGTGGAGGGTCATGGGTAGTGGTTTCCTGAATCCTGTCGATTTACCTGGTTTAGCCGGGTTTGATGCTGTCGAACAACGTCTTGAAGAGTCTGTGGTCATTGTAGGTCCAGTCCTTGATCGGTTCAGGTCATATCTAGCTGACTCATCCTGGAGGATCCCAAGGCATCCTCAGGCCAGCTGAGAGACATGGTACCTCCAGCGTGTCCTGGGTGGTGTTTCCTCCCAGACATGCCCAGAAAACCTCACTAGGAGGCGTCCGGGAGGCATTCAGGAGAAACTCAAACTCATTTCCACCTCCTGAATGTGCAATCTCGTTCTTGGTTACGAGGTTTGGTTAATGTTTGTTGTGTGTGTGTGTTTTATGTAAATACATTTGACCTTACGTGACCCGGGCTTGTAGTCGATCATTAACTCATCTGGTTGTGGATTCAACATGAATCCTGGGAGAAATGCACTCTGAAAGTGCAATATATTCTTATACTGTTTATATTTCTGTCATGATCTCATGTGTACAGTTTCATTGCAGATGTTGTGAAATACACCTTGTAGTTGATGATGGATCATTTTAAATTAGGTGAGGCATTTTCAAGCAGAAACCGGAAAATTGGGCCTCGTTAGGAAGAGCTCAAGAAGTTTAGAGGGAGTTTTGTGGCGCAAGTTAATTTAATTGGAGTGTTGTGTTACTTTTTTCCTCTTGGGCTCCAAATTCTGGTTACTTTTTCATAAGTTATGAGATGTGCTTTAAGGCAAGGTAAAGATAAATGGTTATGTAGTTCATATTGCAGTTGGGGGGTTTATTAAACTTGGATGTGGACTATTACTCGTGTTGGCCTTTGCCTCACTTTATTATTTACAAGATTCAAGGAAGAAAAACCCCAACACTTACAGCACTCAAGTTTTTGTTTTCAATAGAGAATATAAGAAAACTACAGACTCACTGCCACTAAAGTTATTTTTACACTGAACATCTTCAGCTGTTTTCAGTCTCTGCACCTCCTGGAGGAGCAAACCTGGGACCACACTGGCTGTGATTTTTCAACCTTTCATCCTCGCTGGTATCGCACCCTTTTAAACTCAATCATCTTCATCAAAGACAACCTTCACGGCCCCTTGGAAGAGACCATAAGAACTTCAGACATTTTGGAAAAATCAAAGCTGGAACATTTAAACATCAATTTGTCTGCATTATGTGTGTGTGAGCTGAGGGGTTTTTACCGTCTGCACTGATCAGAGGAGACGAGTGGGACCAAACCGGCCCACAACAGCCCTAGAGCTTTGTTTGGCTCCTTTTTCTTAAAATTTCATTTAAATTTTTTTTCTTTCTGCGGCATTGTGGAAGAAGCATTTGTGGTAATGAGCTCCGTTTTTACAATTACACTGTTGAATTTTTCTGCAGGTCTCAGAGGGTTCAGAGCTTCACACATTAATGCTGGAGGAAGTTGGATGTACGCAAGGAAGGTGAGCAAAACAAAACAGCTGGACATCCATAGAGGTGGTGCTTTGTAGAGGTTTGAAGATTTTGTCAATATTCCAAGGCTTTTTAAAGAGGTTCACAGATTCATCAAAACATCAAATCACAAAACCCACCTGAAGCCACCAAGTGAAATTCACCCAAAACGCAGCAACGTCTGTGGGTCTTTGCCTCCACTGGGTTCTCCACATGAAATAAACACACGTTTATTAACAACAAAAAGGCCTTATTACAGACTGAGAGAGCGCTGCTGCACAGGAGTCAGCAGGATGGGATGCAGGGGAGCAGCAGCTGGAATCAGACTGATGTTCTCCTGATGATACTGACAACAAAATCAATAGGTGTGTCCATCTATCTTGTCTTTTATTTTTAATTATTACACATATTTCAAACAACCTCATACAAAATGTAAAAGCTGAGCGCTAAATAAGCCATTTAATAATTATGAGATTTATCATCTGATTAGTGAACTAATTGTTTCAATAGTCGATGACTAATGATCAGAATAGTCGTTAGTTGCAGCCCTAACGGAGATTACCTTTCAGAGTTTCACACCTCTTTATCCTTGAGACGACTAGTGTACCTTAGTAACCAGTGTAGTGAAGCTACAGCTTCACTCTTGGGCCTAAACAAGCGTTTCAGAGGAAAAGGCTGTTTGTGCCGTTTTATGGTACAGCTCCTCTCCCCAGAGCGCTGGCCTCTCTGATTAACAAGTTTCTCTCATCTGTTTTGCACTGGGCTAATTACGTAGATAATTAACAGAAGTGATGTATGGACACAGCCGAAGTAAAAGCAGCCGCGTGACTGGTCTGCAACTCTTTCAAGAGTTACAACACAAGCCGTGCTCTGTTTTCTGCTCCGTTCGTGATTCAGCTCCTTTGAGATGTGAACTCTTGGCGTTGAGGCAAAGCTTGGCCAAAAAAATAAAAATAAAAATAAAAAATGTTGTCGCTTCTCACAGAAACACGACATTAGCATAAAGCCATCTTCAACAACAGAGAGCTGAATTTTAATGAACGTGGCATTAAAAATACATGAACTACAGAGCAGGCAGCAGTAGACATAAACTCTGAGCCTGTTTAACGTCTAACTGCCCGAAAGCTGCAGAGGTCCGACGGTAAGAGTTTGTTGGGAATTCAGCGACTTTATACAAACAGAGCTTAAAGCGCAGATGCAGAGATCAGACGTCTGCGAGGCCGTAAAAGGACGAGTCAACGAAGTCTGACAGGATCCAGGTTTGAAGGAAAGTGCAGTTCCTCAAGTGTCTCCTGAAGCGAGTCAATCACCATCTAGCACCGGGAGCTGAACTTCCAACTGTGAATACACGTCTAATGGTGCGGTCATTCTTATTTTGAATTCTTGTTGTTGTTGTCTTAACTGTCCTAACAGAGCGCTGCAGCCGGCAGTGAGTTGGTCTGCAACGGTCCAAAGACTAGAGGTCAGTTTATTCTCCAGTGTTGTATATATTTGTACAGCCAAACGTTGTGTCCGTCACTATCCCTCACATTCCCGTACGTCCTTTTGGCCACAGCCTAAAGCCTAGTTTATGCTCCATGCGTTCACACATCCGTCCTCTCCAAACCACCACCAGGGGCAGTGTTGAGTCTGACGAGCTTTATTTCTGATCATTTTAAGTCAAAGTGAACAAACGACACCACTAAAGAAAGTCTCTCTAATTGGAGAATTCTTTGATTTTACCCATAAAATTGACCTAAAAGATGTAATTTTTTAACCGTACAGGATTTTTTCCAATTTCTTTGTTTATTTTCTTATGTTTAGTTTAACTGCTGTCTCCATACTGCGTATAGACAGAAAACTCCATCTGTCTCTATATCAGTTACAAACATTGAGCGAAAGATGCCCCTAAAGCCTGCTACCTGGACCAACCGGAGGACGGCCTCTAGCTCGCTGGCGTTTGTTCTGGCAGCAGCCGGATCGACCAGGGCCTCCAGCTGAGCCACCATCCAGGTCGCTCGGCAGCCTTTGGCTTTGATGGACTAACTTCATCACCTCCGTCAGGACCGAGGGCTGATTCAGCTCCAGCGGTTCTAGATTGTGGTACCTGAGCTAAGGTGGGCGTGATTGAGTTGGCCGTCAGGCCTGTGATTCCACAGGCCTGACGGCCTGACGGCCTGACGCAGTTTGAAGAACAATAATTGGATATCAGACTGCTTTGGAAGGGAAGCTGGTGAAGATCAGGTCATGCTGACCGTCAGCTGTGATTACTGCTCTCCGTAGGGATGCACCATCTAATATCCTTATTACTCAAGTGTGCACAATCATTTATCTTCCATATGGTGTTTTACAAAAATATCCATTAAAGCTGGATTTTTGTACCACAGATATGTACAAGTGGACAAAAGCTCCCCAACATTAATGTTTTAACGTTATAGTGTGGGAGATGCTATTTATAGTCTTTCAAGCATTGAAAATGTATTTATGCAACAATAAAAGTAAACATCTTTCTTTTTTTTTTTTAAATAAAGTATGCTATTGTCTTTCCGGCTCACTTCCTGTTACAGGAACGAAATAGAACCCATGAGTCATGCTGATTCGTTCCTCCTGCAACCTTTTTTCAGGGCACTTTGTTGCCTTATTTCACGTGTTGGTGCACTCAGTCATGATTACACTCTCCCCACTCCAACCTGCTGTTCTTCTTCTTTGGTTCTCCCCTCACTCACCTGCAGCTTTACCTGGACTCCTTGATGGATTCTGATTATAATAATTTCCCCACTCGAAATGTAGAACAACTTCAAAAAGTTGCATTCACCATTTACGTCCCAGCCACTCGGCAGCCCACCTGGCTTTTCATCTGGAACACCGTGTTCTTCCCCAACCTCTCCACTCCCCAGCCACGCCCCAACTCCCCCAGCCACAGAGAGGATCTTCTATCCAGCTGACTGAACAGTGAAAACTTTCATTGTAATTATTTAACAGTAGCATGTAAAGCATGTTACGTGATACATGTTCACAAATTCAGGATGCTTTTTAGCAACCGACGAAGGGATGAAACCCTGGTAAGACGCCAATTTTACGCCCATTCATCATTTATGTATCTGATCCCCATTTTTAGCAACTCACATAGCGGGACATGAAACCATGGATCCATGAAAGATCCCCTGTAGAGGCCCACTCAGCTCATTTGTGTCTCACATACAAAACATGACTGGACAAATACAGAGTTGTTGTAGGAAATGGCTTAATTTGAGGTTTGGATGGGCTGTGTACTTCTGGTCTATGTACAGAACTGAATTATACATGTAATATGTACTTTTATATGCTCACCTAGTAGTAAACAATCATCTATTCATGCTTTGATTTCATAAGTGGGAAAGGAAGCGAGTGAGGAGCAGAAGCTGAGTGGACTGGAGAGAACGAGAGTGAGCAGAGAGAGTTGTGCGTTACTGCAGTGAAACTAATAAAAGCGCTTCCTGTGGGGACGTCACTTCTAACCACAAGGGGGCGGTATGTCAGGAGACAGTTGATGTATCAGTTCCTGATCTAAGATGCTACGCGGTTCACCTCTACATGGATGGAGTGGTATTATGGGATGTGCCGGACCGTCTCGACTCATTGGCACAATATTATCAGTGGGCCTTTGGTCAACACTGTAGATCTGTATATGTGGATCTGTATATGTGGATCTGTATATGTAGATCTGTATATGTAGATCTGTATATGTAGATCTGTATATGTTGATCTGTATATGTAGATCTGTATATGTAGATCTGTATATGTAGATCTGTATATGTGGATCTGTATATGTAGATCTGTATATGTAGATCTGTATATGTAGATCTGTATATGTAGGTCTGTATATGTAGATCTGTATATGTGGATCTGTATATGTAGATCTGTATATGTAGATCTGTATATGTAGATCTGTATATGTAGATCTGTATATGTAGATCTGTATATGTAGATCTGTATATGTGGATCTGTATATGTAGATCTGTATATGTAGATCTGTATATGTGGATCTGTATATGTAGATCTGTATATGTAGATCTGTATATGTAGATCTGTATATGTAGATCTGTATATGTAGATCTGTATATGTGGATCTGTATATGTAGATCTGTATATGTAGATCTGTATATGTAGATCTGTATATGTAGATCTGTATATGTAGATCTGTATATGTCGATCTGTATATGTAGATCTGTATATGTGGCTAAACACTTCAGTTGCCTCAAAACACCACGAGGAGTTGAGTGGATCTCCTGCTGAGCTGGTCAACTGGCAGCAAAGACATTGTTAACAAATGTATTCACGGTTAATTCAATGTTCTGATGCTGTTTTCAACCTCCCACGTTCGTCTTTTCATTCCTAAACTTCATCAAATACAGTATTCACATGTCAGGAAAGGCTAAGACATTTATTGATCATATTGACCTCATATCCGCAACGAGAGACCTTTCACCGTATTTTCAGCGAGTAGACGGTACGTCACGGGTGGTGAAAATAAATTGTCTTGATTTTCTTTGATTTCCTGGGAGTTTCAGGCTGCATAGCTAAGCCCACAGTTGTTAAACCACTCGTGTCCCTGTTGTCGTTAGGGCTGTGCTGCTCCGGTGGTCGTTAGCCTGTGGACGCCATATGGAGCAGCTTAATCATCCAAAGGGTGAGCTGGAAATATCCCCATCCCCTGCACCATTAGTGTTGAGGAAAAGAAACTCAAGAGGCCACCCGGGAAGCTCAAACAGTTGTCAGCATTGATCAGGAAACAGAAGAGAGGCGGTAGAAGGGTGATGAACTGAAGATAATAGAAATGAGGGGAGAATGGGAATCATCAGAAAACCACATCCATAAAGCAGGAGGAAGAAAGACCAACGCTGTTGGTTTTAATTAAGTTTTTTTAAACGTTGAAAAGTGATTTCCTAAAAAGGTTTTATTGTTGAGGTGGAAGCACTTTGATCATTCATCTTTTGATATTCTTCTCCACATTTGTCATCTCACGTTTTACTGCTTTTTATTCATCCTACTGTCAGGGAGCGTTGGAGACGTGTGTTTACTGACCTTTAATAAGGCAAGTTTGATTTTAATGTCTGTTTGAGGGCAAATAATGACAGAAAAGTCTAGTTAGATTTTTTTTTAAAGAGGAAAAACTGAAAGGCATAAGATTAAAGAGAAATGTCTCTAACAAAGTGAAAGAAAATGCAAAGAATAAAAACTGGTAAAAAAGGAATTGGCTCCATAGTAAGAAAAAGGAGACGACCGGCTGAAAGAAAAGTGCTGTCACGGGTGTCGACTGAGATGTGAACATCAAACAGCTTCTGCTAAAAGCATATTTTCCCTTTGCAACAGCCACACAACATTTTTACTTATCCCAACCTTTATTCTGTTTCAGCATCTGGCTCAAAATATTCCAGTCCAACATAAAAGTGCATTATAAGTGCTGGAAACGTTGTGAAGGAGCCAGAAGAGCGGGATGTCACGGATAGTTCTCCACTGAGCAGAAGGACGTCCTTCTGTAAAACTTCACTCTTTATGGTGGTTTTTTTTCTGTCAGCTTTCTCCGAGCTGAAGCGAGTCGTGGTCACGAGTTCTCCTCCAGCATCATGTTCCACCTTCACATCAGAGAAGGAAACAAAACTGTTTTTGTGGAGTTGTTTTTAAACTTTCTTTTCACACCACACGTTTTCATTTTTGCTGCTGTTTGGTTCAGGCACTGAGACCAGCTGGTTTGGTTTGGGAGTAAAAAGCGTCTTCTTTGGAACATCCTGGACTGCTTTATTTTGTACAACATACTGAATATATTAATTTACCATGTCTTACAAATATATTTTCTGAAGCTGGCAAATGCTGAAGTTAGTACCTTCTTTTAATCTGGTGTCCTTCTTGTGTAGAAAACAGTCACCTTAGTCTACGATTAGTGAAGAACAACATTTCACCTTTTTTATGGTTCAAATATTAACAAATGAGGTCAAAAGCGGAGCCTGCCCGAGAACAGACTTCAGAGAGGAGGTCTGCAGCTACAAGCTGTTCAACCACTGGGGTACTTGGTATTGCCCACATTACTTTTATATTTTGGCTTTATTTTTGGCAAATGTATTTCTTTTACCTTTTATTTTACCAGGTAAAAGTGTGAGAACAAATTCATATTTTCAAACAAGACCTACATGAATAATGGCACTGTGGAATTTAAGGTCATATTTACCACATACTAGGACCTGCTACATGCCTTTCTTTAAAATAAAAGGCCTGTTCCAACTTCTGCATGGGTGTCGTGTCTTTACGCCACCCTGCTTCATCTGCAGAAGACAAAATTGTGCCACAAAAACAAAAGAATATCTTCCACATATTCTGCCCCTTTTCTCAGACATTGGCGCCATTTACTGAGGTCTTAATGAAAAGTCTCAAATTTGTTTTGGTCCGACAGCTCTCAGCTCTCTTCATAGAGGCTGGTGCTGGGGGTGGAGTCAGTGTTCGGGGTGGAGTCAGTGTTTTTTGTCCATCTGATGCGTCTTTTAAAGTTGGTAACTAACCGTATGTTCCTTTAAAATGGCGTCAGCGAGGCTAAACTATTGAGTTGCAGACCAAACTGGTTGAAAAAATGCTGACACTCTTTAGAAATTCAAAGCAGGTGATCGTATGAAGTATCTTTGCTGCACAGCCGTCTTCCTGCCCGTCCTCTCAGCGATGTTTTTCACCGCGGGAGCTCAAGTTTTACTGCAGATCTGGATAGAATTGAGTCCATCAGAAACTATTATTTGTGGTTGTTACAGGTTTCATCCGTGTGGCAGTGATGGTTACCGGAGCAGGAAATCGACTGTTTGAGCCAGCTCTTTGTTCCTTTGTCAGGACCGGTGCCGGCTGGATCGATGCAGCGTTCTGTGCTGTAATTTCTGTTGAACTGCTTCCCATTTATTTTTTAGGGTGGAAGAGTGGTTAGCACTGTTGCCTCACAGCAAGAAGGTTCCTGGTTCGATGCCCGGGCGGGATTCTTTCTGTGTGGAGTTTGCATGTTCTCCCCGTGTTTGCGTGGGTTCCCTCCAGGTACTCCGGCTTCCTCCTACAGTCCAAAAAGGTTGATTGGTTGTTCTAAATTGCCGGTAGATGTGAGTGTGAGCGTGCACGGTTGGTTTGCATGTGGCCCTGTGATGGACTGGCGACCTGTCCAGGTGGACCCCTGCCTCTTGCCCGTTACCCTGCAGCGGATGGATGGATGGATGGATGGATGGATGGATGGATGGATGGATGGGTGGTTGGGTGGATGGATGGATGCTTTCCATTTTGAACTTAGGCCTTCTGGGCTGCACAGAAACCCCTTTTTCTTTTCTGGTGTTTCTTCCTGAGCCGAGGAATCTGAATGTGTGACAAGTCCCTGACAATGAAGAGCATTAATGGCAGCTCCCTCAGACACAGATTGCACTTGTAGATCTTTGCTGCCTGTTCACAGCTTTTCAGGACAACGGTGACTTTCAGTTCCTTAAAGAGGCATTCGTTGGGCCAGAACATGCAGAAAGGCTACCATCTACCATGTTGTTGTTGTGATTAGGATCCTAGATATGACCGGAGGCTCGGAGAACAAGTAAAACCATTGCTGTAGTATTTCAGTGTACAAAATCCTCCGCGGTCAGGGTGCTGACCGCTGGGGTGCTGAGGGTGCTGACTGCTGGGGTGCTGAGGGTGCTGACTGCTGGGGTGCTGAGGGTGCTGACTGCTGGGGTGCTGAGGGTGCTGACTGCTGGGGTGCTGAGGGTGCTGACCGCTGGGGTGCTGAGGGTGCTGACCGCTGGGGTGCTGACCGCTGGGGTGCTGAGGGTGCTGACCGCTGGGGTGCTGACTGCTGAGGTGCTGAGGGTGCTGACTGCTGGGGTGCTGAGGGTGCTGACCGCTGGGATGCTGACCGCTGGGGTGCTGACCGCTGAGGTTGGTGAGGGTGCTGACCGCTGGGGTGCTGAGGGTGCTGACTACTGGGGTGCTGAGGGTGCTGACCGCTGAGGTGCTGAGGGTGCTGACTACTGGGGTGCTGAGGGTGCTGACCGCTGGGGTGCTGAGGGTGCTGACTACTGGGGTGCTGAGGGTGCTGACCGCTGGGGTGCTGAGGGTGCTGACTACTGGGGTGCTGAGGGTGCTGACCGCTGAGGTGCTGAGGGTGCTGACTACTGGGGTGCTGAGGGTGCTGACTACTGGGGTGCTGAGGGTGCTGACCGCTGGGATGCTGAGGGTGCTGACCGCTGGGGTGCTGAGGGTGCTGACTACTGGGGTGCTGAGGGTGCTGACCGCTGAGGTGCTGAGGGTGCTGACTACTGGGGTGCTGAGGGTGCTGACCGCTGGGGTGCTGAGGGTGCTGACCGCTGAGGTGCTGAGGGTGCGGACTGCTGGGGTGCTGAGGGTGCTGACCGCTGGGATGCTGACCGCTGGGGTGCTGACCGCTGGGGTGCTGAAGGTGCTGACTACTGGGGTGCTGAGGGTGCTGACCGCTGGGGTGCTGACTGCTGGGGTGCTGACCGCTGGGGTGCTGAGAGTGCTGACCGCTGGGGTGCTGAAGGTGCTGACTACTGGGGTGCTGAGGGTGCTGACCGCTGGGGTGCTGAGGGTGCTGACTACTGGGGTGCTGAGGGTGCTGACGGCTGGGGTGCTGAGGGTGCTGACTACTGGGGTGCTGAGGGTGCTGACCGCTGAGGTGCTGAGGGTGCTGACTACTGGGGTGCTGAGGGTGCTGACCGCTGAGGTGCTGAGGGTGCGGACTGCTGGGGTGCTGAGGGTGCTGACCGCTGGGATGCTGACCGCTGGGGTGCTGACCCGTGGGGTGCTGAAGGTGCTGACTACTGGGGTGCTGAGGGTGCTGACCGCTGGGGTGCTGACTGCTGGGGTGCTGACCGCTGGGGTGCTGAGGGTGCTGACCGCTGGGGTGCTGAAGGTGCTGACTACTGGGGTGCTGACCGCTGGGGTGCTGACTGCTGGGGTGCTGACCGCTGGGGTGCTGAGGGTGCTGACCGCTGGGGTGCTGAGGGTGCTGACTACTGGGGTGCTGAGGGTGCTGACCGCTGGGGTGCTGACTGCTGGGGTGCTGAGGGTGCTGACCGCTGGGGTGCTGACCGCTGAAGTTGCTGAGGGTGCTGACCGCTGGGGTGCTGACCGCTGAGGTTGCTGAGGGTGCTGACTGCTGGGGTGCTGAGGGTGCTGACTGC
Source organism: Xenentodon cancila (assembly GCA_014839995.1). NCBI lineage: Eukaryota > Metazoa > Chordata > Actinopteri > Beloniformes > Belonidae > Xenentodon > Xenentodon cancila. The sequence goes on from CM026218.1 coordinate 24,059,366, forward strand.
TGGGGTGCTGACCGCTGAGGTTGCTGAGGGTGCTGACTGCTGGGGTGCTGAGGGTGCTGACTGCTGGGGTGCTGACCACTGGGGTGCTGACCACTGGGGTGCTGAGGTTCCTGAGGGTGCTGACCACTGGGGTGCTGAGGGTGCTGACTGCTGGGGTGCTGAGGGTGCTGACCGCTGGGGTTTCTGAGGGTGCTGACCGCTGGGGTGCTGAGGGTGCTGACCGCTGGGGTGCTGACCGCTGGGGTGCTGACCGCTGAGGTTGCTGAGGGTGCTGAGAAAGCTCTGGAGAGGTTTTTTTCTAACATTGTCTCTCTGCTTTGCAAAAGTGTTTTAAGGCTGGCAATGGAGATTTATTTTTCTTTTTTTGTGAAACCTTTTGTCAATAAATCAGTTGTTTTTATAAAGCAGAATGTTTTCAGATCAAATAGTGACATCACATGGTAATCTCACGTTAAAACTTGTAGTTATGAGATAAAACTGACCTTCCACTTCAGCTGTTACGTTGTCAAGCATGACGCTGGAGCGGTGATCATTTGGGTTGTTTTTTTTTGCAGCTACAGGACCGGGGCTCCATTAAATTCAACTTGTGATAAATAATGGCACTGTAAAAAAATGTTTAAGGTTGTATTTTCCAAATATTGAGCTCCACTGCAATTAGATGTTAATTTTGTTAATTTATACAGTAAACTCAGGATTAAAGTGGGGGTACTAATGTTAGAACATGACTGTAGTTTTGACCGCCCAGAGGTGTCCAGCGGTGATCTTTATCCCGGTATGTCCTTTGTCCTCTTCCATATCCTCGTAGTAATAATCTGATTCTGGATCCAGTATGTATAGATGTTCTTCAGATGTTGAGATCATTTTCAGCAAATGTTGTAAATGTAGCTGATATGATGTCCTGACAAATAATGTTTCTGATCAGTAACAGTTCTGTGTGTTGATTACCTATTAGCTCCGCCCATCAATGAGCCTCCAGGAATTCAACCAATCAGAAAACACTTGAGACAAATCTGCTCATTTTCATGAAGCTCTGCTTGTTTTGAAATAATTACAGGCTTATGCAGTTATTCTGTCTGATTTAGAGGTGCCAAAGACTAAAATATAAATAACTTGTAGAATTTCCTAAAAGTCAACCTAATGGTTATTTTGTGCACTCTCAGAACTTCTTGTAGAATCTTTGAAAGTTTTGATGAATCCTGAGGAGCGGTTGGGGGTGATGGGATGTTGTTGGATGGAAGCGTGCGTCCTGGCTGAAGTATTACTCTGACCTCTCCCTCCCTGCCGTCCTCTTCACTCCTTTGAAATGACATTAAAAATATCATTGATATTGCTCTGTCTCCCCTCGTGGTCTGATACCATCAGGAGATACTGAAGTTGGAAATTGAAACCCGCAGTGATGCTGCAGACCCCGGCGGCTCGGGCGGCGAAGCTGCAGGGTGCACAGGCTTGATGAGATGAAGCGAATGATTCAATTATCTGATACTATTATCTGCACCAATGCCCATATCTGACGTTTGAGCCGGTAGCCGGGAGTTTTCAGGACGGTGACTGAAGGAATCAGAGTTTTCCTGTTGCTCATTAACGCAGTGGTGACAGTTTAATCTCAAACATGTTTGATAATGGAGATAAAGTCTTGTAGTTTGGTCCACGTTGTAGAAGTTTTGCATTTTCTTTTTTAAAATTTCAACTAATCCCTGAATGAGTAGTAGCGATAGAAAGTCCAGCCAAACATTTAGGATCAAAACAGTTACCAGGTTTATAAAATTAGACTTTCAAATCATATGAAACTGTTTCTCTCTTCTGAGATGCTGTGGATGTGATTGACAGGTCTTAGAGCAGCTCTAATGAACAGCTCTCAAGAGATAAATGGAGCTGATCATTTTTAACTGCTTCCTAACGAGGCCTGTTCTCGAGATCCCTGCTCGACAATGACATACCGAATTTAAAATGAGTATATCCCCAAAACAACACGGGGTACTGGAACGACAACGTTGAAATCACTGCAGAAGTGTAGAATTAAGTAGACGTATCATCGGGTCAGGTAAAAAATGAATACGGTGCTCCTGCCAACATTTGCATGAGGGACCTATCTGAGATATCAGTGGACTGAAAGTTGGGGTCCGACTGTTCCCGGCTCCACGTCGCCTCCGTGCCAGTTACCTGCAGGGATTATGCTCAGGTACACGAAGATGAATGCAGCACAGACAGCAGCTGCTGAACTATGGGCTGTTTTGCAAGGCCACATCTTAAAAATCCATTGTGGGGTGATTAGGACCTCCTGTAGAACCTTCACAGCCGATCGAATCGATGGACAAGTCACAAATCTGTGTCGCTCCAGGTGCCATCAGTCAGAACTGGGAAGAAGACTGTTTTACAAGAAGATCATTAGGTCTCCCTTTAGTGGTATGACATGAGTCTTCTGAAGGTTTTTTATTTTATTAGCTGGACTTTGATTTATGATGGTGAAGCATGAAAGATGAGATCAATTCAGAGTTGGGCTGAAGAAAGTGACGTTTTTCTAGATTTTTCTTTTTTTTGTGGTTCTTCAAAACTCTGTTCAGTCATCTTTTTCAACCTCTAATGTCCAGGCAGAAAATCACATTGTTGGCTTTCGGCATGGATGACAGCGCCGCACCTCACTTCTCTGTTGCCATAGTTACAGGAAGCATTACTAGGGCAGCCCTAATAACATCCCTGGTGAAGTAAATGGAAATCCTCTCTGCCTCTTTTCTGCTTTCTCTTTTGATCTTTCCCGATTGCGGTTGTGAACATTTCTCCCATTTTCCCTCTTTCTGCCTGCCCAAACACGCTTTCCATTTTCATCTGTTCCCTCTTTTTTTTTTTAATCTCTGGCTTTCAGGCCAGTCTTGCAACCCTCCCCCTCACACATATATGCAGCCACGCTGATTCTGGCCAGTCATTTGTGTCCGTCTCCTCGTCTTGCTCAGAATCTTCCCACTCATTTTACATTTAAATACATCTTTTTCAGTCTGTTCATTGCTGAACACCAATCACACTAGTAAAGATCATCGCTCGCTGTACAACCATCTATGAACAGTACAGTTACCAGTTCGTCGCTTTTGCTTGTCAGTAGCAGAAACCCTTATGAACTCTTTAGTTTTGATGGTTTCAGATCATCAAAATGGCAGATTTATACCTCCACAGTCTCCTGCTATGATCATCACATCGTTTCTGACTCTGCCGATTTAGTTCCTGGATGGGTATACTGTTTTTGCCCAAAAATTATGACACGTATCACTGTCTTCCAGAGCGATTACTTTAAAGAACTCGCTGTGTCTGAATCTGAATCTTTCAGTTCATTTTCAGGAGTTAAATGCAGGAAGACTTCACATGGGAGTAGCTGAAGCTGTAGATTTGTTCATAAATCCACAAAGGACAAAAGTAGGGAACCAGAAACTGACCTGAGACCCCGGTCAGGTCGCCAGTCCACCGCAGGGCCGCAGGGTTTCATGAGTGTCTTTGACAAGTCTTCATGTTTTTGATAAGTTCTGACAGCCAACTGCCCAGCGATGTGGCCCCTGACTAACCCCAACCCCTGACTACTGGACGAGCCTGGCAACTGGCAAATCAGGCTTAAAATCTTTATTCTAACATTTACCCTTTCTATTATGAAAAAGAACACAACAACACATTAAAATAAATATATAATGTAATGTAAGTATATTAAATAAAAAACAAAAAAAAAAAAAAGGTTTGATGTGATATTAAACACAGATCTGGTTTGTTGACCAAAAAGCCGAAGACAGTGCTGTGCTAATGAGTGAGGACGGTCCGGCATGACACCGGGGGTTGACGAAGAGGGCATGTGTAGTTTCTCCTCTTTGGTGTTGCGCGTGTGAAGTAACAACAAGCGTCTGGATCTGGGTCAATTGATTTTTGTGCACCCTATCACTACATCTTACAACGAACATTCGGTGCAGGCTCAGTTAACCGAGCGGTTTCATCACAGCTGGGTTCCAGCTCCTCCAGCCAAGCCACCGTCTGCCCGTCTTTCTTTTCACTCCAACATTACACGTTTTAAATATTGATTTGGTGGCAACATCAAAAATGAGGATGGATTTGAACGGATTTGAGTGAATCAGAGGTAGCGAACGTTGACAATGCCAAGCTAAAATGACTTCCAGTAACTGAACAAAGGTGGGCGTATTCCGGCCGGACTTCAGCCGGACTTTAGCCGGGCTCCAGCCGAACTTCAGCCGGACTTCACCTGGACTGTAGCCGGACTGTAGCCGGACTTCAGCCGGACTTCACCTGGACTGTAGCCGGAGTTCACCCAGACTGTAGCCGGGCTCCAGCCGGACTCCAGGCCTGTTTGTAACATGACACCTTGCAGTATGAGGAAAAAAGCTTAACAAGTGCTGTTCAGAACATGTATCTGGGATGTCAGGGGGAGGGTTGTCCAGTTCTTCTTCTACAGTCTGCAGAAGCACAAGCTTTCGTGTGTTAGGTTGCTCCCATGTGGTCTACAGTGGTTTTGCTGCATGCATGTGTTGCTTTGCATGTGGTTTTAGGGCGTTTTCATTTATGTTGGCAGACTCCACGTCTAAATGTGGTAATCACTTACTTCCATTATGACCTTAAATGGTCGGGTGCTTCCACTTGTGTTTTCTTTGTGCTCTCATTAACCGTTGGTTAACACGATCTGGTTGGATCCACCTCGAGGTGGGTGGCCGATCTGACGACGGGCAAGAATGAGGCCAATTCAGTATCAAAGTAATAAGATTAATAAAAGCTGTTATACATTGTGCTGACATTCTACACCATCAGATGGGACATTCAAGATTTCACAATTTGGTGAAAATTAATAAGAAATTTAAAAAAGGAAGAAGGAATAGAAAGTCCAACGTGGAGAATAATAGTGCTGTCACCCGAAGCACTTACTCAAATAGATGGAAAATTACCAATGTGATTTATGATCTTGTAACTTTGAATGATCCAGCCAACAGTCCTCAACATGGTAATTATATCTGACAGCCTCTCTCACACACACACACACACACACACACACACACACACAACACACACACACACACACAACACACACACACACACACACACACACACACACGCACACACACGCACACACACGCACACACACACACACACACACACACACACACGCACACACACACCACACACACACCACACACACACACACACACACACACACACACACACACACACACACACACACACACACACACACACACACAGTGAGGAATAATTGAGTTTATAAATGGCTCTTTGTTCGCAGCCTCGACCTCAGAGTTCAACCGTCACACTGAAACACTCGCCATCGCTTATTTAAATATAAACAGACATGTACAAGAGAAAAAAGTTGAATGAAAAAACATAACCATTTGAGGTGAAAAGGTTTGACCTTTGCATGTTCTGTCGTTGACTCTGTAAAGTTTTGTCCTGTTTAACGCGAGTGTTTCTGTTGACCTTGTTTCCTTTTGTCTCCACTGTGGTCGTGTTGCAGTCTAATGGAGATGGACGAAATTGTTAACGTTTCAAAGAAATGTCATCGTTACATTTGGTCACCTTGTGATTTTTTTCACAAGTTGTTTCTAGGATCTTTGCAGAGACCCAGAACATGAATCCCGATCAACTATTACATAAACAACGGCAGGTCAAAACTCCCCTGGTGGGAGAAAAACCTTAAACCAAAGTGGCAGGAAAAACTCCCCTTTCAGAGGGAAGAAACCTGGACCAGGACCTGGATCATGAGGGGGGACTTAGACACACCATCAAAGGTACAAAAGATACATCAGTATAATTATCTATCAGCAGCAGAACTAAGACTTCCATGTACATGTGACTGATGCCTGGTTAGTTGGTGGACTACAGAGACCACTATGTAAACAGGTGTAGACAGCAGACACTGAGGTGGTCAGAGGTGGGACTGCAGGTCAGCATGCAGCTCCTGAGGTTCTGGTCTGCAGAACATGTACAGAAGAGGAAAAGAAGGGACAGACTAGAACAACAAACTACCAGAACAATGGACCACAATTAAGTTTATGGGATACTGTTAATAACTGAGGATGGAGGTGAAGAAGAGACAGAGAAGGTAAAGAGAAACCGAGGAGGTGAAGGCACCACTCAGTGGAGCATGTTGGTGCCCCCCTGCAGCAGGTCTACAGCCTACTTTGTGGCCCATACTGTGTTTCAAACAGCAGCTGGTGATTGCAGATGATTAAAAAAAACCTCAGTGTTACAAAGGGAAGACTCGCACACAAGAGCGTGTTTTTAATGGAAAACAAGCTCACATGAATGAACCTGTAGAATTAGAGTTTTAACAGGCACTAAAACATCCATAACCTGCTAAGTCTGAGCTAAATGTTGGTTAAAGGTGTCTTTAAGACCCGTGTGTGGCAGCAGCTGCTGTTTGGAGACTCGTCCTCTGGAATGATGGCGCGCTGGCTTCCCCCGAGTCCCAGGAGACGACACCAAACCTCATTACAGCTGCACATCCTGTCTTCAAAGTGGCTGTTAAGGTTTGAGTCGGGGAGCTTCATGGTGCTGTGGCCACTGCCCAGAATAATCACTAAATAAAAAGCAGTGTAACACGATGAGCACAATGAGGGGAAGTCTGTTTACGGAGTTGAGTAGGAGGTGGGGATTTGATCGTTCACCTCCTGCTGGTGGGATTTTCTGCCACCAATGAGCAGCACTGAGACAGAGGGAGGCGTTTCAGTCGCTAAAATGTCCACTTTTTATAATTAAATGACTTAAATGAGTCATTGAATCAGTTGTCCGTAAAGGATGGATTCTACGATGAAATTTGCCAAATAACATCTGATGGAGGGCTTGTGGACATTTATGCTGCAGGAGGAAAGATGTGGTTCTCTTGGGGCAGTACTTGTCTGTTACTCAAGAGGAGTCATTCATATTCCTCCAAAATCTCTTCATATTCGAACATGTTGGTGTGCAGATTGGGCCAGTGAGTCAGGACGCTGCACCTGCTTGGTTGTGCACCAGCAGTGTTTTTATGTCCTCCATCAACACACACACCTTTGATAATCCAGTAAAAGTGTTAAAAAAAAGACCATTAAGACTTTATTTTTTAATACGTTTTGGCCAAAATACTGCACAGATACAGTACGACAGCTCACATTTCAATCATATGATTACGTCTCTGTTCTTAGGAGGCGGAGTCAAGGCAAGCGTCTGATCCACAGCGCCTATTTTGTGCCTATTTTGAAATTGATGTTTTTGCGTTTTGCACTACTTCATCTTCATTCCACCTCCAGTCTCCAGTGTTCCTTCAGTGGTTTTGTTGTTGACTGAAACTGAACTAGATAATTGGACTAAGACACCACAATAATGCAGCTGAAGTTGAGCTAATCCCTGCGTGTAAACGTTCCAGGAGGATTGGAATGTGACATGCTCCACCCCCGACCCCCCGACCCCCCGACCCCCCGAACCCACCACCACCACCTCCACCATCACCCATAGAGGATTCTATCTGTTTAATTCTCTTTTTCAAAGCATTTTTGATCATTTCATGCCCTCTGTTGTTGATGCTGATCACATTCGGAGGAAAGCGGGAAGCGATCTGCTCTTTGAAGCAGCTGTCGGGAATACTGCAGATCCTGAGTTTATCTCAGCTCAAGTAACTGTTGTTTAAATGAACACTGCCACTCAGTCAGCTGGCGGTGTAATTAAGAATCGGTACATGAAATTGTCTCGCACAAAAAGGACTGAAGTCGCTTTCTGAAAGCTTCTAAATGAAGCAAAACTCAGCCTCATTAAATGTTTATCTTTGCTTCTTCCAACGTTGTCTCTCTTCTCACCTCAGCTTTACGTCTCCTAATCGCTGTCCCTTTCCTCCTCCTCCTCCTTTCCTTCCATCTCTTCATGCCTTCCTCCTTCAACAGGGGTCCAATAGTTCCTCTCCGGCTCCCTCTAATTGACAGCAGACCATTAAAAAGCCATTTGAGACGCATCCTTCTTGACATTTACGACATTAGACGAAAAAATGTTATCTTAATTCCTTCGAACTCACTGACCAGGTGAGAGGGAGGGAAAAGTTCTTTGTTTCTGAAAGTCCACAGCAGCAGAAGATCGACAATAGTTAAAGAAGGTATACTTTTATGTAAGGAGGACGAACTGAGCATCAGGCCTATTGCAGCAGAGAGGAATTTAAGTGAATCCACCAGTGAACTCTGCAGCTTCTTCTGCACACCGGCGACGTGAACTCTCTGGAGAGGCCTCGTATTGACAGGAGGCCTGATCTCCAAACTATCAAAGGAGCCACATGTCAAAGTCTTTCAGAGTGAAAACAAGTGAAGAAATCAAAGCCGTCTTGATTGGAAGCAGCAGAACGGATAGAAACGTATTTGATTTCATACCACAGTCGTCTGTAGAGGAGGAGGAGAAATTGTGTTATTCTATGTCATTTATGCCCCACAGAAGTGGTGGAAACAGCGGAGGGGAAGGAGGGTGTCCAGAGACGCCGGGAGAGTGGTTTTCTTTTCCTTGATGTGATTGCAACTCAAATTGTTGTGAAGGTGAGAGATGTTTTTTTCGTGTTAAAGATGACTTTAGCTGCAGTCAAGAGTCTGTTGTTGAGGCTCCGTGACCCCCGAGGAACCAGGGAACTGAGCTGGAATAGTAAAACCCCTCCATTCTTCTTCAGCAGCTATCTGCAGGGAAACAAAACTGTGAAACGGAAAGAAGGAACCATACCTTTACCTCAGAGAGGACCAGTTATTAACCTCTCTATTCCCCACCTCCTACAGATATACTCGTGTTGTAAGAACAACCACTTATTTAACACAAGCTCCTAACTCATCATCATCCAGACCAACCTAAATAAACTAAATAAACAGCACTATGAAACATTTCCTCTGCAAAATATGAATGAATATGTTGTCTTTGGTCTTCATTTGCAGCTCAGCACTCAAGACTAAGTAACAAAAGCGATAACCACTGGCCATTAGCTCTTCCAATCAAAATTCCACCCCTCTAATTTTAAATCATTTTACCTGATGGGTCCAAAAACATGTAGATATGGAGACCAGACGTTTACTTTAAGCCTGGCTGTAAATGCATTTATTTTCCAGTAATATTGCACATTTTAACTTGGAGGTCAGTGGAGATCGACTTGCTTTTGGAGCCAGCCCCTAGTGGCCAGTAGAGGGACTGCAATGCTCTTCACTTCCTGGATTGAATGAGTCTAGTATAGTGTTCTTCAACCCTGGTCCTCGGGGCCCTCTGTCCTTCATGTTCTAGATGTTCCTCTGCACCAGCACACTCTGGATCACCATCAGCTTGTCTAAAACAGAACAGCGGTTCCTGAAGACCAGGGTTGAAGATCGCTGGTTTAGTAAACAGGACGTAGCCTCTGGGAACGTGGATACAGCGCTACGCTTTCACACGGCAGCAGGCTGTTTGCTGCTGTTTTCATCCTATAAAATATTGTGAATTGGAGTTTTGAGGTTGAGATGTTATATCTGTCAGGAGGTATTTATACCAAAGAGACAGCCGATCTCTAACTGAGATTTCTTTTGTTCTGTTGTTTTTCTAGTTAATTTTAACTCTGGTTTGATTGTTTATGGAGTGGATAACGCAGCCGGAGCCGTTCTCAGGCGGTTGTTGACCCACCGGTGCTGCCACCAGTGCGGCAGTGAAGCGAACATCTCCGTATCTGCAGGATAGTTAGTGAAGCACAGCGAATGTTTCACTGTTTTATGAATATTGGACGTGAAGATCAAAGACCCCAAAAGTTTATCTCCATCTCTTAGACCCAAAACAACACAAGTTGTTTTTATTATCCAACCTTCTGCTTCATCTCATATGTGCAGAGGAAAATAGATGTTGTTTTCTTTTTTCATCCCCTGCAGCAGAGCTCCACTTCTCAACAAACTCTCTTTCTCTTTTGTTTCTCCTTTTACATGCCTTGTTCTCCATTTCGCCTACTTTCACAGAGCTCCCCGTCAATACAGCTGAGATTGATTCAGCGAGGACACTGCGACAAAGCGGCGAGCAGCTTTCCTGTCAATAGAGCTGTGATTTGAGCTCTTTGCGTCTCTCCTCTAATACACCTGGGTGCCTCGAACAGCCGCTGCTCTGCTCATTTGGGCCACAAAAGCCACTTCGAAACAGCCGTTCACACTTATTGTGGCCCTTGTGAAGCGTTTGTGTGTCACTGAGAACATGACAAAGATACACGCAACTCCTCGCTTATGGCCGTCGGCGCAAAATGCTGCAGGTTCTCTGTGTGACGATGTTCAGTTCTTAAAGAATTGGCCTCCTTTCAGCTTTGTGCTTCTCCTCTGGTGTTTGCAGCCACGTGAGAGTTGAGGCATCGTCTTCCTGCAGCTTTGACGATTAAACTGCCGAAATGGACCGTCAGGACAAGTGGGTCAGTGGAGACGTGAGGGATGTAAGGGAGGAGAGACGAGGACGCCTGGAGGATGAGAGGCCGAGCAGATGACAAGCTCAAAGGATTTCTGATCAAGGTGAGCACAACCACACGGAGGAGTTTTATCACATCTTAGACATTAAAACCTGTTCAGTTAAAACCCAGAGGTCATTCAAGCAATTTCCAATTACAATTTACAACAAAAAGTACAATGCCATTCAACCTCAGCTCCAACCATTTAAAGATCGTTTTCATCTAAACAAAACACAGTTCCAACCACAAGAGAAAGCGAAACGCTACAGACAACAAAACTACAGCTAGAGAAACGTAAACGCCAAAAGTGCACAAACTGGTTTGGAGATACCCACCCTGCCACCCTGCCGCCGAAACTCAGCAAAAGCAAATGTCACTTTGTACAGCCCAACTTTGAATTTGGTCTTATGGATGATGTTCGAGTTTGGATTAAAAAATAGTGAGAGATCCGTAGCAGTGGGAGGCACGTTCCAACATCTTGGAGCAACGTTCAGACCACTGCCTCACGAGCTGGGAGCGTCTAAAGCCTGTCGGTTGGAGAGCCTGAAGTCTGTCGGTTGGAGAGCCTGAAGTCTGTCGGTTGGAGCGCCTGAAGTCTGTCGTTTGGAGCGCCTGAAGCCTGTTGCTTGGAGCGCCAGAAGCCTGTTGCTTGGAGCGCCTGTCGGTTGGTGCGCATGACGGTTGGTGCGCCTGTCGGTTGGTGCGCATGTTGGTTGGTGCGCCTGTCGGTTGGTGCGCCTGTCGGTTGGAGCGCCTGTCGGTTGGTGCGCCTGTCGGTTGGTGCGCCTGTCGGTTGGAGCGCCTGAAGCCCATTGGTTGTGCGCCAGAAGCCTCTCGGTTGAAGCGCCTGAAGCCTGTTGGTTGGAGCGCCTGTCGGTTGGAGCACATGTCTGTTGGAGCACCTGTTGGTTGGTGCGCCTGTTGGTTGGTGCGCCTGTCGGTTGGTGCGCCTGTCGGTTGGAGCGCCTGTCGGTTGGTGCGCCTGTCGGTTGGAGCGCCTGAAGCCCATTGGTTGTGCGCCAGAAGCCTCTCGGTTTGAAGCGCCTGAAGCCTGTTGGTTGGAGCGCCTGTCGGTTGGAGCGCATGTCTGTTGGAGCACCTGTTGGTTGGTGCGCCTGTTGGTTGGTGCGCCTGTCGGTTGGAGAGCCTGAAGTCTGTCGGTTGGAGCGCCTGAAGTCTGTCGTTTGGAGCGCCTGAAGCCTGTTGCTTGGAGCGCCTGTCGGTTGGTGCGCATGTCGGTTGGTGCGCCTGTCGGTTGGTGCGCATGTTGGTTGGTGCGCCTGTCGGTTGGTGCGCCTGTCGGTTGGAGCGCCTGTCGGTTGGTGCGCCTGTCGGTTGGTGCGCCTGTCGGTTGGAGCGCCTGAAGCCCATTGGTTGTGCGCCAGAAGCCTCTCGGTTGAAGCGCCTGAAGCCTGTTGGTTGGAGCGCCTGTCGGTTGGAGCGCATGTCTGTTGGAGCACCTGTTGGTTGGTGCGCCTGTTGGTTGGTGCGCCTGTCGGTTGGTGCGCCTGTCGGTTGGAGCGCCTGTCGGTTGGTGCGCCTGTCGGTTGGAGCGCCTGAAGCCCATTGGTTGTGCGCCAGAAGCCTCTCGGTTGAAGCGCCTGAAGCCTGTTGGTTGGAGCGCCTGTCGGTTGGAGCGCATGTCTGTTGGAGCACCTGTTGGTTGGTGCGCCTGTTGGTTGGTGCGCCTGTCGGTTGGAGAGCCTGAAGTCTGTCGGTTGGAGCGCCTGAAGTCTGTCGTTTGGAGCGCCTGAAGCCTGTTGCTTGGAGCGCCAGAAGCCTGTTGCTTGGAGCGCCTGTCGGTTGGTGCGCATGTCGGTTGGTGCGCCTGTCGGTTGGTGCGCATGTTGGTTGGTGCGCCTGTCGGTTGGTGCGCCTGTCGGTTGGAGCGCCTGTCGGTTGGTGCGCCTGTCGGTTGGTGCGCCTGTCGGTTGGTGCGCCTGTCGGTTGGTGCGCATGTTGGTTGGTGCGCCTGTCGGTTGGTGCGCCTGTCGGTTGGAGCGCCTGTCGGTTGGTGCGCCTGTTGGTTGGTGCGCCTGTCGGTTGGTGCGCCTGTCGGTTGGAGCGCATGTCGGTTGGTGCGCCTGTCGGTTGGAGCGCATGTCGGTTGGAGCACCTGTCGGTTGGAGCGCATGTCGGTTGGAGCGCATGTCGGTTGGAGCACCTGTCGGTTGAAGCGCATGTCGGTTGGAGCGCATGTCGATTGGTGGTCAGTTAGTACGGCCAACAGCCCCACCAGCCCTTTGAATGACTATAAGAATGACTATTCCCATTCAGTCAAAATAAACAACTCAGAAGTCCAGTTCATCAAAAGTGGGACAAAGTGTTAATTTATTCTGTAAAGTTGCACATTTACTGTGGAGGTCATTGGAGACGTCCTGGAGACTGGCCTTCATGATCTACCAGGGAACTGCAAGGTTGTCGTGTGGTGACAGAAACTACCACAGAAAACAGGGCTGAGCTCGTTGTTTGGTCAGTTTGGTCGGTGGGGATCAGCGGAGATGGAGTCGGCCCCTGGTGGCCAGGAGGAAAACTGCACGTCTGCGTTGCCTCACGTGGCCCAGTCGCCTTCTTTGTTCTTTTTCTGATTACAAAAGCAGCATTTAGAGAAAACCACTGTAATATTTCACAGCGATAACGGGCCGGGAGAAAAAAAACAAGCCTTTAAATGCAGAAGGACAATTGTGTCCAGCAGTGCGGAATGAATTGAGGCGGCGCTGAGCTTCCACACAGTTGACCCACGGGGCAGTTCTGTACCGGGCTGCTCTGCTCTGCTGGAGTAAATAATGTCTTTATCCTTCTCAAGGGGAAACCCAGACGAAGAGTTAAACCTCTAAACCTGATGTAAATCAGCCGAGAGGGTGACAGCGCACACGTATCGCTCGCTCGCTCGTTGGCCAGACGTTTGTTGATGTTTGCCAAGTTTACTTTGTTCATCTCAGCTTTTTGATTGTGAATATCACTACCCATAATCCCCTGTGATGCAGGTTATTATCTTCTCACACCTCTGTTGTTTGATCACTCGCACTTTGTGCTGTTTGAAGCCACTTAAAAAAACTGCGTTTTGTGTTGCTTTCATCTTCTCTGCCTCTCATTTCAGGTTCTTTGCAACAGTTAGAACCACAGTAATCTCTCACAGACCCTTGTAGTTGTATGTCTTAATGAAAAAATCCTCTTCACTTTGGCACTGAAGCCAACTGCAATTTAAAAACCTCGGAGAGGTGAAATAAAAGCGGTAGCCGTTTGTCTGACAGTGTGCTGATGACAGTTATTCTGCTGTATCTCCGAGTGGCGCCTGTGTGAGGACTATTATCCAGGCTGAGGGGGGCTGTCACAGCAGCGCTCCCCAGGGTGCGCTGGTTCTTCACCGCTGAGTCCTGAGGGAGTCTCCAACTGGAGGATGAAACCAGACCTCCGCGTTGGCATTAAAAACACAGAGGTTGCAGTCATGTAAAACCGTCTGAACCGTATGGCGCGGCCGGCTTCCACGGCCATGGCGGTTAAACTCTCCGTCCAGAGCGATGACTCGGCTCCAGGCCCTTCAGCCCGCCCACCGACCGTCCAATCACTCAGTCCTTCCAGCTGCCAGCAGCATCCGGCTCCTCTCCAGTCACTGAAACAGCCAATTAGTGAGTCTACCAACAACCCGGCTCCACAGCTACCAGTCGGCCTGCAGGCAGCCAGCTAATCAGCCAGCTGATGTAAAACAGTACCGTCCCTGTCGATACCAGAGCCACCGCCCCCCCCCAGGGCCTGAATTATGGGCTGCTGGAGGTTAACAAGAAACAACCGAGCAAACATCCCCTCCCCTCTCCTCCCTTCCACCTCCTCACTTCATTACCTGCCTAGTCTTCCTTACTCTCCTTCTGTCTCCTCCGGCTTCTAATTTATGAGCAGCGACTAGAGCCTCTCCTCCTCTCCTCCTCTCCTCCTCCTCCTCCTCTCCGCCTCTCCTCCTCTCCTCCTCTCCTCCTCCTCTCCTCCTCTCCTCCTCTCCTCCTCTCCTCCTCTCCGCCTCTCCTCCTCTCCTCCTCTCCTCCTCTCCTCCTCTCCTCCTCTCCTCCTCTCCTCCTCTCCGCCTCTCCTCCTCTCCTCCTCTCCTCCTCTCCTCCTCTCCTCCTCTCCTCCTCTCCTCCTCTCCGCCTCTCCTCCTCTCCGCTCCCTCCTCGCTCTGACAAAAACACGGCCTCTGGCTCTTCTGCATGTTCGCGGTGAGATAAATTGACTCGGCCGCCCACCTCTGCTCCAGCTCTCAAAGCGATCCCTCACGCTGCTCCCGGTTCATCATCTTATCTGCTGCAGAAAACTAACAAATCACCTTCACCCCGAGAGCTAAATGTTAGCTGGCGGTGAGACTGAAACACAGAGCCGCCGCTTTAAGGTCACGGGTTCGATTGGTGCAACACTTTTCTGGTTAATCACACTGAATCCCTGCGGCTCGGACTGAAAATGGAGAAACGGGCTGCTGGCGAAGCGGTCCGTGTGCTGAGAGCTGCGCTGGAGCCGGTTCCGACGCTGACGTCACGGTTTGTCTCGGCAGCAGCGTTTCAGGACCAAAGTGTTTGGCTGATGATCAACATTACAGTTCCTCTTAAGTAAATAGCAAATGTTCCGTTTTAAAAAAAAATATCTTTCATTATTACACCTTAAAGGGTGGACTGGCCCCTGTGAGGAGGGAACAAGGCGCTTCCTCAAACGGAGGAGTTTAAGTAACATTAAGTAACTAAGTAACTAACGGAGCAGACGGTTGACGGGCGGACGGGGCGCCGTCTGCAGAAATGTGGACTCTGTACTGATCTGTAATGACCCAAATGACCGTAAATTTTAAATCTGTCAATGGGAAAAAAAACAAAAACACCAATGTGTCAAAATCAGTGTTGAAACTAACCTTTGATATATTTCAGACGTAATCCCAACCCCCCAACATGTCTCATAGGGGAAATAACTTATGTTTAGTTTATTTTAGTGTCATCAAATATTTAGTAGTCTTGATAGAGACTTAAAAGATTTGAGCAACAAAAGCATTTTTTTTCTTTCTTTCTGTCAATATTTTCATAGGAGTTTTTGGGAGATAATTGTTTTTGTTCTTTAATGACCTTGAAGTGACCACCAAGGGTAAGCTGATTACACGAGTAGTGATATTCTTGCGTTTATTGAACAGACCCATCAAACACGAACAGCTCTGGAGGATAAAGTGAAGTCGAACATCTGCCATGTTTGTCAGCTATGGCGAAGCTTCTGTGACTCCTCAGAGGTGCGTTTTGAAAGCAGGGACTGATGCGATGCATCTCCTTTTGTTTTGCTCTGAATGAGCAATTACGAGGTGATTAGTGGCCTAACGAAGGCTCCTTCTGTGTCGTGGTCCTGCTCCCCAGCGATCATTAACCAGGAGTTTCAGGCTGTCTTTCATTGGCAGCTTATCCTTCACCGTGATGGACCATGTCAGCGTAACCGACAGCAGCTTTACATTTGGGCTGAAAACGTGTGAGACTTGTTCGATTTTTCCAACATCAAATGGTGACCTTTATTCAAACTTGGTGACACTTGACAACTTTCCCCCTGAGAGTGCGCACCTCCTCCAAACTCTCCTACTAAGCAGGGGTCAGGCTACGTAAATCACAGTATACAGTTTATCAGTATATCATTTTATATAAAGCCATGTGCAAATGTTTGCACTCATTTTTCATTGTGATTTTTGGTCTGAAGAAAAAATAAGTTATTTGATCATCGTGGCTCCTATTACTAGGCAACCTAAGGTACCCCCTTACTGTATCTGTACGATTGTTTCAGCCAGGTGCTGCTAATCATCAGACCCTTTTTTAAGTGAGCATTTTCAGGTGAGCAGTTTCTATAAAAGTAGATGTTTTGGTAGTTTGGACTGGAGACCTGTCCAGGTGGACCCTGCCTTTCACCTGCTATGCGCCGGGATAGGCTCCGACAGACCCCGTAACCCGGAGACGGAGTAAGCAGGAATAGATGATGGATGGATGGATGGACAATGCAAAGATGTGCAGCAATCTAGAAGGGTTTATAAATCATTTAGAAACAATTTAGAGTTCAATGTTTTACAGGAAGAAAGGGTAAACATTCGTGAGAGTCCTTCCAAGGAGTGGATCTTCTGTAAAATTTACCCCAAGGTCAGACTGTGGCCTGACTGTGGTCAGACGGTGGTCGGACTGTTGCCAGACTGTGGTCTGACTGGCCAGACTGTGGTCGGACTGTGGTCGGACTGTGGCCTGATTGTTACCAGACTGTTGCCAGACTGTGGTCGGACTGGGGCCGGACTGTGGTCGGACTGTGGTTGGACTGGGGCCTGGCTGTGACCTGACTGTGGTCTGACTGTGGCTAGACTGTGGCCTGACTGTGGGCTGACTGTGGCCTGACTGTGGGCTGACTGTGGCCTGACTGTGGGCTGACTGTGGGCTGACTGAGGGTCAAAAAAGGGCAAAATCCATTTATTTTTCTCTATAGAGTCCCACCTCCAAAATAAATCAGCAGATGTCAGGGGCATAGACTGTATAAGACAAACGGGACAACCTGTGATGTCACACATTTATGAGAAGGCTGTTGGAGCAGGTTTTTTTCCCGTATTCCTACTGTACAGTGCCGTGTTGCACATGAGTCAAACAGACGTGGGAAGCCAACCGGAGAACGCCCACCAACCTATGATGAACTGGGCGGGTCTTTCCAGAGCTGTCATCTAAGGTTGTATTCATCTCATTTTAAGACTTGATGAATAAAAAAAAAAACAAATCTTCTAATGACAGTGCATAGTTTCTTTTGTTTTCTCTGTGTCTCATTCTGTTTTGAATAGTTCTAAAATAAAACTTACCTTTTAATTGTCTTTGCTTCGTTAATTATCTTTCCAAATACTGGGAGAGTTCAGTGTGGATGTGAAGCAGCTCCACCTGGATCATAACCTGCATGCATAAAAATAGAACGCCGGCATGATGGATGACAGGAGTCAAAGACGGCGAGAAATGAAAAGAAAGTTTAGTGATTGCCAGACCTTGATGAGCTCTCATCAATCTTATCATCTCACACACACAACCTCGCCGTGGTTCCTTCCTGGCCTGATGAGAGCGAGTAATGACGGATACACCCTCCAATAAAGATGGGTGATGATAAAAACACACCAGTGTTTCCCGCTCTGTGATGGCAGTTTGTCATCTTTTTTACAGACTGCTGTGCGATAACAAAAGGAGAAGCAAACTCCGCCTTGTTGTGTCGTCTTTAGTTCGCTCTGTTTTGGCGCTGTTTTGGCGCCGGTTTCTAATTTTCCTACAGTTTACAGTTTACACCATTGCTTTTTTTCCTCCTTCGTTCATGTTTGACTCTAAAAGTCTCTAAAACTCTAAAAGTGAGATTCTGAGACTTTATGAAAACCAGAGTCAGTGATGGAGGCTTTTCTGGGTTATATTTTCAAATCAGAGTTACACAAAAACAAGGAGAAAAAACCCTAGAAATATTACGAACATTTCTGACGGTGTCTGATTAAACAAGACGCGTTTTGCATTTGCATTTGCATTTTTGCTATTTGTCAAAGCTTTGCCGCCCTGTGCTGACATGAATTTCTCCTCCGTGTTTGATGCTGCATGTAGGGTTGCTGCACGTCTGGAACGTTCCTCCAGGGTTGCCCGCTCGTCATCGGATCGCCGAGATGCTGGGAAATGAGCTGGAGAACCGTTTACACCACTTATAACGAGACGTTTTAATTGCTTATGTTTCATCAGCTTAAACACATTTATTTTTCACTTGGATGAAGATCACATACCAATTTATGCAGAAAATCTGTGAAATCCATAGACTTTTTCTTGCCACTGTGGTTGGAAAATGTCTTCTTTTCAAACTTTTGCTAAGTAGCTGGACCCCCTCTGAGAAGTTTAAACTCAATGCACATATTTAAGACGGCTTTGTACAGACTTTACTAACTAAATATAAAACATAAAGAGAGAGCGTTGTTTGAAGAAAGAAGGGTGAACGGAGGAAGACTGCCTAAGAAATAGTCTTTGTTCTTTGTATTTGTAGTTCTGTTTGGATCAAACGGAGCTCTTTTTCCGTCTGTCTGCATTTGTCTTTCATCATCGTCCTCTGTCTCTTCATGCCATCCAGGCTGACGCTGCGATCACCAGATCAGGGCTCTGTGGAGGTCCGACCACCTGCTTCACGGTCTTTTGTGCTTCTTGTTCTTCACGAGATTGGCTGTTAATTTGTTGCAGAAGTTTACAGACTTGTTTGCTGTGTCTGATTAGGACTGTGAACTCATGAGCACTCAGAGGTGAATGACGCCCGCTCCGCCACAAACCACCACCCCCACTACCACTCCCTCCACCACCTCCTTCAACGCTCCATTAATGCGCGTTCCCGGGTGACGACACAGGAAACCAGGCCATCCATTCTGCTCTCGCCATGCTGGAGGAAGTTAATGATGAGGTACTGGCATGACACGATCCATCGGCCCGCTGGGGCACAGATGAAGGATGGAGGAGCTGAGGAAGGGGGAAGGAGGAAGGAAAGGTAAAAATGCAGCGCTGCAAACTTGGTGATCTTGTGGCCAGGTTTAAACCGTCTGGCCGCTCTGCTCCTCTGAAGTGACTTTCTAGACTGTTAGGAAGCAGAGAAATGTGCTGACTCCAGTTGTTTGGCAACACAAAGCCAGAACTGATGCCGAGGATGCTTCATTTGTATAATCCGGCCACTCTTTATCTGAGAAAGAAAGAAAATTTACTTAATTACATCAACTAGTTAGTTGGGACGCCAGGTAAAATATAAAAAAAACAGAATGCAGTCATTTTCAAATTTCTCATATTTCATTCACAGGGGAACACAACAAATATTCATTATTTAGTAAAAAATATTATCTCATAACAGCAACATTTCATACAATGGCTGGTCGTGAGCGACTGGTGCAGATGCAGTCGTCTGGGGCGTTAAATGGCCAGCCGGCCAGGTCCATCTCTGCTCCAGCGGCACCTTGTGTCAGAGTCACCGGCTCCTGGTCCAGTTGGTCAGCTTGAAAGTGTCCTGACATGACCCGAGACTGAAGTCACTCCACCAGAGGATCCGGCTGCTGGATCTGGTTTCAACCAGGAGTGACGATAGCTGCTTGTAAGCTCCAACCCTTCCAGAACAGCCCGAACCCGTTGCAGTGTTCTTTTAGTGCAGTTAAAACCACACCGAGTGTCATCTATAAGTTCTGTGTAAATGTGTTTGTTTCTCCAGTAAAGTTGGACATTTTCAACTAGAACGTCAACAGAGATTTATTCAGTTGACCCCTCCCTAGTGGTCAGTACAGGAATGTCGTGGCCACTTGTTCTTAGCGCCACACTGAACTCGCCTCTAAAGCCAAATGTTGCTTTTTGGTTCTGATATTTTCTGTGTTTCAAGTAAAATCACACCGACTCTGAACCAGAACCAGACCACTGGAGGCGATACTCTGGAACAACAACAGAGAACACAAGGCGTTGTAAGAGTCCGTCCTGGATTCAGAAAAGAACATAATCATTTCTTAAATTTAATTTTATCTTGAGATACACTGAGCAGAGAGAGATGAGAAGGATGCTGTTCGGACTGATGCCAGTCAGTAAAATGAAAGTCGAGTAATAAAGGAAATGTCTTTCTATGAAAGGGGATCTTTAATAATCAAAGGCTTTTATATCCCTCTAACCCCCTGACAGCTCACCGTGCGGCCGATCTGAGCCTTTCATCAAGATTTATCTGATCACTTTGTCTCGAGAGTCTCCAAAAAAAATTCAGCATGAGCTCTCTTCTGTTCAGGGATCTTTCTGATTGATGAGTCGGGATGACTTTCTGTTAGGTGAATGCAAAGTGGAGGAGGAATAGGTAGAGTTAATCCATTAAAGGCACCATATGTGAGCACACCACTCCGGACCCAATGGGGGCAGCATGTGTTTGACAGTTCTTGCAAGTCCCTGACAGAAGACACGACTGAGAGCACTATGACCCTTCCCCTTCCTCCTCCCCCGTAAATGTCATCCCACTCGATATCAACAGGAGTTTAGCCAGCGTATCGATCGAGAGGAAATATTGATAGTTTTACATCATATTTTATCTCTTTACTCGCTAAGAGGTGTGTGGGAAGCAGCACTAATGTTGACCCTTGGGGTTCTGGTGGTGGTGAGGGAATAAAGCTGGATTCTGGCTCTCAGACTGATAACTATCAACTCGTCCCTCTAAATCCGTGTGGAGGTTTTCCTGCTCAAACACCCCTGTTTGGATCACCATCAGATTGTCATCAAGGTCTACACAAGTCTGTGGGCGGGCCGTCGAGGACCGGATTAGGACACCCCTGCTCCAGACAAAGGATTCCACTGAGGTGGTTTGGGTATCGGGTCAGGATGCCTTCCAGGTGAAGCGTTCAGATGGGATTTTCCAGGTCTGGTTGGAGAGATTGTGGCTGTTTCTCTGAACCAAGTGCAGCAGGTTTTGATTGAATATTTAATAATTTGGAGAACGCAGTTTGGTTTTTCTCGATCACACATTTCTTATAATGTTGGAGGACATTTTCAGAAATGTGGTTTGATAAATTAACATTCTGATGCTCGATTTTAAATCCAGCGGGACATTTATACTGTTTCTACATTCCTCGCTGCATTGGGATGCTCCCATTGGCTGATTCAGCCAGCCTCTCAGTTTAATCATCAGGGGTGTAATTATTGCCTCTTTGGAGAAAACAAAGCTAATCCATTGTTTGTCCTCTTCCAGGATTTAATGTTTAGTAACGGTTGGCCTCTGTGGCCGCTCCCTTCCTTCCTTTGGTTGGACATCTCATTAATCCTCTCTAACAATGTGATGAACGATGATGAATGAACCCTGCATGCAGCCAACATGTAAGGAGTTTAGCTGAAGGCCAGGTGTAAAGTGTGGAAGTCCGATCGAGCAGGACCTTGGACTCCTGGATCCCTCGGCTGAGCAACGGCGGAGGAGTCGTGGAGCTCTCAGCGAGTTGTGATGAAGTCCCAGTGGCCTGGAAGCTGACGCGCAGTTAGAACGAGCTGCCTGCCTCCCTCTGGTCAGTTTGAACTGACGAAGCCTTCTGGATGGAAGGACATTTACATCCAGAACAACGTAAAACCCGGATCCCACCAGGGCCACCAGGATCCCGAACGAACCCGCCCACCGCTGCCACGGGCATTTTGCACCGCTGCCTTCAGGGAGACGTTACCGCTGCCTGAAGGCTCACACAGAGAGGATGAGGCGGAGCTTCTTTCCTCAGGCCATCCACATCCTCCGGTGACGCTGAACTGAACTGATCCACACCTACATGGACATTTCAGTTTACTGCACAAAACTCAGCATCATTTGCACATATTCACATTTACATTCCTTTGCACATCTGGTCCTGTTTTTCCTGCTTTCTTTGGCGCTGCTGTTGTATTGTGTTGTTGTCACTGTGTGTAAGGCATCCGGAGCAGGGACACGAAGCCTTTCACGGACCTCGGTTTAACTAAACCCCATCTTCAGTCAGAATTTGGAATCAGTGGAATTTAGTATTTTTATTAAAGCTGATCTGCAGCAGCATTCGGTGGATTCTTTCCCCTTCTTCAAATTTCCACTAACTTTGGTGGTTTTGTGCATTCACTATTAAAACAGAAGGATGCCCCCCCCCCCCCCCCCCCCCCCGAAAACCTTGGCGCAGGTTTAACTGGTGCTGTCTGACTGTTGGCCATTTAAATAATTGGCCGTGTTGCCATGATAACCCTGCGAGCCACACAGCATCATCCTCACTGCATAAAAACACTCGTTCAAAGCTGCTCTGCATCTCTGTAAAGCCACCAGGGCAGCGTCTCTGTGAAACACAAGCTTTCTTGTTTTTCCAGAGGCTAAATTGTTTTTAAATGCAGTCTCTCCCTCTTATTGCTTTTTTTAATACTCTGTTTGTGAGGCTGTCTTCCTCCTGTCGTTGTGCCCTGATGTAGCCCATTACCTCCGCAGCTTCTGCAGAGCCTGATTTCCCTGAGGGGATCACTCAGGTTTCATCTCGTCCAGCCTAAACAGCCAGGCTTCTGAAAGCCCCTGCAGGTGATCTAAACGTCCATCTACAACACAGTAATTGTGAAAGTGGTACATTTGTGATGTCGGCAGTAGTAACCTTGTGCTCTTTACCTGTCTTTATTCACTGTGTTGCAGTCTGGTCCTGAATGAGGCATTTATCATCTTTAATATAAGCATATTGCCATATACTCTGAACTGGCCTCAAGAGGCAACATCTGGTTTCAGGGATCGAGTCAAATGTTGAAATAAGTAAAGCGGCAGCTCCCCCAAAAGTGAGTCAGTCTCCACTGACCTTCATGTTAAAATATCCAACTTTACAGTAGAAATAAACGTATCCACAGTCTAGCACAAAAAATAGTTTTTTGTCTCCAAAGTTAGATTTCACATATACGATAACTGTATTTGTTTTTGTACCTCATCAGGTAAATTTAAATAAAGTCCAGTCCTGCTACATATTCCTTCTCACAACACTCAGAAAAAAGACTTTTGGTTCTAAAGTGATGAAGAGTTGGTCGTTATTTTGTCCTGTTCCTAATTCAAACACATGTTAAGGTGAACAAAGGTGCAGGAGTGTGGTCAGGCCTGCAGACGGGTCAGCCCAGTACCGTCGTCTCTTCATCTTCTGTTGAGTCTTTGTAACGTGGTAGATGTCTTAAATCTGAGTTCAGGGCTGTGAAGTTCAAACCTGAAACCATCCCAGAACCTGGTGTTTGGACTTGTTGCTGACAACAGTCCGGTCCATCCCGGACTCCTTCGAGCCCGGGGATGTAGACGCCACGTCCGGATAAGGTTAGAATAGGGCTTCTCTTTTTGCACAATA
The DNA here is from genome assembly GCA_014839995.1 of Xenentodon cancila. Lineage (NCBI taxonomy): Eukaryota > Metazoa > Chordata > Actinopteri > Beloniformes > Belonidae > Xenentodon > Xenentodon cancila. The sequence goes on from CM026218.1 coordinate 24,082,624, forward strand.
ACATTTTAAATTGAGTTTGTGATGGTGGGTCTGTTTTGCGGCGTCTGAAGGTTTCCACAGTGATCCATGTGGGTGTCAGCTGTCGATCAAGTCCAGCTTAGACTTCAGGACTTTGTGCATTAAATTTCCTCGGTTTCCTTGAGCAGTTTCTTCTGTAAATGGAGAAATAAGCAAATATGCTCCAATCTTTCTTAGACAATGTTTTAAAACATTTTAAAGATTTATTTCATGCATTAATTAATAAAGTAGAAATCATGTTGACATCTGTGCTTTTGTTTTCCCTTTCCTATTTAAAAAAAACCAAACTCAACAGCCTTCTTGGACTTTGGGGTGATTTCTCTTGTGTCTTTGTAGTTTTAGGTATTGAGAGGTTTTTGTGCATATAAAAGGCATCTTTTATCAGAAATATCTCAATTAGAATCTGCAATATATATCTGCAATCTATATCTGCAAAACTAAAATGAGTCTCAGTAGCTGTGGGCTGACGGGAGCACATTTCGTGAAACCTGAAGTCAGAGCGAGGTTATCTGGTAGCAGGTGTCCCGCTGAGAAGACACACCAGTTGATATTTAGACATCAGAGCTGTGGATCGGTGCTGCTGCATTTAACCAGGAAACACTGGGAAGTGATTATACAAACCAGGCTGCTCGTGTCGTAATTACAGCACACCTCCAGACGTGAAACTGAGCAGCCGTCCAGGTCTGGAGCAAATCAACCGGGAGATTCAAGCGGCTGAGCTGAATTTCAATCCTGTCATTTCCCACAACATCAAAGACCCAAACTCATCATTGTTGGTGGGAGCTGCTGATTATTCCATATAATCAAAGTTGGTGTTTCACATCTGCGGACGTTACAACCCCTGACCCTCCTGGTTGTCGGTCCAGCTGTCCAATCAGAGGGCAATTAATACCGAAGCTGGCAGATGAAAGACAAAACAGCAGAGAACTCAGCAGGCTCTGGTTCTGGGCTTGTTGACCTCGTTGCACAAACTCAGTGCTGCTGGTGAGAGGTTTTACGTACTAAACAAATGGATGCGTGTTTGTCTGTGTTTGTTGTTAAATGAATGTATTCAGAGGTAATAAACACATATGACTGATCCATAACTAAAGAAGAGCTGTGGAAGACTGAAACTGACCACAGTGTCAAACTAAATATGCCCATAAATTCTCTGCTGCTCTAAGAAAAACAGCCCACATTTAAACTTCCACCTCATGATCCCGAATGTTTTTAAATTGTGGCAGTTGGTGGTTTGGAAATGAGTGCAAACATCCCTGCAGTGATGCACAAAACACCATATAAAAATCATCTCATTAGTGGCTCTTAGTATTCTGCAAGTACAGCCTCACATTATTTAACAAAAGAAGCTAACAAGAGAAAAAGAAAAAGATTAGTGGGGCAACACGAAGAACGCTGACGGCTTCCATGGGACGTAAGAGGGTGAGCGGCAGCCAGGAGCCGCTGACGGTCGTTGGAGCAGATGTTTTCGCAGTTTGCTGCTCTGGAGCATTCAGGTTTGAGTTAACTCAATGCCAAGAGGGAAAGACATTAGCAATTAACTTTGGACTTTGATACCACTTTCTACAGTTGTAAAAGATCATCTTGCACTGTACGACTTTCATCTGCTTAATCTGGGTACAACGGCACGAATGGTAAATGAAGTGAAGCGGTCTTTTGGGGAAATGATTATTCACTGGGGGAGCGGATGAAAGACAGTTGCCGATCTTCCCAGAAGTGGACCTCCCAGCAAGTTTACCCCAAAGTTGCATCATGAAATATTCAGAAAACACAAATCCTGTTCCTGCATCTCTGTTGTGTCTGTTTCTGTTGTGTTTGTACTGTGCTTCATCAGAGGAGCGCTGAATTTTCTCGGCTTTGCTTCGTGGCTGTGATTTCTGAGACTTTGGTTTCTCGTGTAACAGCAGTCAAAATGTTCAGCTCATTTCCTGCAGTCATGAGTGAGCATGTGCGCGTATTTTACGTGTCCATGTGCATTACAATTCCAGGCCAGGAGGACTCGGGAGGCGTTGAGAACGTAATAAATGATCCACTACCTCCTATTAGTTTGACACTTCACAGGCAGATATTGTGTCTCCTAATGATTCACTCACCATCTCGTCAATAAAAGTAATTATGTGCAGCAGACTGTCATTTATTTAAATCTTACAGGAATATTGAAAGCAGTGTGTCCTCAACCACAAATGCACTGTTGTGTAAACAGGATGTTTAATCAGCACTTACCAAAACACCAGCTGCTGCAGTTGCATTTTTCACTCGTACAACGGTTAGTCCGAGCAGCCGGATGGACCGCCTCACCTCATGTCAGTCACCAACTGATTCAGCTTACGCTGACTCATGCTGCTAATAAATAGTTCTTTACATTCATTATGATCAAATTAGATCAAACATCCTCGTTTTCACGTGTCACTACCAAAAACTCTGAAAGAAGTGCTACCAGAGCTGAAACCAGGACTAGAAGAGCTCCGCTGGGACCTGCTTGGTCTACCTGTCACGGGGTTAAACCTGACCCCCGCAGCGCCCTCTACCATCAACACCATATACATATACACATATACACACACCATATATATATATATATATATATATATATATATATATATATATATATATATATATATATATATATATGCAATGCATACACGTCAAAGCAATAGTAATACCACTTCTAACCACACGGGGGCCTATTGATCTGCCTTCAGTGAACTCTTGATGAATGAGGATGGTACATTATGACTTGTTATACCACTTTGTCCCCTGAGAGGTGCACTTTGTCTTACGCCGCTGTTGGGACAAAAACATAGAATAAAACTAAAACTGGAAGTGATTACGGACATGAGTCATCCGAGTATGGCATGCATGTGAAGAAAAATGTCCAGGGATGTTATTGTTAGAAAAAAAACAAGATATTTGTACTGAACACTGCTTTTGGTAGTGGGATGGTCACCTTTGGCCACTTTTAGCAGCAGCATCACAATAAAATAATCTAGAAACAAGATGTTGTTTCATATTTACTTTCCCTGTTGACAAGTCCATCATGTTGCTTCTTCATTAGTGTGTATTCGTGGAACGAGTCGCCCTTTGTGCATGACAAATGGGTTTCATCAGTTTCCCCTTGCAGGAGCAGAAACCCCCTGCAGGCTGCCTTCACGCCCTCTCAGCTCTCTTCAACGTGATGAATTCCACTTCCTGGATGGAGGGCCCATATCCACACGTTCATGCGCTGGCTTCCACATTTAGAGAGAGACCAATCAATTTGGAGATGCTGCAATGAAAGATGAGAGCGTGAAGCTTGATCTCTTTGGCTCTTTAATTCCCTCAGTAAAGGAGAAAATCTGTTGGTCACTCCAAAGTTTGGACATAATTTGGGACCAGTAGGTCATTTTTGAATGCAACTATACGCTGATATAAATTTCTTTTAAGATGGAAACGCTAAGTGTTGTTTCCTGTCGGCTGTTGAAGATGGTAAAAGCAGGAGACTTTATTTCCTTCCACCCTGATCAATTGTTGACCCTTTTGTACGGGCTACTTTTTGCTTTTATTATACTAGGAACTAATAACGTGATAATCTATTGTCCAAATGAATAATTGTGGGATTTCTGTTATTAGATGCTGTTGGCATTCTTGATTTTGTGATTTTGTGACACTGAACAAGCCAAAGGTTAATGTTTGGTTTGAGTTTTCTGCCTCTTGTTTGTTGATTAGACTTATTTACCACTGTTCAAACTGCAGCAAATCCCATTTTTATGGTGTCTGTAATGATCAGTCAAGCTCTGCGTGATGCTATGATTCCTCAGTCGGAGGAAATCAATAAAATCATTGAACACACACACACACACACACACACACACACACACACACACACACACACACACACACACACACACACACACACACACACACACACACACACACACACCCTTCCCGCTGCGGATCCAAACATGAAAATGATTTCTCTTGTAATTTTCGTCTGTCAGTCAGGGTTTGACGTCTGCAGCGGGGTGGATTGAGCTGAACAGCAATTATGGTATAGATTTACTACGTGTCGTGTTATGTGAAATGCGTCTAATAAAATCTGGATTTTGATCTGTTTTTATTGGTTTGGGATTGCAGTGTGCAGTTCTGAGTAGACGCATCATGTTGTCATCTAAACTGAAGTCCTGCAGGTTTTCTTCGAAGAGCCTCTCAAACGTATCTTCAGCTGGTGGATTTTTCTTTGAAACATCAGATTAAATTAAACTCACACATTTGACTTTAATAACTTGCAAATGTATAAGAAAACAAAAACAGTCATAATAAATAAAGATGATTGTTTTGAGGTAACAGAAGTTGATCCGGTCGAACCATCAGCAGCCACCAGGGGGCCGCGCCACCAGCAGACGTCCTCGTTTAGCTGCTCTTTTCCCCGTCTGTCTATTTTTTTGATGAACAAAGATGAGGCGGCGTCAGCTCCTGCGAACATGGCGCCTGCGGGGTGAGGTCACCAGAGGTTCGATTTATTCAGCCTGTGGTTTCAACCTTCGTGATGAGCAGATCAGTCGGGGGGACATGACAGCAGGTGAAGGTGTGTAGCTGCTCAGCCGCGTTGTTCATCAAACCTACAACAGGCTGCATTTTAATTCACATGGGAGGCAAATATTTCAGTGAATTACTGCGTAAATAAAATTCTTTGATTTCTGACTGATCAGTTGTATTACGATTCAATTTCATCTTAGACCAGACTAGAGGCTTAACCACACGTCTGAAGACTTTTTTCTGATATCAGCTCGCTGTGATGTCATCGAGAGAGGAATCTCCTTGTATGGTCATGATCTCCAGACGGCGCACGTCCACGAGAGCGTCGGTGGTGAGTTCAAAAGCAAACGTTTCCAAGTGTGGCTGGAGTGTGTTTCCATCTCAGTGGGTCTGCCGGCACTTGTTATGAAGCCAAAAGTCTTTTGATTTTTCAAGGAACGCTGACCAATCATTTCACAGTTAACTGAGAGCGTTTTGGGTGCTTTGACTCCGTCTTGTTTACATGTATTTTAATCGATTCACTTGAACATGTGGACTTTGCCAAAACTCACATTTAATGCTGCTTAGACTGGAAAACATCCATTTTATTTTGGATACTGTATCATACTGGAAACGGCTGCCCAACCTTCACATTCTGTGGATCTACGATGACGCCAGGATGCATCTCAACAGAACAATATTTCCGTTTTACTTTATATTTAAAGGCAGGCTGCAGTTTTCAATGATGAACTGTGATTTTACTGAATAAGTATGAAATGCAGTTCGCCCCGGTCTCCTCACGAGAGATGCCAGAGTTATTGTTTTTCTTTAACACAGTCTTTGGAACAATCATGAGTACAGTGAGAACAAAATTGGCTTTATATTTATATTTTTGAAAAATTGCACACTTGATCCAGTGTTTTCCTACTGTCACAGGCCCGAATGTAGTAACAAATGAGTCTGTTTGGAGACTTTCTGAGCATGCTACTGTTAAATTAAGTCATCTTTAGTGCAGTTTAGAGAAAATAGTAACATTTCTATAGAAACCAATGGGTTGCTTTGATTTTTAACAATAAAGAGATGGTGCAGGGTGCAGGGTAACCCAAGCCAGCCATGAACATTTATTCTATTTTTGTGCACTTTATTGATTTTCTAGCATTTTAATCAAACCTTTGAACAATTTAAATGGTTTGTTGTTGGTCTTTGTACTTTACTTTGCAGTCTCAACTGTTGCTGAAATGCAGCCAGATGCTTTTTTTTAGTTTTTGCTGATTTCTTTACTTTTCCTGAAATGTTTGCATTTAAATCCGCCCTCCTGTCCCTCCATCGCTTTAGTACCTGGTCTGTATCACTACACTCGCTGTCTTCGGCGTCCCGTCCTTCTTTTACATAACTGTATGATCCTAGTCTGCCCTTGCATGAGATTGGCCACATTGGTCTGCCCATCAAAATAAAGACCAGCTCCTGTTTGCACGGACTTTCACAGCAGCTGAAGATTCGGCTGTGCTCGACAGGAGTTGGCTCTTTTCTACCACAAAAAAAAATCTCTTAGAGCTGCTTGTGCCTCACCGACACATCAGACTTTGACAACGGCGAGCTGACGTAGGACAGCCCACTTCTCTAACTTGACACGGGAATGAGCGGTTGTCTGGAAAACTGGTTGGCCTCTATCCCGGCCTAAGTGAATTCAAAACTCTTCAAATACAATTTTTTTCTCTAGCTTTCTCAAAATCTGCTTTAAAGAACAAAGAGGTGAATAAGACCTAGGGGTTAGCACTCCTCTCTGACCGCTCCATCCGGCATGAGCCTCTTCTGGTGTCGGGATTCGTATCCTGATGTTTGAGAGTTATGCCATTGCTGTCAGATGCTGTTCTGCTACTGATTTATGTATATTTACCAGTCCCACCTCAAAGGAAAGAGGTTATTTGCCAAACTGTCTTCACTGCAGAGAAGAACTGCCGTCAACGGACATACATGTTCCTCATGACTAATCTTAATTCATGAAACGACAGTAAACCATTCACTGTTTATTCCTGCTGAAGCCAATAAGACACTAAACCCTAATTAATGCTAATGAACTGAATCTGTGCCTCCGTCCTCACCTCAGATGTTTTAGATGTTCCTCTGGTGGTTCTCAGATCTCGCAGCTGACCAGCCTGAGGTCATCCGGTCAACCACCTTCTGATTAACCAGCTTCGAAGCTCCACCTCCAGGCCCTTCTAGGCCAACGCAGAGCCGACTGTGGTGGTCTGCTGGTACTATTAACGCCACAAAAAGTCATATCATCTTTAAAATGAGAGCGATTTATAGAATGACATCAACAGAAACTATTTGAGGAGGTTTGGGCATCTGGTTGGAATTTCTCCAGGTCGCCTAACTGGTGAGGGCTGGGCACCTCCAACAGAGAGAAGGAGGAGGACTTTCAGGACTTTCAGGACTTTCAGGACTTTCAGGAGTTTCAGGAGTTTCAGGATGTGGCTTTTAAAAGGGAGGTTTGTGTTCCTCTCTAAGGCTGCTGCCCCCGAGACCTAAACCTGGATGAGCATGGATGTGTGGATGATGGATGGATAACACTCATTTAGAGCTTCATTCACAGCTCTAAGGTTCACTGAATGTGCTAAATAGCGAGTGATGACAAAATAGACCACGATGCAGCTGTTGCTCATAAAACCACATCCCAATTTATTTATAAATCTGTGGTTTGACATTATTTTACAGAGGTGCATAACAATCCAAGTAGTCTTCCCTCCTCGGGCTTCGGCTTCAGCTTCTGTACAACTTCTTTCAGCCAGAGCATCACCCTTTCACCCGACATCCCGTGTTTTTTACCCCAAATGAGCATTTCGCCGGTCCTTTTTACATTGTTGTTCAGGGTAGCATGGATCTGAGACCTGATCCATCCCCAGACCCAGCGGTGTTGGTGAGGATAACCAACCATCCAGATGGCGTTGTGTGACGCTGTACCGCTCTGTAACGCCCCCTGACTCCTCCTCCCTCCCCTCAACCCGGCCTCAGGCACCAGCGAGGCAGTTACACCCCGCTACCTTCACACTGCACAGTTTCTCATCCAGGGAAAGTCTCAGAGTCCAATCTTGGAGTCGTGCATCTGTAGATCTGGGAAGGGAATTTGGATTTCTAAATCCTGCTCTGGATGCCAGCACCATGAGAGCGTTTTCTCAGAAATCCCGCACAAGTTCAGTTCTTTTCACTGCATGTGAGGCAAATAACAAGTTTTGCATCTGCATCAGAAATCACGGAGGTTCACGTTGGACTGGACGGACGATCGGATCACGTGAGCAAACAGAAGCAAACAGAAACGCGGCGTCCACAGTCGTTCCTGTAGAACTCCAACACTTTAAAATTATAATTTGATGTTTTATATGTGCTTCTGTGTTGCTGTCTCAGTTTTACTTGTCATCCTTGGTGAGGGAAAATAGAAAAATAGAAATAACAGCAAACTAAATAACAGCTTTCTTCAATTCTCCAAAAAGTTTTTCCATCTTAAGAAAAAAACAAATTATATTTTAGTCCCCTGCTGCAAAGGCAAGATCTTTTTCTCATAATATTATGCAGCATGGTATGAAGAAATGATGATGTTGACTGCAGCCGGAGCTCCTGTTGTGAATATTGGCAGACGTGCAGCCGAAACAAACAAAAACACACAAACAGACGTTTTCAAGGAGATATTCCAGATAGATGATGACTCACTGTTGGTGAGACTGAATTAATTGATTCATTAGTTGATGTGTGAAATGTCAAGCTGCAGTTAAACGTGCGCATCATGATTTCTCAGGGTGACAACTTCAAATGTCTTGTTTGAATTGCGTCAGTCAGTAATTATAGCTTCAAACCTTTTATTCTATAGATTTGATATGAAGGAGTTGGAGAAGGCTCTGGATGTGAGGATGTGAGGGTGTGTGTGTGTGTGTGTGTGTGTGTGTGTGTGTGTGTGTGTGTGTGTGTGTGTGTGTGCGTGTGGAGGGGGGGGGGGGTGCATTTGTCCTTCAGATGTTTTTTTTGTACAGACATGGAGGCGTCTGAGCAGGTGCTGATGTTTCACCTCCAGCCTGAAGCCTGCTGAGACCTTCACATGAAAGTTTAATTTTTACCATCTGAATGTTCTGTCCACCCGCCTGCTCCTCGTAGATTATTGATTACAGCCACCCCCCCACCACCTTTTTTTTTGTCCTTGTTTGTCACTCGCCCTTCTCTGCTGTCCTCTGACAGCTGGAGTGTTGGAACAAGACCTTTTTAGCACACAAGCCCGTGTACCGGGCCCACATCCTGCATCCTAATCTGGAGACTTGGGGGGAGCGTGGAGCCCCGCAGGGCTACATCTTTATGTTCGGGCCGCTTGTGAAAGATATCAGGTGATGGCTGTAACACCGTCTGATTTGGGAGAAACCTGGAGGGATCATCTGTCTTGTCTTTGTACATTAAGGGAGACGTTAAATTGATAGAACTGGAACCAGAAAATTTAAATTAAAGGTCAAAGTACAACACTTTGATGATGCTCTTCACTCTTTTCTCTTCCAGTTACTGCTTTGTGTTTTAGGAGGAGATGGTTAAAGCTGAATGACTAAAAAATAATATACTAATAATATTGTGTAATAATACTTTTCTTTTTAAACAGGTTTTTAGTTGACAGATGGTTTTATTGGTTTACTGTTGTAATCCTGGTCTTTAAACTGTACGCCATATAAATAAAATTGAATTGAATTAAATTAAACGTATTTGTCTTGTGAAGCACTTTGTGACTCCCGTCTGTGAAAAGTCCTATATAAATAAAATATACTTACTTAACAGGTTAAAGCTACTTGGAGTCAATATGAAGTATCTGAACACCCTTCAGCCATGAGGAGAACAAAAACAATTCAATAAAGCAGCAAAACATGTACCTAACAAAGGGAAGATCGGAGCGCTGTTTTCAGTTCAGTTTCTGAAGACAAAGTTGTTGCACCAAAGCTGATTCTAACGGCCGTCAAGCGCCAGCGGCAGCGTCATCATCAGATTACAACGTCGCCGCTCTGTCGTCATCCTGCTAAACCCGCCCAGAGACGGCTCCTAGACCCCTTTGGGCCTCGTTAATGAGCTCCAACAGATGGCAGCTAGCTGTGCCTGCAGAGCAGATTTAAATTTCAAGGTGACCTTGGTGTTGGAGTCAGAAAAACTGCAGTCTTTCCTTTCATTGTTTTGCAGATGATATCCAAATATATCTGACTGTTAAAACTAGAGGCTCTGATTCACGCCACAAACATTTCATTAGGACTTTGGGAAACTGTCTCTTTTTGAAAAAAAGAGCAGGAAAAGACATGCTAATGGAAATTAATTTTATTTATAAATAATTATCAAAATTAGACATTTTTTCAGTGTTATGTAATAAGTAATTTAATCCTATTTACTGCTTTGAGGATTCATTGAACTGAGTGGATTCCGGTCTTAAAGAGCCAGTGAACTGCTGAAAGACGACAACACTCCGCCTTGTTGTTGTTGTTGATCAGATTTCTTCAAATGAAAAATGACGGCATTTTTTATGGTTACAAAAATAAAAGAAAGAAAGTACACTCATTTGGTCCCGTTTTCTCCAAGGTGGGTTAAGAAAACAGTCCTCATAACCAGCAGGCCAAGACGTGCCGTTTTGTTTTTTGGTCCAATTTTCCCAGTCTCATCTGTGTGTTCTCGGCTTCGTCACCATCCGAGCTCACAGATTTGTGTAAAGCAGCTGCGGCTGTTAATCTGCGGTGGAACCAGCCAATCCTTGGCTGTATAGTCCCGGTTCACGTCAGCTCTTCCTCCACCCTCTTTGCTTTATGAGCTCTGAATCCTGTGGTGCTTATTGGTTTTCAAGGATCTTTCAGAGGAACCCCTGTGATGAACCCAACACTCCAGAGTTTGCGTTCAAAGGGGGCGTGAATGAATTAACTACAGTGATTAGGAGTTAAATCGGTGAGGGAGTGACGGGGGTCACAAGAAGTTTCGTTACAGGAAGGTAAAACGGGCGAGCACCGCCTGTGCCGCCTTCAATTTGGAGGTGATTGCGTGGGTAATGGTGTGGGCAAATGTGGAGGAAGATTCCCCCTCCTGGGTGTTCTGACATTGAGGCGGCCGCCCTGCTGGGATCCTACATCTCCCTGAAACGTGCTGTGGTGAACAGCCTAATGATCATTTATTGCTGTTTGTATCAAAGTCGAACAAACAACATCTGCTCCTCAGAGCTTGTTTAGACTGTGTCGTGATCGATGGCTTTTTGAAGCTGTTCTCATGGAGATTAGATGGTATTTCCACTTCCTGGCTGACATTTATGATCTCCTTATGACTGGTAAAAAAATATAGGGAACTAAGACATGAAATCCCCAACTGGAGTTTGAGTTGTAGTTAGGACCAGACAGCTTCCTGGAAAACCTCCCAAATACAAAGATTATTAATTGTCATCATATCATAAATATAGAATCTAGACTGAGTAATGAAATAGTATTTACGTTAATTAAATTCAATTAAACATGCTTCTACATAAATGTTTTAAAAATAAAGTAAGTTAAATAGAAGGAAGAGACAAAAGCAAGGTGAACTCATCATAAACTGTATACTATATATACCTACTGTATATAAAAGTCTCCGTTTAGCCGTTAGAGTCGTGAAGGATCACCGGTGGGTTCCTGCCACCTCGAGAACTGGAACAATCGGTGTCCTCGTGGACTATGTATCAGCTGCTGCTTCCACTTCCAGAGGAGCCTGCTCAGGTGGTTTGGTCACCTGGTTGGGATGTCTCCTGGACACCTCCCCTGGAAGGCAGACTCACGCTGGAGAGATTGTACCTCCGGCTTTGGAGCCTTGGTCCTCCACCGGAATGGCCACAGGAGATCTGGGCTTCCAGGTCTCTGCAGCCCAAACTTGAACAACAGGAAGCTCAGGGATGGAAGGCATATAGCTTTCTTTTTGAAACATAGTTGGGTTTGTTTTGTGGTTATTTTCTGTTTATCATGTTTTTCTGAATATATTTATTTCTTTCCCAACATCTGCATTACTATGACTGTTTTCTTTGTTTCTGAGCCTTTCTGTGGCCTTTTCAGTCCATCAGTCTTTGTGGTTGTTTGCTTTGGCTTCATCGTGTGCCTCTGGTGCGTCTCTGGGGTTGTTGAGCATCTCTTGTGGTACTTTGATGTTGTACATACGTTTAAATGAAGACAACTTAGAAGGTCTAAACTTGAACAGCAACTTAAAAGCTGAACTGAAACACCAGAAAAAGAGAGCCCTCTTCCACTGAAATTGGATCCGAATGCGACAGACGGTGACGGATCTCTCCTCCTTTAGGCCTCTGCTGTGAATGATAATTAATGGAGCCGCGTTCCAGAGCTGCACTGGTGCATGCTGGGAAGGTGTTGAGGCTCCTCATCAATCACTGCTGGCAACAGCATTTGTCTGGTTAGCACCATCGCAGGTTTAATCTGGCCAGCTCACTGCTGAGGAGGTCAAAGGAACGGGAGCCAAAGAGAAGACTTCAGGACAAAGATGACAAATTAAAAGAACATTAATTGAGAAAAATAACCATCCACGGCTGTTCAGGTCTTCCAGAGGAAAACCATTCAAATCGGGTTGGAAAAGAGTTTATATCAACAACAACAGGGTGTCTGTTTAAGTGCTGGACAGACGACATCGTTCTAAAGCCTTTGATAGAACTTCTGCTACTTTAATCTCTGTAGTTTGTAGATGAAAAATCAAACCTCGTAAATGGGTTCAAAGACGTTTGGGGTAATCAGCAAAGTTCTCTGCAGGATTGAGAGATTCGTGGATTCACAGCAAAAATAGACCTTCAGATTATCTCAAATATATTCACACAACGCAGCACCAGAGCCAAAGGCACTATCAGCCCTATCAACGATGAAGATTTAAAAAACGACTTCACATCTGTAATGAACTACCTTTAAAGGCATGGAAAACCCATTTAGTCCTGCTTAACCAAAAACAGTTAGTTAAAAAAAGATTTTCACATTGTTGACGTTATATCAGATATAAGTATTATATCGAAACCACACTGAAATGCAAATGATCAGTTATAATATCAAACCTTTGTTAAACACACCCATTAAACATTCACAGTTCTGGAGACAAAGTAAATGAATCCTTGGACGAAAGATTTCATTAAAGTGAAATGGTGTAGTTTGTACACCTGGAGCTTACATAACAAAATGTATTTGGAGGAACAACCTGAGTGTAGTTTAGAAATACTTTGATAAGACACTGAAACATTTAAGTTTCCTGTTCCGATGTGAACCCTGCCTCGCAAAATGTGACCTCTTGAGACATGCAATCAAGAGTAGTTATGTGCGTAAGGCTGGAAATGGGTACGAAGTCATCTCAAAATGTTTAGACGTCGGGAGTAACGGCCAAGTTCTCGAAGACATCACTGGAACCCACATACGTCTGTTTTCTAGACTGAACTTTGTGTTGAAGATCCACTATCCAACAGTTTGAAAAGCACAGGAGTGACAGCTGCGGTGCAGTCTGTGGTGTTGACGCCTAGTCGTTATCACTTTGGTCATTTTTGGTGAATGGGATATCAAGTGCTGACACTTGATCGGTCTCCTACCTTCTATCGGTGTCGTCGGTACCTGATACCTTCACCCCAGGCCTAAGGCCACAGACTGGCTAATGCGCTTTGGTGGAGCGCTGGGCCGGTGGCTGAGCATCGCAGGTACTTGGAGTGGCCTTCAACTGGCTGCTAAGGGAAAACCACCTCCTCCCTCAGACCAGTTTGGCCTGGAGTGAGAGTAAAGCCTAGTTCCAGCAGGTCAGCACGTCCCAATATTGTTTCCGTCACCCTCATTCCTCATTTTATTGTGTGTGTTCATTTAGTTGCCAAGCAACACATCCAGCAGGGTGACTGTGGAGAGATCGTTGTATTTGCACTAATTCAGAGCTGGAGGAAATGAAAACAGCGGTGCGACTAGACCACTGAACAACAGTCGATATACAAGCGGAGAGTTTTCATTCGTGTTGTACTAAACTGGCTACGAGTTAAATTTTCATTTCTCTGGGATGTTTGCCAGTTTATTCTTTGTTGTCTTGTCGTGTTTAAACAAGCGTCTCAGTGCCGGCTCTGGCTTTACTGCAGCTTGTTGACTTTACCGGAGCGGTCGGTGGCAGTGTTCGGCCGGAAGCCGCGGCCCACAGACTTCCAAGGTCCGGAAGTGTCTGGGACCTTTCCAAGCCAGCTTGCCGGATGCTTGCCACTTTAGTGGGGTAGGTGTGCCAGATTTTAGCTTTGGAGACAGTATGTGGTAACTGAGGTAGGATAGACCGCCACCCGCTTATTGATTCACCTGGAACGGGGGTCATCTCCTCCCAAAGTGATTCAAAACCCCTCTTCAGGCGGCTCTCAGTGTCTGTCCAGATGTCTTTATACAGTCTGTGATCAAACCAGAACAGCAGAATCTCAGGCCAAGTGTGGAATCGAACATTTAGATCCCCAAACAACTTGCACAACTGTCCATTTTAAAGGAGATAATTATGGACTGTGTGTCTGAACCTTCTCTGTGAGCGAGTCTGTCTAACTGACGGTGGTGTTTCAGTCGGGAAAACGCAGAACTTCTGCTCCACTGACCGAGCAGGAAAAACCAGACACTAATCTCTACCTGCAAGATTTTCTTTGCCGTGTTGGAGTTTAAGATATATACTGGAATTGTTGCCTGCTTTTTCTAAAAAGGTTTTGTTTGGTTAGAGCCATTTCCATTTAACTGTGAAGTGACCACATTATTAAAAGGGAGAGGTAATTTTACTTAATGATGGTAAAAGAAGAATGAAATGCTTTTTTAGAGTATTGATGTTTTGAATTTAAGCAACCCTTCCCTGCTGAAATAAGCCACTAGTGGTGCCGTTTTCAATCTGAATATTCAGTAAACAAGACAAGAAATGAGGCAAACCGACGAGGCAGAAGCTGTTAAATCAAGAGCACTCAGGAGGAGGAGAGGAAGGCTTCTGTCGGGGTAATGTTCTGCTGAACGGCAACAGGATGAGAGCATGAAAGGAGGACACCAACCTGAGAGGAGCATATATACTATTACCTTTCTCACTGGGTTCATTTTCTCTTCTTTGATCTGAAGTTCGTATCTCATCTCTCTGCAGAGATTTAATCCAAATAAAGAGGTTGACTGAGACGGAGAAAACTGAGGACACGCAGCGCTTTGTGTGGATTTTAATCATCAATACTCCGTCACGTGGAAATGTTTGTAGCTTGAAATGTCCCTCCTGTAAATCTGCTATTTTGTGAATAATATATATAAAATAAAAATCAGATCATAGAAGGTCCAAGGAAAACACCGGATAACTTTCATCAGTGTCTTTATTTATTCAACAAAAATTAAGCCAAAAAGAGGGGAAAAGTTATATCCTTACATCTTGGCTGACATGAGCACACGTCACCGTGGAAGAACGTTGCTCCAGTTGCTCCAGTTGCTCCAGTTGCTCCAGTCTTCTCTGCGACGTCGCTCCAGTTCGGACATTCACTTAGCTCTCCTAAGACCCCACTACGGTTGCATTCAGGTCTGGACTTTGACCTGCTTCTTCCAGTATTTACAGTATTTACTTATTTTTAAATGACTTTTCCGCCTTTACGATGCAGATAAGCTCCTGGGTTTGGTGTCACAGTCTTGTCACATGACTTTCAGTTTCTGATTCTGATCTGGGTATAAAGTTCCTGTGTCGTTCACTTCTGGCAAGATCAACAACTGACCTTTTTTCTTCTTCTGCATCATCTTTCTTACTGCAGATGGTTGAACTTAAAATAGTTTAGAAATTGTTTTCTAATCTTCTCCTGATTGAATTGAAGCAACAACAGCTCCTCTACATCCATTGCTTATGTCTGCCCTGCTTGGCATTGTGTTGACACACCCGAATGCTCCGGACCAAACTGCAGAACCAGTTCATGATCAGTTCATCAGTGACTGATGATTATTAACACCTGCTGGTACATGGCTGGTGTTTTTGTAAATGAATAACGGCGTGTTGACTGGTTGAAGTAATAATTTTGATTTGCCTGATAGGAAGACGAAACATTGGATTAAAAGATGCAGAAGGTATGAAGGTTTGGACATTCACTGTCGTTTAAAAAGTCCTTAAATGAGTTGATGTTTAAGTGCTGACTTTCCAAACCCTTTTTGCAGATGATGATTTCCAGGGACGGGTGGATAAAATAAAACTATGAAACTTTGCGAACCACACATAAGTACGTGTCATCAGCTCTTCTGCAGGTCATACTTCCCTCTTGCACTCCCCAGGCTTCATCTTAAATCTCGTCTTTGATCTTTTCGTCTGAGCACATCACACATTTGCAGAGTCGACCGCTTTCAGAGCCGCATCTCCCACTTCTCCTCCTCCCTCTGTCACGTTTCACCTCACAGCAGACCTGATCACCTCTCCACTCCCTCAAAGTCTCACCTCCTCTTTCTCACTTTCCTCTGAGCGGTGAATCGACCTGACAGCGCCGCCTCCTCCGTGTCTCTCCCGTTCCTCACCTCCTGGTCCAGCTCCATCCATCACTCTCCTCCTCCGCTCTCGTCTGAAAGCAATGACGACCTTCTTGCGGTGAGTCATCTCCAGCCCGGACGTCTTCTCGGTGCTGCTCCTGCCTGCTGCAGCTCTTCTGGTTGTGTTTACTCGCTCCCCTGTCACTCCTCATCCCGCCTCGCTGCCTTAACCTCATACTGTCACCTCCTCGCCCTCCTCTATTTGTCTCTTTGTCCTCCTCCTGGGCAGTGAGGACCGTTTGGCTGAGGGGACATTTTTTACCCTCCACGCCGAGAGGCTCTTCATTATTTTTTAACGGTTCTTGTCAACTGTGAAACTTCGTCACACTCTTCCTTCTGTCCTAACAATAAAAAACGCTGATGGATGATCCAACCCACTGCTCAAAATCTGTTGGACACTTGAACTCCAACCCCAAACCAAACAATAAAGAAAATGCAAATTTGTAAAAAATACTGTAGATTCTTGCATTTTCTTAAAGCAGCTTAGTTAAATTTGCTGATATAGTTCAATTTTTGCATGTCAGGCCTCCAAGACATGAGCCTGTGAAGCTTTTTCTGATTTCTTATGCCGTTATTCCTCACAATACTTGTAAAAAAGTTCTGGTGTTGAGGACACAAAGCAAGTACATCCGCTATAATCGACTGTCAGGACTCTGGAATATTGATGCATCTGCCCACGAGGCCCGTTTCTGCTGAGTGATGGTCCAACGATGTCGACTCTGCCTCTGGACAAACTTAACTTAAGGTTGAAGTGGTATTTGTGAAGTATGTTGTAGAGCGTGACAGCATTCTGCCCAGCAATCCCATGTGGTTCTATCAACAACTAATCAACATCCGATCAGTGATGGTTTAAAAGTGGGTTTGGGTTGGGTTTGCTGAGGAGAGAGGAGAGGGATATGGATAGGTGCAGACTCAAGGTTCCGGTTCAACCAAGAGGCAAGGCTCTCCGTTAACTCCGTTAACTCCGTTAACTCCGCCATCTACGTTCTGCTCCTCACCTGTGGTCAAGACCTGGAGGTAGTGACCACGTAGGTGAGGTCGTGGATACTGGTGGGCAGCTGCGCTCTCTCTTAGAGAGGAGATGAGAAGGTCCAGCATTCAGGAGGGTCTCAGAGTTGTTGCACGTTTCGAGCTTTGGTTTCTTCCCTTCATGCACTGAAACGTGTGTTCAACTCAGGGCTTCAATACAGCAAGAACGGATCTTAATCAGACGAGATTTGATCCAGAAGCTGAAGAGACGAGACTGTAACTATGAAAAGAAATATGTGTAAATTTGATGTATTTGACAGCAGAAAGCCTTTAATCTATTTAAAATGCTTATACATATTTAATATACCATGGTAGGATGTAAAAACATGATTTAAGACTACTGAACATTTGCATCTATGGTGAAAAAGAAAAATGTCCACAGTTGTACGAAGATGGTGCACGGTGAAGTTCCCCAGTCCTCCACCAGTCCTCGTTCAGCTAGAATTCAGGTCTCTGGAGAAGCTGGACCACAGTCAGACTCAGAAAGTCGTTCCTGAAGTTCTACCGATCTGATCCTCCACCGCTTTGTTCCACATCTGAATACTGCTTCTCCTCCTTGACTGTTTTTGAACTGCATTCAAGGTTCTCTTCTACCTCATCTTTCCTCATTCCTCTTCTCAGCGAATATTTATCCATCAATTTACGCGCCGCGCCACCCCGCGCCCCGCCCACCCACCCAGGAGGTCTTGGCTGGCCGCCACCGCATGAAGGCTTCTGGGTGGACACCAGAGCCTTCCTCTTCAACACAAATGTCAGGTGACGTGTGGAAAGGGTAGCGCTGATGGTGCTGGGGCATCCGCCACTGGGGGGCAGCGGTTAGTTTTGGGCCCACCATGGCGGAGGCCCTGCTAATCTTGTTCAGCACGAGCCGAGAAGACGAAACAGAAGTTGACTTCATGTTTTCACTGACATTTTGTGGAGCTGTAAACCACAGCCACAAACAGCCGGGTGTGGACTTGAGTACACTTATCCCCCAGCAGCAGCCGTTAAAAATAAACAGCAGACATGGGGCGCATAAATGCATTAAAGTTACTTCATTAATTACACAGCAAGAGAGTTGCCTTGGGTGGGTTGACTTTTACTTTACTATTTAAACAATAATGATACGTTTAATTATTGTGTAATCTGCAGAATGTTTGACCCACCAGAATGGATTTGTGCATAATAAAAAACATCTGATAGCAGCGGGTCTTAATATTAGGCAAATACAACCTCAAAAAAAAAAACAAAAAAACACCAAAATAGCTTTTGTTTTTTCTTTTTTTTCCACAGTTTTTTTTTTCTTTTTTAACAAACAAAGATAAGTTGCAGGCAGGTGCTGCTGATCATCAGCCTCTGGTGAATTGTGATAGTTTGCTGGTCCAGAGAATTCAGGTGTTGCTGCACATCAACATCAACTTGGAAATAAAACTTCCAAACTTCTGGAAGTTTAGCATTTTACAGCTGGATATTATTTTTATGTCACCAGTCCCCTCCGGAGTTCCCCCAAGGTCAGATTTAAAAATGTTTAGATAAATACAACAAGAAGCAAGATGTCAGATTCTCCTTCTGTGAACATCTACAAAAGGGGGGCTGAAACGTACGTTGGTTTGGAAGAACTTCTCAGAGAAAACCTCCTCTTCAAACTATTTCTTATAGACAAATGAGACCAGAGAGAAGATGTTTGGTCTTAATGTTCACTACCATGTACCAAACACAGCAGAAACACCCCAAACCCTCTGTCAAGCACGGTGGTGGAGGGATGATGGTCTGGAGGCGTTTTCACCCACAAGCTCCTCTGTATTCCAGAGCATGTTAGTGGCAAATGCGAGAGCATCTGTCTGACAGATAAAAACAGCTACACACTGAACTTTAGTCATGTTTTGGAATAACCTGATCAAAAACCAGAAGCAAAACCAGACGTGGTGGGATTTTGAGAGCGCTGTCCATGTGTGAAAAGCCTCAATGAACTGAAGCAATATTTTAAAGAAGAATTTCCTCCACAACCTGATTGCGACTGATTGTTAAAGACTGATAGTCGTACAGGAAATCACTACTTTATTGCTGCTGGCAGTGGATCTAGAAGTTGTTGATTTATGGGGGTACTTAGTATTGCCAACATTTTTTTCGTTTGGTTTAATTTTTGTTCAATATGTAATCAGATACTGAAAAGTTGTTTCTTGCTCATCTGAGGTTGAATTTCGACCCAATATGATTAAATAATTTTACAAGATACACTACAAAAAAAGATATAAAGACAATCTAAAGGGGTTACACAGGACTGCATTTAATGACAGTGAATGATAACGTACATGGTGAGGCAGCAAACATTTTAGTTCGTGTTTAGATGATTGTTCTAAAGGGTTGTGAGTGAATATGCTGGAATGTAGATACGCACTGTGAGCAACCTGACGGGATAAAACGAGCTGTTTGTTTGAGCTTCCTGTTTGAGACGTGGGCCGTCCCCTCGGAGCAGATATGTTCTTCACAGCTGTACATAAACTGATCTTCGACCTTCAAGCAACGCAGCCGAGGCTCACTTGATAAGCCTGCGCTGTTCGGGATTTCAAGTTCATTTAACTTCCCTGTGCCTCCCCAAGATAAAAGCTATCTGTGGTGATTTCTGCTAGATTTTCACAGATTTGAGCACTTTATTTGAAATATAGCATCAAAATTAAAAAACTGTTTTTGGCTCCTCTGAAGGATTTTGCATCAGATAAATTCGAAAAGCCTTCAGGTGAGCCAGGTCCTGCGCACTGATTTGTATCTGCAGATGAAGTTGGGTGCT
This sequence comes from Xenentodon cancila, assembly GCA_014839995.1. Lineage (NCBI taxonomy): Eukaryota > Metazoa > Chordata > Actinopteri > Beloniformes > Belonidae > Xenentodon > Xenentodon cancila. The sequence goes on from CM026218.1 coordinate 24,102,451, forward strand.
GTAATTTTGGAGTTGGATAAACTTCCCTTCAGAACAGCCAGAGCAGCTCATGATGAGTGCTGCCCTCATCGACTGCACTCATCCAGATTAAACTCATTTATCAAAGCAAGAAGATGCAGCTTGGCTCTGCTGAACACTGCCACTCTGACTACAAGTGATAATTGTGGGGTAATGGCAGTCGCTAAAATGTCAGTGTGAGAAAAGAGAGATAATTCAATAATGTTTGAAATTATTCATGGCCATAAAGTGCAGACAAGATTAAAATCATGAGTTTTAGTGCTTTTGGGTTGAACTTTCTTTAAACCTGACTTTTAAAGTTTACATACTGAGTGGACAGACAGAAAAAAGGTGTTGTAATGAATTTTAGAGTTCGACTGTTATTGGACATGGCCTCTGCTGCAGACGTTACAAGAGGGCGCCCCTGGTGCAGATCTCCTCCATGTAGGGTTGTGGTTGCTAGGCAACCGAAAGGGTTTTCAGGAAGTTGCTAGGAGATGTGAACTATTATCTTGAGTTGCAGAGATGGATGCACACTGCATCTTTCTGCTGAAAAGGAAGATAGAAACTCCCGTCCGTGGAATCCTCAAACAGACGGGAGGTGGGAGAGTTTAGGCTGGAAACCAGACGCCAACATTCCCGCTTCAGAGTTGTAAGACAAGTTGTAGTAACCACTGGGGGTTGATGCCAAAGCAAGTCAATCTCCATCCGTCCATCCGTCCATCCGTCCGTCCCGTCCGTCCGTCCGTCCGCCTTCCGTCCGTCCGTCCGTCCGTCCGTCCGTCCGCCTTCCGTCCGTCCGTCCGTCCGTCCGTCCGTCCGTCCATCCATCCATCCATCCATCCATCTGCTTATCCTGGGTCGGGTCACAGGGGCCGTAGTCCAGACTCCTCCTATGTTAAAATGTTCAACTTAAAGGTGGTGTTTGGTGGCTTGAAGCTCAGCCATCGGCAACAGGTTTGACCCAGCAGCGCTACGGGGGGCCCAGCGGAGCCCTGCTGGTCCCCATTTCAGCTCCAGTAACAGGTATAATGCAGTGGCGCTGTGAAAGGTCCCGGCATCATAGGTTAACATCAGCTGAGTATCCCTGTCACTAGTATCCAGTTTGTTGCAATCTGTCAGTTCATCACTAGAGGTCACTAAATCCTGAATACTGTTTAAGTGGCAAAGATGAGGCAAAGCAACAAATCCAGGCTAAAACCAGAACTTAAACTTAGGAGGAGCAGTTTTCTGTGTCGTCTGTGGCAGCAGCACGTTAAACCTCATCCAGAGCGACACTGGATCCAAAATTAAGCAGCATATTGGTGTCAAGATGTTTCCTTGACATGGGAACATGTTCAGTTTCTCACCAAGCTGGTGGAATACTGGAGATAACTTCAGAATTCATGGACCTTGATCTACAAAGGTTTCAAATTACAAGTGAAGCAGGTGGTGTGCAGGGAAACGATGATTTCAGCTGCAATTATTAGAGGAGATGAAAGATGACTCTCATATGTTCCACACTGGATCAGAGTCAGTGACGAAGGCAGGCAGATGAAGACCTCCTGCTTTACTCCGAATACAAAATGTTGCTGCTGCATGAACATGTCTTCTTCTTCTTTCTAAACAACTGATGTGATCTTTTGTTCTTGGAGGCTCTCCAGGATCCTGAGTCAGGAGTAACAGTGTCGTCAAAGTAAAAATTAGTTTTGAATATTTATGAGCAGTTTGAGCCCCCAGTTCTGCATCTAAACACCGGATAGTCCACTTCTTCATTAAGATATCTCAACTTTGATGATGTGATTCAGACTTTGTCCTTCCCTGAAGATGTGTCAAGTATAATGAACTCTTTTCATATTCATGATTTTGGGCTCCATGATTCAGGGGTTTGTAAGCCCACGTAGTCGTATCCTGTAGGACGATCAGTCTCTCGGCTGGTTAGTGACTTCATTGAGGCTTTTGGAAATCGACTCATGCAAAACTCTTTTTAGGTCCCATCCCAGCATTTGAATGACTTTGATTAGGTCATTAAAAGCCTGATTCTTTTGTTTTTCAGTAAATTTGCAGCCGTTTTTGGTATCGTTGCCCTGTCGCATGGACAAAAACAAACAAACTCCTCTTTGGTCTCATCTGTTCATAGAAAAGGTACTTCTTGTAAATTGTACTTCTTCTAACTGAGACTTCAAACATTTAACATGCTCAGTGAGTCAGTAGGAGGCTCAGAGATGTTTTTCTTGGGTTATTTATGATTCTGTGAGCATCGCATGCTCTGATCTTGGGGTACATTTGCTGCACGTCCACTGCTGTGAAGATTGACAACTGTCTTGAATGTTTTCCACTGTTGAATAATCTTTCAGGCCGTAGATTTGTTTGACTCCAAATTGTTTGTAAATGGTTTTCTGACCCTTTACCGATAGAAGTGTCTGCTTCGCTGTGGAATTACTTTTTTTCTGACTTCCTTTAGCTCGATGCAGCAAGAGGAATTATTGTCTTGCATAACTTATCAAAGCTGAGTCATCCTGAGGTTCTGAATCCACTGTTGCACCATGAAATCGTGAACAATGACCTCACAGAAATCCTTTAGACAAGACCGGCTCTGTGTGTACGGGGCTCTGTGTGTTCACTCACCCTTCCAAATAATGGGAATCAGGTGTTTCAATCACTTCCATGGCCACAGGTGTATAAAATCAAGGATCTCAGCATGCAGACTGCGTTTACAACTATTGTGAAAGAACGAGTCGCTCTCAGGAGCTCAGTGAAGTCCAGCTTTTGCTAATTGTGTCAGCCAAACAATCGCAGCGTTGCAACCCACCAGGGCGTCATCACAACGGCGCCCTGGCTCCTCCAGACCGGATTTTAGACCGACTAACTTTACCTGGACCTCCGCAGAGGCCCAGCTGAAAAAGCCACAGGGACCGAAAGGTGGCGTCATTTCAGATGTAGCCACTAAAACGACTTAACGTTGGCTCGTCATTGGTTATTTTTATTGCTCATTTCAAATGTCATTTTAGTTACAATGTCAAAAAAAAGATGGATTGACAGGTTTGTTAAGAAGTCATTTATTGTCACGTTTATTAGCATCATAGGTTGGTTTGAGCTACGCCAAACTTAAATGGCTGAGTTGTGGTAACTGAGCCAGGCAGTTGCTCGTTCGGCTTATTTCCTTACTTTTGGATTAACTGGGGTCAGGCAGCATCAACTCCTGCCAATTTGCTGCTATCCAACTGTCCCCATGAAGTCTCCAAAACATCATCAGAAACCTGTGGGGGACATCACGGAGGGTTCGTCCAGGTCGTCTTCTACAGGCTGTGGTTCCACGTTTTCACCATGTGACCTCAATCACAATGGTCATGCTCCGTGCACATGGGCCGTGTGCATGGGCCGTGCGCATGCTCCATGCATGGGCCGTGCGCATGCTCCGTGCGCATGGGCCGTGCGCATGCTCCGTGCGCATGGGCCGTGCGCATGCTCCGTGCGCATGGGCCGTGCGCATGCTCCGTGCGCATGGGCCGTGCGCATGCTCCGTGCACATGGGCCGTGCGCATGCTCCGTGCGCATGCTCCGTGCACATGGGCCGTGTGCATGGAGCATGCTTCATGCGCATGCTCCGTGCACATGGGCCGTGTGCATGGGCCGTGCGCATGCTCCATGCACATGGGCCGTGCGCATGCTCCGTGCACATGGGCCGTGCGCATGCTCCGTGCGCATGCTCCGTGCGCATGGGCCGTGCGCATGGGTTCATGCACATGGGTTCATGCACATGGGTTCATGCACATGGGTTCATGCACATGGGTTCATGCACATGGGTTCATGCACATGGGTTCATGCACATGGGTTCATGCATACGGGCACTAAACAACGGGAATGCACCTAAGTGAGCGATTCCCATTAGGAGACAGCAGATGCTCCCAAACAGGTTACTGCTGGTTCCAGCTCCACTTATATCTCATATGTGCTCCACATACAAATTGGCTGTGTTTGGATGAGAATTTACCAGTTGATTAATGCAACCATCAGCAGTTTGGGCCATGATTTAAATGATTTAAATGATTTAAATGATCTGTAGTTCAAAGCCAGTTTGTCTTGCTTGGTTTATTGGAGACATTGTTGTGTGTTTTATAAGTCTTGCTGCTTCCTGGAACGTGGATGTGTTTATTGATGGTGGCAGTTTATCTGCTCTCATCTGTCTGGTTTATCGTTTGCCAACTAGAACACCTGAGAACATACGGAAAACTCTGGGAAATGCAAAGACATCAAAGCAGTCTCTGCCCTCACATGCACACACACACACACACACGCACGCACGCGCGCGCACACACACACACACCCACACACACACGCAGCAGGCCTAATTATAGAGTTGTTCATGCTTGCTCTCATTGCTCCACCTCTTCTCTTTCCTCCCTTTAAGCCCGGTCATTATCCTCCTTGATATATCACCTTTTCACTCGTAAATGACTGACACCATTGAATCCGGGCACTCTCACTCTGCAAGCAGCACTTTCTCCTCCAAGAATAGAGCCCGTAATAAGTCTCGGTGTGGTCAAGGACAATAGACGGCTTTTTATCGCTGTAATGACCATTGCTGCCACAGAAGGCCTCTTTCTGCAAACTCCTGCATCAATGCTGGAAGAAACTTCAGCATTTATTCTGAATTTAGTGAGTTCATGGACTCTGTAGCTTCAACACACTGCTTACAATCGATGAGTGACGGACTGTTTCGAAAGGGAGTTGTTTTTTCACTGTAGTATATTCAAAAAAGTCATGTCTCCATTATGCTTTTATGTTAACATCTTGTTTAAAAGACAAGTTTTGTCATTGAAAGAGCTCAATTTAAAATGATGACTTGAAGGGTGCATGTTTTTATGTTTCCTACTTTCAAAGGTTCAGCATTGCACCGGGTGGACAGGCCGTCTCCCCAGTTTTAAGGCCGTGTAGTTGTCAAGCCACCGCATGCATCTATCCCCATGTGGGTTGAGCTCCGCCCACCTTTAGATGTGATCCAGATCAAAAAGAAGCATCCTCCTGTCTGATGCTGTGACATGTGAGTGCAGAAAAGCGTCCGACTGGTTTAAGAAGGTGATCAATAGCAGCATAGTGAGCAAAACAAGGTGCAGACTGGAGTGCATGGAAACTAGAAGCTTTAGGCTGCGTGATCTAACTGACCCAGTGAGTTTGTCAGATTCACTCGGTTGGGGTGTTTGATTAATGTGAATCCAGACCCAAATTTAAATATATATGACCTTTAAAGTGTCTGTATCTGATTTATTTTCAGTCTAACTTTAATTTCTGGTGTCTCCAGCGTAGCTACACAACTCCAAGATAAATTACAGTGGTTTCCATGGTGTAGTGGGCAGAGTGGGTTGCTGGACTGATCCCCTGCCACAGTGCAGTTGGCAGGACTCTGAGCCCCACATCGACCCGGCTGTTCACAGCGCCGGTCCCAAGCCCGGACAAATGGGAAAGGTTGTGTCAGGAAGCAGATCAGATGTAAATCCTATTCCACATCAATGTGGGGGCGGCGCTAACAGCAACAAACAGCACATCATCTGTATGTAAAATTTCTGTACCTGCTTCATCCTTTGCAGGGTCACGGGGGTCCGCCGGAGCCCACCCCGACTCATTACAGACCAGAGGCAGGAGTCCACCTGGACAGGTCGCCAGTCCGTCACAGGGACACATACAGAGACAAACAACCGTGCACACTCACACCTACGGGCAATTTAGAAACACCAGTCAACCTAACATGCATGTTTCTGGAGGAAGCCGGAGTACCCGGAGGGAACCGACGCAAGCACATGGAGAACATGCAAACTCCTCACAGGAAGGGAATCGAACCAAAACCTTCTTGCTGTGAGACAACAGTGCCGACCACCAAGCCACCGAGCCGCCCCTGAGAGTTTATATTAATGGTAAATAACCACGACGCTAATATTCAGGTCAGTGCTCACAAACACCCTGTCATGACGCTTGTTCTGCACATGCTCAGTTAGACAGAAGATGCTGCAGTTATTTACATTACAGCACATTTTAGAGGAAAACATGTTTATTGGCCTGAAGCATGTGAAAGATTTCTTTAACTTTATTTCAATTGTTATGGAGGTGATTCCCAACTAGAGAAGGATAGTTTTAAAAAAGAAGCTTCTATTTATTGAGCTGTCTCAGAAAACGCTCTGTTTCTTTTTACTTTTTTGGAGTTAAAATAAGATCAGAGGCCATCGGGTGCCGGCCAGCAGGTAACGCCGTGCACGCTGAGTCCAACTCTCTTGTTCTCTGAAACGCTGCTGTTGGACTGCGAGGCTGGACGGTCTATCAGGGATTCCCACTGATCCCCCTCGCTTATCCTAACCGTGGTGCTTCACCTCGTTACCACGCAACTACCTGCTGAAGTCTCTTCAAATGACAGCTCAGTCGGCGGGAGAGAGCAGCGGTTTGTATTGGCGAAAGGGGAACTGCACTTTGGAGCTGATGGTTATATGTGTAGAAGGAGAATGGATGGCAGAAATGATAAATGGATGGACAGATTCATGAAGGGAGAAGCTTAACAAAGGCAAAGGTTGAGTCTGTTGGTGTGCTTTGGAAAGAGGATGGATGGGTAGATAAGATAAGCCACTTAGGCTTCACTTGTGGGAGGAAAAGCTCCATTCATGCACCTTACAGAGAGATGGAAACTGTCAGCAACAAGACAAGTCCACCTTTGGTCTTTGTGGAAAAACAACGAAAACGGGGCCCTACTGTCTTTTATGTTCTCCAAAGCTTTGTGGTTGAAAGAAGAGTTTGGATGTTGCAAAAAAAAAAGAAAATGCAGCCTTTCTTTTTAGAAGGAGGAAGTGATACATGCACACTTACATGCACGTACAGAGATGGAGCTTCATGTCAGCATCCTGTATGTTGTTTGTACTTGATTGACCTCTGAGCATAGCTTTGGAGCTGTGAAGGAAGACCTAACGGAGCGTAATCGTTCCAGTCCTATGATTTGTTTTGCTGTTGATAAAATCGTAACAGGCCTCGAGTTTGCCTGGAAAGGTCCGAGGACGAAGCTCGGTTTGGAGGCAGCAGCTTGTGCTAACCGGGCATCGGCAGAGATCATTTCTGATTTTGTTGGTGAAATGACACTGGAAATGAGATAATGTTCAAATGTTCACTGGCGGCTCCTCCAGGATGGAATAGCTGAAAGAAGCCAGGAGCCATCCATCCATCCATTATCTGTACCCGCTTTATCCGTTTCCGGGTCACGGGGGTCTGTCGGAGCCTATCCCGACGCATATCAGGCGAAAGGCAGGGGTACACCCTGGACAGGTCGCCAGTCTATCCAGGGCAAGCCAGGAGCCCTGGAGGATAAATCCAGGCCCATTCCATGTGGAAGTGCAGCAGACAGTCCTGACACGACGGGTGCTGGCTCCTGCAGCCGATCCACGAGGGAGGAGCCGTAGGAGCCAGTTACCGCAGTGACTGCAGGCTCCAGAAAAGCTCTATTAGTCCTGGTTCAGATGTTCAGACACTTCTGTTGCAGCCACAGGTCTGCAGTGCATTCTTCTGCTGTTTCAAGGCAGACCAACTTACCTTCCCGCGTTCTCTTGAGCAAAGAGAAGACAGTTACATTAAGTCTGTGAAAACGTCTCTGCATCGTCGACGTCAGACCTGCTTTCAAACGTAGCACCAACTGTCACTAACGTAGACGTGAATGTCCCGCGGAGGTCTTTAACTGGTCGTATTGCAGATTGTGGCCCTACCGCTGCTTCTGAGGGGCCTTGTCATTTCTTCATTATATAACAATATAACACAAATTCAACCCTGTACTAATTGTTAAAAGCAGAAAAGAAATCCTATTCTAATTCAGTTTGGCTTTATTTCAGCTACTTTTGTTTCTTCTTTTAGACTCATTAGAGAAGCATAATCAACATGTTCTTATTGTCATCACTTTGCATAGCGGAGCTAATCGCCCCATAATTACTCAGACATCAGTCTGAAATGATTTTTTCCCACGCTGAGCTGTTCGTAAGTGCTGCAGGGCAGCTCACTGTGGTCTGTGATTTTCAAACGATAACACTTAAAACACGTGCAGCAAAGACACTGAACTTGAATGAAGGTCTCATACTTTACCAGAAGATATGAGAGCTGTGTGGGCTGTTCTACTTAAACAGGTGAAAACACATGGGAGTGATTACCAGGAGAACTGGTCCAGCCTGCCGCGAAGATGAGGCCCCACAGAGGAGTAGGAGTCACACTTAGAAGTGAAAAACGAGTTTTGATGCGGCTGCTGGAGGTGTGGGCGGCCTGACTGAGCTGGACACCGGAGCTGGAAGCTGCCCGGCCCTCAACCTCAGCAGTCCTCCTTCTCCGTGAAGACGACAGCGGGGATGCTTGAATGTTCCCAGAACTCCTCAGGGATCAGGCTGGACTGCTGCTGCTGCTGCTTTAACTGCTGCTAAACTGTTGTCAACGTCACAGCAGTGTGTTGGTTTGACTTCAGAGCTGTGAATAAAGACAGTGCAACATAATTATTGTTTTAAAGATAATATGGCTTTTTATGCTGTGAATTGTACCAACCGCCAGACCCGGAGCTGGTTGTGGCGGTCTGTTGCTGCAGGCAGCAGCTACCTTCACCTGCACCCAAAGGCTGCTACCTGGTGGACGGTCTGTGGCTCGCCGGCTGCAGCTGGAACAGCTGGCTCCTGCTGAGCCACACTCCCGGCTCACTACCTTCACCTGAACTGGGCCCTGCTCATTCAGCGGCCTGGCTAGTCTCGTTTTAGTTTCCACAGCACTCGCAGCTGCATTGACAATGTCAGACATATGATGCACTTCATTTATATCTGGATATGATATTGCTGCAGTGTTAACTGAGAATAAATATATTAAAACATTAAAATGAGTTGATCAACAGTTGGAAATCTGAAAGCGTAGCAGAGAGAGAAGCGGGGTTTAAATCTCCACAAAAAACTGGGGTGTTGTGTGTTTGGAGTCGCTTGAACTGATGTCACATCAACAGGTGACATAGGTGAACTCGTAGAAACTCACATCCAGGGTGCAGAAACACTCCTTCACAGTAGCATGTCCAGGTTAAACAGCAGTGCAGGTCCTCTTCTGTTGGAGGTGGTGGAGTCCAGCATGTGTTCCTGCAGAAATCCCAGTATTTCATTCCCAACATCTCTGTGACAATTGAGAGAAAAAATGCTTTAACTTATAATATCATCTCTGTTTTAGTCCAGCATTGTACTACTTTCACATCTCCTCCTAAACTCATCTGGATATGGGGCATCAACACTTATTCTAGACGGACTTGGGCTTTGGAAAGCTCAGCTTCTACAAGTGTGGAACGATTCATTGAAGTAGTTCACAATAAATGCTGATAATTTAGTGTTATTAACCTTGAAAAACATGTCTGAGAGGCAACAGCGGTTCCTGAGCCATTAGCTCCACCCACCACGAGCCTCCAGGAATTCAACCAATTGGAAGAAACCTGAGCCAAACTGACCTGCCTTCAAAACGAGTTTCTTCCAGTGATTCTCTCTTTGCAATTCAGAAATAATTTCTATTACTCTTAAAGGTGGTTGAGGCTAAAATTAGATGATTAAATTGAGCATAAGATTGCAACTTTAAATGATAAGCTTTTGTTTAATGAATGAAATTGAGAAGCAACCTTATTTGATGTGATTATCTGGTATAGCAGTTTTGCTGTTGGGAGCATCCAATTGGTGGCTTTTGACTCTACAGAGGGAATATTTTTCAGCCTGGCTGCACACAAACATAATAATGGACTCTGGAAACTTGTCAAAACTTTACTCCACGTTAAACCCCCTTCAGAGTTTCTCAGGGTAGTTCAGGATTTATTCTGTCAAAAAAAGCAGATGCTGGCGTCTGTGGCTTGAATCTAATGGTGCAACACGGTGTCGCCTCGTCTTCAGTGAGTGCATCTGATGGCAGGAGTTTTGCAGCACTTTGAGGGAATCTGCATATTTACGGCAATAAAGCCGCTTCCATTTCACGCCTGTGTGGCCTCAGTCTCCCTGCTCAGTAATTCGAGTGCACAGCTCCGCCACGTTAACATAACCCCACGGCTTCCCGCCGTTCCTATTTGGATTTACAGACACTGACCCATCTCACTGCGTAACAGCAACTCTGCCTGTAACCATATAACGGCCCATAACTGCCCGCCACAACTGGACTCTTGCATTCATATCGGCTTTTAGTTCCTCCAGCTGCTGGGAAGAAGTGAGCAATGAGCTGTTTTATCTACAATGCACAAGCTGGCAGCAGGAGGATGTCATACAGACGCTCCAAGAGCTTGGGAAGTTCATCGCATAAAAAAAAAAAAAAAAAAAAAAAAAAATATATATATATATATATATATATATATATATATATATATATATATATATATATATAATTGTACCAGCTGGCATCCGTCGATGCACTCACTGCATCCATGAACTTGTTTGCATAAATAAAAGGGGGAACATTTCAGATCACTAACATTAACATTTTGACTTAGTAAAACACACCTCCAGAAACGTTCTTCTCAGATATATTGGAGCAAAGAAAAATGATGAAATCACCTTGTTTTGCTTTTTTTTCAGTCTAAAGTCTAAATGTTCAAGTGAGTCTGTAGTTGGATAGACTTTGTTTACACCTGGTATTAACAATTTTCCTGAGTGATCCAATCACAAATGGACAGACCTACGGTTCTACGCCTGCTCAGGTGGGGGAGTGTTCCTGTCCGATCAGACGGCCTTCGCAGGCCCTGCTTCCTCCTGCTCTTCCTCCTAGGTCTCGCGGTAGCAGTGTGGTACGTCAGGTAATGGAGGTGGAGATGTTAGTGAGGAGCAGTGGCAGCTGGCACCAGGGCAGAGACTCTGGGCCTCCAGGGATCTCTGTGTAGCCTTCTGGAGACATCGCGGTACTAACTAAACAAAACACTGGTGGGAGAAGGTTCCCAGCTGAAGACCTCCAACACATCAGTTATCGCAGGTCTTGTTAAGGTCTTTCACTGAGCGCTTGACCTTTGGAGGACACGTTTCTTGTGTTTATTTTAACTGTATGTTCACACCTAGCATTAAAGTGCCTCTTCACACGTGTTCCCATGACGACTTGGAGCTGGCTGGGAGGGAGGTCCAGGCCAGGGCTGCTGCCGCCATGACCTGAATTCAGATAAGAGGTTGGATGAATGGTTGTTTGTTCTTTATCCATTAGCATCGTTTGTAGAGGGTCCGTGCACTTACGCTTGGTAGCTGGCCGTTTGCCTGCGTCAGCTTGTTTTTTTTCACTTTTTGTTGATTCAGGGTGCTATTTTGAGTTGTACGTAGTGCTTTTGCACATATTGGCATTCTTTCAGTGCCAAATTTAGTAAAATTTCATCCATGATATTAATTTTAACCCCTAAACTTTGCTGGTTGCTATTTTCTGCCAAACCGGAGTGACCCTGAGGATTTCTGATTTTAGATAATTGTTCTACACATGTGTATTTAGATATATAAATATCAGCTGAAGAAACGCCCTTCGAGAGAGCTGATTCTATGTTTTGTGCCAGCTGATTTGAGGCCAGCCCAGTCTGAGAACCTCCAAAGACAACGCTCACCTCTGGCTTCGCTTCATATTACACTTATTTGTCCGATCTCTCCGTGAAATGCGTCACCTTGCTGGCAGATAATCAGATATTCTCTGTGTCACCTCGTCAGTTTGCCTGCAGACCAGGTGGCACATGTAATCGTTTAGTTGAATCAGCGGGCCGCCTGGCCTGCTGTTAGTCTTTCCCGGGCCGTCGCCGCACTGACGGCCAAGCCCGGTGTGAATGAGTTAAAAGCCAGAGGACAGCTGGCATCGTGCACATCCCGGTCTGTCGATTTAAATCCTCTTCCTGGTACGTCAGACTAAATCTTCCCTCTAATTGACAGAGGAGAGGATGTTTTCTTCAGGTGTGCTGATGGCAGGATGCGGCAGAGGAAAGGTTCATCTCTGCTCTGATGAAATCTCCTCACATTCATCACTTGCACCCTGGCTGGCACCAAGATCACAATTTCATCCCTGCAAACACAACACACGTAACTGTGTAAACTATTAGGAACATCACTGCATATGTATTGTCACGGAAACACCGAGGTCTGCTGATGGACAGCAGGTTCCAACCTGCAGAAAACCTGGAAATTAATTCAAATGTATGCTTGATTGTGTACACTGTTGAAGTGAACAAGGCTTCATTAACAGACTGTTTCACTCTTCACGTCTCTCATTAACATCCAGGAGGAATTCAGCGCTATATGATTTATAATAATGTCAGTGCAGGTGAGGTGAAAGGTCAGATTAGAGGTTTCTTCAGGGTGCATGTAAATCAGGCCTCAGTCATCTCAAGAGTGGTGGAAACAACTGCAGAAGACTTGCAAACACAAACATGTAATAAACTGCACTGATGGACAGATGTCTAGTTCCTCTTCATCCCGTAAACAGCAGGAGGCCTCTCCCCGGTCACCTCAGACAGCTTATCCGGGAGGATACGGAGGCGTGGAAAGGCCGGACATAAGACACCTCTGCAGTAGAAATCCCGCCATGCTGCTACGTTTGGTTTACACTTGTTTAAGGTTCGTGAAACCTGGTAGCCTTCAAAAGACCACAAAGATGTAACTCATTGCTAAATCTTTCTCATTCTCAGTGACGCTTTGACAATTCTCTTTTTAGATTCATCTGTTGCAAAGAGTGAAGTTATTTATGTACCAAGATGAAAATGTAGATTTCTATTTAACCAGAAACTGACTTTTCAGGTGAACCTTTCAGTGGAATTACTTCGTATTCAACAGCCAGCAGAGAAAGATTTTAAAGGATTTTATCTACTGGCCTTCAGACAATACATTTACCAACCTGAACTGGTCTGGGGACTTCAGATATTTGCTGCGCAGTTCGTCCTCAGGGCTGAGGTGAAACCACTAAGCTTTTAGCTCAATCCTTTTCTGCTACAGTGGTTTTGTGATTTAAATAAAATCAATCAAGTGGCACGGCAGAAATGTTGTCAGGAATGCTAAAAGTAATTTTACCGATTGTAAACACACCAGAGGCAGTTTTGTATGTAAACAGAAGAATACAGTAATGGGGAAAAAAATCTACCAGTACAAAAAGGCAGCGCACATGGATTTAAAGTGTGTAGCGCAGTTCATTTATGGTTGCCCTGCTTCACTCTGAGTTGTAGAAACCGTTAAACCTACTGGCCAGACTTCACGTGACGTGGAGCATGCAACATCTGAACCTCGGGGCTCCAGATATTTTTTGCTGCGTGATGTGTTTTGTATGTGCGATGTGTTTTCATGCTCCTGTTTTCCCTGCACACTCGCCCTAACGTTTTTTATAGTACAGGGTTGTCACCATTGGCATTTTTTCTGTTTCAAAATTGTCTAACATTCTCTATTTAGGGAGAGATCAGGACTGTAGCGAGGCCAAGACAAGACATTGTCTTGTTAAGTAAAATGAATGAAGATCCCTGGAAAAGATGAGGTCTTGAAGGCAGAATATGTTGCTCTAAAATGTCAGTGTCCTTTTCTGTCTAACACTATCTACTAATATACACTCTGGAATACCGACTGGGAGCATAACTGTCACATCCATATAGCCTGACATTTGTTTTTAATAATACATGATGAAGCTGAGTGGGAGCACATTAAGAAAAGAAAAGGGCAGAGGTCCTCATACAGAGCCACGTGGAGCTCCTCAGTTAACTTTTACGTTTTTGACAGTGACAATATTTAAAACATTATCTTTGGTCATTATTTGTAACACCAGATGTTAAAGTGTATATTCTAATGGAAACAATATAAACGGTTAATGCTATCATTATATATCTTTATGTTAGTCGTTATGAATTATAAAAAAAACTCTAAGTGTAAGATGAACACATTTTGATTTACTTTAATGTGGACTTGAGTGAAAGTAATCAGTAATATCCCATCGCTTTTGTTTATTTCTGGATGTGACGGGCCGAAGCCTGAACCCCTGAACCCCTGATCTCCCACTGGGAGCCCTGAACCCCTGATCTCCCACTGGGAGGCCTGAACCCCTGAACCCCTGAACCCCTGATCTCCCACTGGGAGGCCTGAACCCCTGAACCCCTGAACCCCTGATCTCCCACTGGGAGGCCTGAACCCCTGATCTCCCACTGGGAGGCCTGAACCCCTGATCTCCCACTGGGAGGCCTGAACCCCTGAACCCCTGAACCCCTGATCTCCCACTGGGAGGCCTGAACCCCTGATCTCCCACTGGGAGGCCTGAACCCCTGAACCCCTGATCTCCCACTGGGAGGCCTGAACCCTTGATCTCCCACTGGGAGGCCTGAACCCCTGAACCCCTGAACCCCTGATCTCCCACTGGGAGGCCTGAACCCCTGAACCCCTGATCTCCCACTGGGAGGCCTGAACCCCTGATCTCCCACTGGGAGGCCTGAATCCATGAAACCCTGATCTCCCACTGGGAGGCCTGAACCCCTGAACCCCTGATCTCCCACTGGGAGGCCTGAACCCCTGATCTCCCACTGGGAGGCCTGAACCCCTGAACCCCTGATCTCCCACTGGGAGGCCTGAACCCCTGATCTCCCACTGGGAGGCCTGAACCCCTGATCTCCCACTGGGAGGCCTGAACCCCTGAACCCCTGATCTCCCACTGGGAGGCCTGAACCCCTGAACCCCTGATCCCCCACTGGGAGGCCTGCCTTCCAGCTGTACTGATGCTTTTAACTTTGACACAAAGGATTCATTTGGTTGCATTGGATTTGACTGTGATTTCCAGGAAGTCATACAAACAGACACAGAACAAACTAACTCTGGTTGCCATTGGGTAAAGCACACCCAATAAGAGAAGTGAAGCATGTGATGTGGGCAGAGCGACTATAACACTAGTATTAACAAGAGACATCCAAAGTGACGGGGATGAAATGGTAACACTTGTCAATTCTGCAGTAAAAACTCATTGATAGGCGCTATTAGCAACTCCATCTTGTTGGTTTTAAATATCTGTCCTTGTGAGTTTTTGTATGAGTCACTGGATAAATCCCACCCCGCTGGAGTTGCGTCGGTGGGTGTGGGTGTGAATGGGTGGGGTGCCGGACTTCCACACAAGCTTCCCCAGATTTCCCCACATACACACGTCATTGACACGAGAGACCAGTTGACCAAATTTCTTTATTAAAGATTAAGAAACTCCAAGCAGCAGATTCATGAATAAAATAAGGGTCTCCCTCAGATGGCTTTGACAGGCTGTCCGTCAACACCGGATGAGGCGCCGTGGCTTTTACCAAAGAACGACGAATGAAGGCGCTTGGTCTCCTTCCTCATTGCTGACCAATCGTAACCTTGGGCTCCTTTTTCTCAGTCATATTGGAGAGTGAACTGTAAGAAGCAGTTTGGACTGCAAGATCCAGAACACGTCCACGTGGAGCCTCTGTAGACGGCAGCTACGTTCTTTAGACCGCCGTCCGCCCTGCTGATCCGTTCACACAAACGCAGCCAGACACCCGGGAGCAGATCTGCTCCTCTAACTGGATGATCTCCTCTCATGGATGTCTGATGAGTATGAATTGTTGCTTGAGATGTTGAATCCACGGAAAAAATATGCCTTAACTTATAAAAAGTTGGGGCAATATCTAAAATCCAAATAAAAAAGAAAAAATCTAAAGTTGTTACATTGACTTTAACTTTTATTTTATTAGAGTCTAAACCCAAGATATTTCAGGTTTTCTCTCAACTTTGTTTTATTTGTACTCCAATTTTCACATTTCAAGGCTGCAACACATTCTGAAAAAAGCCCTGCAACGTAAAAGTGGATCCATAACAACAAATAACATGAAGTTGATGAAAGAAGCATGAAATATCATTAGGTTGTGTACAGTCTGTAAAGAAAGAAACGTCCAAGTAAATTCAACAGCCTTCTCACCTTTTCCACACATACTCATCATATTTGAGGTTCTAACTGATTATTTTCTGGATTTGGCACCTTGGGATTGCAGCAGGTGTGAGCAAACGATAGCAAATTTGGACTTTTCTGCATTTCCAGCTGTTGCCAAAAATGAAAGTTGGTGTAAAGCAGTAGCGAAGGCTTTCTGACCGTTAGACCAATGGAAAGTGTATCCTGGACATCCAGCCCATGTCTAGGGTGGTGGATGAGCCGCGGTCTGATGGGTGAGGGATCTTCTGAAGATCGCTCCAGATCGCTCCAGATCGCTCCAGATCGCTCCAGCGAACTGCTCCAACCAGTCACTTTGTTCTAATCGGGATGAACATCCTAAACGTGATATCACAGGTGCATATCATTGCTATGGAATATTTCAGTCTCTTACACCAACATGCTATATTACTGAAGATGACTGCAGCCTTCTGTTTCCAGGGAATGTTCACAGGAGTCATGTAGTGGGCATAAATCGATCACTACAAAATACCTAAAGTCATTGTTGCCCTAATCGTATCCTACAGTTTCCAGTCATTTTCAGCTCCTTTGCAACGCTACGTACAAACAAGGAAATGCCTTTTTGATGACTTTCACTGAGCGTTTAAGCTGCCACCGTGTCAGTCTTCTGCTGCTTTTCTGTCGTCGTAAAAGAACAAAGTCAAAGTCTGAATTATCAAACCAGCTAAGGAGGATTTATCTGCTCATAATTCCACGTTACCTCCCATGGAAAGTTTCATTCCAGGAATTTTAAAGTAAATGCTGAGCCCCATAGCAACCCTGGTGACACAAACGGACATGTGACTTTGTTTCCAGCTGTCGGCACATTAACGTTAAAGTCCACTGTGTTTCGAAGCAAATCCGACTTACTGCTTCATACAAACTTTAATCATAGTTTCATTTTCTGGTCCCGTTTGATGACCGGACGCATGTTTGTCATTGTGATTCAGTCACATGATGAATATACTGTATATGTTCAGGTTAATTTTACTATAATAGCTGATGAAGTCGATTATTGGGTGGATTTTGTATGACGTGATTAATATTTGGCCACAGAGCTGGTATTTCTGCAAATGGAAAAAGGCAGTCGTGAATCATTAGCATCGGCTCTCCTGGACTCTCCTGGACTCTCCTGGACTCTCCTGGACTCTCCTGGACTCTCCTGGTTCTTTAAGGATGCGTTATAATTACTTGGTTTGTAAACGCATCTGATGACCACTCACTTTGATTGAACTGTCTCCACATTTCTCACAGGATTGTCATATTTTTATCTCAGAAATTCCCAAACCCCTTTGTTGAAAATGGTCGTCGGTGTTGCTGAACAATCAACTTGTACATTTTATCTTTAACTTTTAACTCTACAGTGTCATCAAGACACAAACCAAGACGTTGTTTAAGAGTAGGTGCGAGGTCTCTGGGATAAGTTTGGGAAATGAAGCCCTCCATTCTGACAAGCGGAAATCTTTTTATTTTCTTTTTCCACATAAGAACGGTGGGACTGGAAACCCGTTGAAGGTGAGCGGATCTGCTTCTGCTGACTATGAGGCTGTGAAAGTCCTGAAACCTCGACTAGATCAGCACATTTCCCAACAGCCACAGTCAAGTCCAAACTCCTCAGGCCCATAAATGCACATTAACTGCACTTGACAGCAACATAAAAGGACTGAAGCATGGGATTTTATATCTCCTGTTGAAAATGACTTTCAATGAAGGCTTGTTGTACAATATTCTACAGAGAAAAACAGTGTGATGTTCAGTAAACATGGTTGAATGGTTTTTTTTTTTACAAACAGCTGAAGTATGACACCTGCAGAATCGCCTCTGATTGCACTTTGGATAATGACGCCCTCTGTCATCCCTGCAGGTGATAATGGATCCCATTAGCAATGACTTGTGGGAATATGAGCCCCTTTTTTATCTCTCCTCTCCTCCTGATTAGAATAACTGCACTGCTTTGCAAGAAAAGAAAAGAAAAATATAACAATATACAAGTGACATTAAATTCTCTGTTACAAAAGCATTAACACATCAGAGATAATGATGATAGCTTTTCAGCAAGACCTTTTTCTTCTTCTCGTTAAGAAAGAAGAAAACCGACGTAAGAAACTCTTAGGCTGCGTTCACACCAACTGCTGCTGTGTTGGCTCTTCCTTTTGGTTCAAAGTTAAGCATCACAATCCTCCAGAAACAGAAGTTCTGGTCCAGTTAGTAGGAATCTCATGTTTTTAACTCAGCGGCAACTTAAAAACAAGGATTGAATCACAAAGTTTCTTTAAGGTGTGTTTCCACTAGTGGGGGTTCTCTGACAGGCCCCGCCCCTTCCCAGCCCCTTCAGCTGCCATGTCTCCGTTGTTACACGGTCGTTTCACGCAAGAACCACTGACCGAACAAACAACACATCTTACCATGTGATGGCGCTAATGTGCCTTGTTTTCTGTTGGCAAACAGTTGGCAAATATTGGCACTTGGTCCTGATGCTGACAACTTCCCAGTCAGAGAACAGAATGCTGGTGCTGGTCCGCAAATTAAAAATAAAATTCAAAATTCAATGGAATTCAAGCCCTGGTGTTTCTGACGCTGAAATAGTCCTAGTTTACATCTGTGGTTCAGCGGGTTTCTGTTTCTACAGTTTTTGTTATGAAAATATTAAACAACCACCCGCTGTTATTTATTTATCAGACTGGGATCAGATCACTTTTACATTCGTTAGCCTAATTATAAAAAAAAAAATGATATAAGAGTTAAAGCTGGGCAGAGCAGCAGGTCAGCATCAGTTTCACTGGTGGATCCACCCTCAATTAGTGGGGTAAAATATCGGGGGGTGGAACTGTAACCAGGCCGATCTGCCTGGAGGCCTCAGCTCCCGTGTGGGACCCTGTAGGAGCTACTGACTGAGAAAACTACCTCTCCAACACCTGGGAGCGACTGACAGCGCACCACCGTTCATGTTTGCCAACCACCATGAAATAAATGAAGAAGACAGCAGAAAAGACGAAAGTAAAAAAAAAGAGAAAAACTAGAATTCTGAGTTCAACATTGAAGGAGCTGAGATGGCTGCTTCATTTCTGTTAGCTGTTGGCATACACTGGGAGGGTGGCGACGAATGAGAGGAGACAGCTCGAACTTGACGAGGACAGCAAGATGGCAAAACAACAGCGCAGCATATCCAATCAGCATCCAGTCAACGCCATCCCAGCTCGTTGCAGTTTCTCCTGGTTGCTTTGAGTACCTAACCTGCAGCAGGGATGTATTTGATTCCTGCTGAGGCTCCCAGAAGTTCTAGTTGTGGGGTCGTTCCTGGTAATGAAGACGTGCAACACTGATTTACCTCCCGTGAAACTACCCCGGATCCCCACTAATGGAAACGGGCCTTTTATGTACTGTTTTGTCCAGTTTAACAACCCATTTTCTTAGTTAACTCAAATACCTAAATATGACATTTGGTGCCCATATTTCCACATTAGCTGTTCAGAGAAGAGACCAGTCAAGCGGTTGAGTGTTGGAACCCAACATGAAGCTGATTCAAGCTTCAAATGTTTCCTTTTGAGTTGCAGTGAACGCAGCTGAGATCTTCTCCCTCCTGCTGTCTGTCTGTTACAAACCGATGCCAAATAAAAAGCTGCTATAAAAACATTTAACCCATGAACCAGATAAAAAAAACACCCCCCCCCCCCATCCCCAGTGTCAAACACCATTTACAGTCAACGTTAGAAAACAAATGTAGACTTTAACTTGAAAAACAATGTCAATTTCATATTTAATACAAATGGGGGGTGATTATTTCCGTCCAATGCTGAAGATATACCATATATAAGGTTGGTACAGAGGTGCATAACAGTAGGTGTCCAACACTAAAATGTCCCTACAGCGGTGCATCATGGATCGTCGCTTACATTGATGAGTTGTGGAGACATCGTTTAATTTCGGCACTTAGAAAACAATCACAATGTATTTCGCGTCATTGTTTTAAATTGAACAAAATTTACAAAGCCATTCAAACAGTCAGAACTTTTCATATGTGTGTGAGGGGGGGGGGAGATGAGAGTAGATATAGGGAGAGAGATAGAGAGATAGAGAGAGAGAGAGAGAGAGAGAGAGAGAGAGAGAGAGAGATAGAGAGAGAGAGAGAGAGAGAGAGAGAGAGAGAGAGAGAGAGAGATAGAGAGAGAGAGATAGAGAGAGAGAGAGAGAGAGAGAGAGAGAGAGAGAGAGAGATAGAGAGAGATAGGAGAGAGATATATAGATATATAGATAGATATAAGGTCCCTATATATAGATATATATATATATATATATAGATATATATATATATATATATATATATATATATATATATATATATATATATATATATATATATATATATATAATGTCCCTATATATATATATATATATACATACATACATACATACATAATGTGTGCGTGTATCCATATATATTTATGTATTTTTTAAATCTCTTTTTATTTGTTTTTATAACTCAACTTCAAAAATTGAGAATATTCAAAATACACTTTGACTTCACTTCGTTCTTTTTGTATTTACACGTATGTACAAGACAAAAATTACAGCCGCCTGCCACCTCTTTTGTTTCTTATCTCTTCTCAACAGATGGTGAGGTACAAAATCTTTTAAACTTTTTTAACATTTGTGTGTTTTCCTGAAGGAACACTCCTCCAACCCACCTCACATCCCAAACTAGACCGAAGTCTAGGGAAGGTGACAGTTTGACCCCATCCTGCCCACCCCACCCCCTCCTATCCCTATATGGATGTACTGTGGGTGGCCTCAATGGCTTCGGGTATGGGTCCTGCGGAGACTGCCTGGTAGGACATTGGCATGGGGGTCTTGCCAGGGCTCTGCCGGAAGAGCCCCCCGTTGGGGGCCCTGTGTTTGCACTGGATGGTGCCGCTGAGGCTGGTGCTGCTGAGGGGGTGGTGCGGTGGCAGCGTGGTGCTGCCATGACCCTGGGACGGTGGCAGCGTCCTGCCTAGGGTCCCCCCATGGTGAGGGTGGGGAAGAGGAGGAGCCGGCGGCCCCTCCCCGGGGAGGAAGGTGGTCACAGCGAGGCCCGAGGGCGGGTAGTCCCGCACAGACTCCGGCCCCGGCATCAGAGAGGCCTGGCTGGGCTGCATGCTGCCGATGTCCAGCGCAGAGATCTCGATAGAGGGGCCGGGGATCTGCTTGTGGGCCAAGTCCTCGTCCAAAAGACTGTTCATACGACGATGCACCTGTTCCAGATTCACCTCCTTGTCCTATAAGAGGAGGAGTGGGAAGGGGGGAGGGGGTGGAGGAGGAGAGGGGAGACAGAGGGAGGGGAGGAGGGACACAGAAGCTGAGATTGGCGATGGGCCGGTTTCTCAGACTGTTTCAGGTCTGCTGGTGCTCCATGCATTCTTAGTCAGGCACTGCTTTTGGATGTGGCCTTCGGTTCTGATGGAGGGACCACAGAAGCCAATCTTTGTGTGCACTGTGAAATCAAACTTGGCCAGTGAGTCGTAAATGTTCACTGTCTGAAGTATCGTGATGCTGGAGCCAAACTGCCGGTCATTTGTTGTAGAGAGATCTGTTTTTTCTGCTTTTCACTTTGACTTCTGGTGTAAAATTCAAGATCTTTTAGTCGTGCAGATGTGCAAAAGTTAGTAACCACTTAGTTAAGCAAGAACACAACTTTTTGTTTGCGGAAATGATGTTTGCGATCATTTCCTGTCACATGACCAAATGTTAGGCAAAGCTTTAGCTGTCAAACAGATTTTTATTAGATTCTTTGCTTTACTCTGGTATACAGAGAAGTTTATAGTCCACTCACTGAGTTCACTACGCGTTTGCTTCGGTGGCTGCAAAACAAGTCATAATCATGACCCGTCCTCCGCTGTGCTTCGTAGGCATGAGGTGTTTCTCCTGAAATGTTGTGAGTTTTTTTTATCAGAAATGATGCTGGGCATAAAGGCCAAAGAACTCCATTATTCTCTCCAAACTAAATGTACTTACTAAGTTTTTGTTTAATTATGCTTTCATGAACATTTAACAAACTCAGTTGTTGGGTTGGAAAGGTTTTGTAACTCTTCTAGATCTTTGCATTGCAGAAATTGCTTCCTGTGCTGATTTCCTTCCCTCTTGACATTGTGTTAACACACATGTGAATTGTCCAGACCAGCAAACTGCCAAACGTCTGATTTTATAGAGGTTTTCACACCTGCTAATCATCATCATCATCTACTGGCTGCAGCTTTTCCTCCTAAAATCTATGGAAGCAGGGAGGGGGTACTTAGTGTTGCCCACATTATTTTTTCCTAACCATTTTGGCTTAATTTATGTAAGAAATGGGTAAAAGAATGTTAACCTGAAGTTGCATTTAACTAAGAACAAGTGCAACCAGATCATTTTAATGATTTTACTCAAGAAACCAGGTTTAAAAGAGGGGGTGCTAACATTTGCACATGACTGTATTTTTCCTTCATGCATCAGTTAAAGTAAGATTGATTAATGGATACAAAAGTTTTCCTTTCCCTCTGTGGTGTGCTTTTTTCCCTGCTGCCCTTGGAGCTGGTACAGTCTGCGCAGGAGGATCACAAAATGTGTTCCCTATCAGAACAATTTAATCAAAACATTGGCTGACGCTGCAGCTGCTGCTGATTGCAGTCATGCATACTTGTTAGGCATTAATAGACATTCGAGTGTTTCCCAGTCGAAATGCAGGTCTGTTTCAGTACTCTGGGTTACACAGAGGTGAAGGACAGTGCCGCAAACCGAAGGCGTGACTGGGATTTTAAGTGAGGCTTTGGGTCCGAGTCAAGATTCTCTTCACGTCGGTGTGTTTGCTGCCGCTACGGTCATCGTGCAGCCAGTCGCGGTGGGACTTCGGAAAGAATTTAAAGCAACCGATCCGTTTACAACAAACACATGGAGTCAGTGTTCCTGAACGCAGCCCGGCAGCTGGGCTCCAGCATTGGATTCACTTCAGCGCACATTTACAATGATATTAGTCACAGTAACTCATCACATGACACAAGTGGATGTGTGTGACACATTTATACTGTATTTTAATACAACACACAGTTTCAGTCAGGTTGCAGTTCAGAATCAGAGCTGGATTTAACACAAAACACAAGCAATCCCCCAAATCCCCACCCCTGCTGACGGATTTATGAAGTTTTTCTTCTATTAAAAGTAATAATCCTTTAGAGTTAAAACTCCATCTGCATAATATTTTTCCACTGAAGGTTGGTCGGGAGTATTTACAGAAGGGCTACTTTATGAGGATTTAGTCCTCACATGGAGCAAGCCATCATCATTTTCTTATTAACTGACATCTTTCCTTCTGCGGCATTCAAGTGGAAAACCACAGGGCAGATTCTACTTTGAAGACAGCGTTCGGCCTCAAAACACTGTTTTATAGGAATCAAATCAAACTTCTCGTACAATAAAGCGCAGCACCAAGTGGTTAACAGAACAGCGCATGTAGTCACAGTGATGCCACTTCTGTGTTGCTTTGAATGACTCCAGTTCAGCATTTGCTGTCATGGTTTTTTTGAGCCATCAAAGTGCTCGTGTTTGGACCCGAGAGGATTTATAGAGACGTACCTTCGCTTTTAAGATTGGTCTGTAGAAGTTGGAAAAACAAGAGTTGGTGGAATCCAGCAACGGTTTACTGAAAAATACTTGTTTGTTTTTACATAAGAGCTTTTAATTAACTGCCATTGGTTTATATAAATAACCTAATTCAAAACAGACCTCCTACCCTACCTTTAAAGGATGGAATGCTCATTTGAATCCATATTAAACTTTCCACTCTTGGGGACTCTGGTCTTGTTGTTTTACCAACGTTTATTGACATCCATATTTATTTTCTTTTTTCTTAAAGATATAAAGAAAAAACAGAGGAACCCAGGTCTATTATACCTAAATAAAACAGAATCCTAATTAATATGAGTCAGTCTCACTAAAGCAGCACAAAAGAGTTCTGCTCTCATAGTTACCAGCTCCAAGTGTCGCTAAAAACCAAGAACCATTTAGATTTGAAACTTCAAAACATTTGGGCCACCTTGTATTTATAACATTTATAACATCCACGGAGCTAAAGTTACCTGCTACAACTTGAGCTTTGAGCATCTGAGCCGTTAATCTCCTGACATATGAGTTAGACAATTTAATTTAAACATCTTGCAGCATTGTTTACAGTTTTGCAAGTAATCAGGTTATTAAGAGGTGAGCGTCCGAGTGTTGGTCACGATCGCAGATGACACCCAGGAGCCACACTGGCCATCCAGCAAAGATTAAGGATTTAAATTCATTTACAGAGAGGTGTATCTTCTGCTTCTTCTACACTAGGTCCAAAGATATGCTACTGCTGGCTACCTACCGTTAGATGACGTTAGATGAGGAAAAGAAAATCCCGACCAAGGCCTTCAGGACTCAAATGAGAGCGTATCCGTGTTATATAAGTGTTCAAACAGCTAATAAACCACGAGAGGAGATCGGTCAACATCTGGTTTCATACACTCGACAGAGGCTGCAACTCTGAGGATAAACCACCACAACCTGGATGGGAATCTGAATTATAACTTTAATTAAAAAAAAGTGCTTCTCATTTTTGTGTTTCTAAATGTGTGTAAATCTGCAGACAAAACCTCTGTCCTCTACGTTCCTCATTAGCAGTAAGCATCTAACCGGAGTATCAGTTTTCTATCAGGCAGATTAGTCGACGTGATTATAAGTTCAGCGTTCTCTCTTATGATTAAAGCCTTCATGTCGAGGTAGAGCAGCGCAGAGGCTCAACATCTCTCTCCAGCTTTTGTTTACACCCTAAACACGGATCGGTTCCTCCAGCAGACCTAAGTAGCTTTGAATGATCTCTTTCTGTTCTCAAAGCGCTGCTCTATAAGCCAATTAAAGCATCTCAGCTCTGGTTATTGTTTCAGCAGACTGACACCTCATTAAAATATATTTCTGGCAGTGTCAAATTGGCATCTAGCCTAAATAAATAAATGCCTCAGCCAGTCGTTAAAGACAGACTGATGATGTAAGCAGGGGTGAAGAAAACAACAGGCGCATGAAAGCCTCCATTAATTTAGCAAACGGTTCTTTTAATAAGAGCTCCCGGCGGGGGGTGGGGGGGGTCGGGGGGCGTTTTAAATCACTCTGCCTCCCGCTACTGTCGAGTGGGTTGTGCTCACGAGTGATAAGAAGAGTTTCTTATTGATTCCCCATCATTCTGGGTTAAAGCGGCCTTTTGAAACTGAAACCGGTCCTTTAACAGGAAGTCTGGAGTCTCATCAGCGCTCATGTGGATTATCATCTCATCAGGGGACCCGTTCAGATTTGTAAGGTACTGTGACGTGACAGATCCGGATCTAAGCAGAACTGAACTTGGAAACGGAGATCACTGTGCAGTGCATTGTGGGTGGAAGCCGCCACAATATGAGACCAGAAGCAACATGCTGTGGTTTTTCCTGTGCTGCTCCAGTTAAACTCGGTCAAAGCTGCACAAAAGATTTAAGAAAGTCTTTATGTTAAGGCTGACTTTCAGTTTCATTTGTAGGAATATTGGCTTATTTTTGGCAGGTGATGTCTGGATGTCTTCTGTGCCCGCCGTCGGTTAAAAACCAGCCAGAGTAACTTCAGACTCCCATCCCGGTTTTTCGTGGAATTCTTTGGAAATACAAAAATTTGAGCTTTCATGTGTAACCAAGCTGATGGCGGAGGGTTTTTGAGTCCTATGATGTTTCTGTATACTCGCTCAGTATAGACGTTTTCAAAAGTTCGGTCTAAATTTACATTTGCTTGGTTGTGTAAAACTGTAGGACTGATCTGGAATAAGGTGCAAAAACCAAAACACTGGTCACATTTAAACTCGGACTTGATGGTTGACAGACTCATTTCATTACAATTCAATAGTTAATCTCGCCAAGCTGTTGGTGTTCTAGCATTACTGGGGAACAAGTTTTTGATGCTGCTTTAAGTTTAACAAACCATTTGGACTGTTTACCTCAGTTTACCTCAATGGGTATTTAAATTAACTTAACAACCTGCTGTTAATGCTGGCAATTAGAGCATTGAGTGATAATGAATTTACCTTTTATCTTTCAGACGTCACTGGTATTTATATATATATATATATATATATATATATATATATATATATATATATATATATATATATATATATATATATATATATATATATATATATATATATATATTATGTCAAAACTTTTTTTTTTTTAAGCTGATCAGCAGATGCCAACTGCCACCACAACATCCTGTTTCTGGATTTATCCGCCAGGAAAGAATAGCTATGCAGTTGTATCAACAACCAGGGTTTATAGATAAATCACAAGTCGGCACATGTCTCATCAGAACTCCTGTGGTTCAGTTTCCCAGTTGCTAACTGACTTTTCAAATTAAAATGGATTCTGGCTCTTTTGTATCTATCAAACTGGAAACTAGCCTCAAACTACACAGTTTTACTCAGCTGTCTTGGAGTTTAGTTTATAGATTTGTTATGCCAATGCCACATATTTGTAAGCCATGATCTGGCATATTTGTTTTCTCAGATTAATGAATATCAAACATCTGGTGTCCATCCCAGGAGATATTTTGACTTGCAACTCTGGATACAACTTGAAGAGTTACCGGTACGGGATCTAAACTTGTGTTTGCAGGTTTTCTCTTTCACGCATCTCATTCACTTATTCTGATTAACATGCCTGAAACAGGTGAAGCAGCTGTTTGAAATGTGTCCACACAGTTAAAAGATGACCAAACGAAACAAAGCAGGGAGAAACAGAAAGGAACTGTAAGAACCAGGAGGTCTCCAATGATGTGGGCGTGCAGTGTTAGGGGCGGGTGTCTGATGAGCAGCTGGGATATTAGTTTGGCATCATCTGCAAAGAGTCGAATCCCAGACGTGACCAGCTGCGATTCAAAGGAAACTATTTTCAGAAATGTATTTGTGTTTGTTTTTCAAAAAGTTGAAAGATTTGTCCTGGATTTAATTTCCTTTTGGATTCTCTCGCAAGTCAATAAGTATTTAATCCTTCTCTTTGAGTTTGTATCTTTAATCTCAGCCATAATGGACTACATATGGGGAAGAAAGCATGTTATTTTCAGTACTAAAGCCACGGTTTATCAGACATTAGGCACATTTCTGCTCAGTTGTCGACTTTTACCAGAAAGCAACCCATATTTTAATAAACAGAAGCACCGTGGCACTGCACAGATATATTTAATTTGCTTGTCTTTTTGATAGTTGTATAGGAGGTCTATTCTGACCTGTATCAATAGCTTCTGCTTCATCCCAGCCTCTCTCTCTGTCTGTCCAAATGTCCCTCCTCCCCTCCGATGAAGCAGTTGTAATGTCATTATATGTCAATGGACCAGAAACCCTTGCCAGTCTGTAATCCTTAGTGACCTGCACGAGATCATAGACAGTCAAGTGTAAATAAAGAAATAAAATAGGATAGATGGAGAGAAGGAGAGGAGACAGATCACATGGGCGTCCACATTGACATATAATCTGCAATAAGACGGGACACAGTGATAGTAGCAGGCAGGGTTTATGGACGGGAATGCTGCAGGCTGACACATCCAGTCCCTGTACCGCTCTGTCTGCTCACACTTTAGTTTATGGATCCACATCAAAGCTGTTTCCTTTCATATGACCGACGATTACACCCTAGTCTGTTCAAACTGTGCACTATTTCTGCGACACACAGCATACAATGCATGTACGTACTGAAATGGTTGGTTTATGACGGGTGGCTCCTGAAAGGCCACTGCAGTGTACCATGAGATATTTTTGTCAGATCAGGTGATTTGAATACGCTTTCTTGTGTCAGTGCTGCATTTGATACAGTCAACCACAGGCTTGAATGTGGTTTCAGTCAGATTTAACTGTTACTGTACGTTCATTGCAAACGAGGGGTTTTCCTCATCCAGCAGTGTTGTCATGGGGTTCCACAGGGTTATGTACTTGAGACATTACTTTTCACTCTGCACCCACGTTCTGCTTTCTGTTACTGGGTAACTCAGCATAATGTTTCAATGCCATGAAGATGATACTCAGCTATACCAATCCATGAAGTCAGATGAGACAATAAACACGTCTTAATGACACAAAAACCTGGATGTTTTGCTGGCCATTTGCTTTGAATGGGTTGACATCAAGCACTGCCAAACTGGATTGTGTCACATTAGTCAAAAATAGAGATAATGGGATACCTTTTTTGCCATGACACAAATGTCAGCCAATCAAACTGCAGCTACAGTAGTTGTAGCCACTGAAACATGAGGTTTAGCACTGTTTCTAAACCTTACATGTGTACTGAGCAGGAACAGATTGAATTTGTTCCTTAAAATATGACAAAATGTACATTTAGAAATGCCCACAGTTGAGCTGTGGCGCTGCTGTGTGAGGCCCCTGTAAACTTGGCGTTTAATATTACTGTGATGAGCCTTTTGACTAGGAGTTGCCCTCTAATTCAGACATAAAACATGTTTCTAAAATTGCCTTTTTTGACCTTCGTATTGTCAAATGAAGTAACAGCATGTTACAGGAC
Organism: Xenentodon cancila; assembly: GCA_014839995.1. NCBI lineage: Eukaryota > Metazoa > Chordata > Actinopteri > Beloniformes > Belonidae > Xenentodon > Xenentodon cancila. The sequence goes on from CM026218.1 coordinate 24,130,902, forward strand.
TAGTTCACACTAGTTGTTACCTGAAGATGGGATTGCTGGAATTCCTTATTAATACGTTTTCCTAAAATCATTCTTACCAGGCGCCAGCTGATCTAAAATGGTGCAGGAGAGATCATATTTCTTCACTTAGCTTCTTGTGTCTGGCTTCAATTTAAATCCAGGATAGAATTTAAAATACTGCTCTGGCACAAATACTTGAAGCTTCCAGCTCTTTCGCATCTTCAAGAACTCATAGTTTTGTCGTAGTGTCCCTACAGAGGACTTGCAGATTCACTTGTGGTTCCTAGGGTCTCTAAACGCAGAACAGAAGACAGACTGAGTAGGACGATTTAAAGATTTCAATTATCTGTTAGTTTCCTTGACCTTTTTTCGATCATACTTGGACTGTTTTTAATTGGACGGCACTGATCTTATTTACTTTCTCTGTAAAGTGTCCTGAAATGACTTTTTGTCACTACAGAGACAAGTGGATTGGGTTGAATGGATACTGCACAGTCTGAACAAGGCTCAGCGGCTGATTTATGTCCCTGTGTTGAAACCTGAGCAGGCTGCTTGATCATTACAGTAGTTTAAACACAGCCGACGGCTTCACAAGGTCCAACTAAAGAACCTTCTCAAACATGAGGAATCCAGCATCAATAACTTGATTAAGACATGTCTACAAAAGTGAAGACAGTCTTCTTCAATCCCAGTCTGGCCAACAATCTTAATTTACTTCCTCTTCGATGCAGGGAAGTAGTCTTATTCCTCTGGATCTGGATGGTTTCAGGGGGACCCGACCCGGGACGCAGTAAAAACTGCCTCTGGAGAGACACGACCAATCAGAGAATTGCAGCATGTGACGAAGTCGGGGCAACAACCAGACTAGCGTCATCAAAAGACGTCTGTAATGGCTGCGGGGCAGTAGGAACGCCGTTGAACAGCCGTTGTTGGTTTAAAGACTTTTTTATTCAAGGAGTTATTAGCAACTCTGCAGCCATCTTGGTTGCTTTGAACAGTGGCTCCTGAGCACTCCAGCATGAGCCACCCCAGTGTTGTAACTGGTTTGGTTCGTTCTGTGCCTGTACACATGGATGCAGATGGGTGTGGATGGTCAGGCCACCTCAGTCCAGGTCCTCGGCACACCCAGCTCTCCATCTTTTAGATGTTTCCCTGCCTTAAACACACCTAGTGGATCATTGACGAGCCAGACGGTGTGTTTGTGCACGTCTAAGCCGTGCAGGGCAGGGGGTCCCGAGGACTTGGACTGAACAACACTGGCGAAGAACTGCTTATATGAGCTTTCCATTCACAACACGTCACATTACAATAACACGTCATGCCTTATAGAGTGAAATCGGCTGAAAACGGTGCTTTTATCCGCCTGTTGGTGGTATCTCTGCCTCTGAAAAGATGATGTGTAATCTCGTCTATTGCAGCATCCAAATGCTGTGGAACAGCTTCAGGGTGCTGATTCAGACACGACACGTTGAGCTGCCATCAGATTAAAGAAGAGCGGCGTACGTCTCTAAAAAGGGCTTAACTGGCATTGTTCAGTGATATCTGTGAAATGAGAAATCGGCTGTGATTACAGCGTGCCAGACACACGTGCGATCTTCATTTAAGAAGTTGTGCAGCTCAGCTCATTTTCAGGTTGTCATTATCAGTTTGCTGCCACTAAAAAGCATTTGCTGAAGCTAATTGTAGATTTAATTACTTTGTGCGTTTATTCTTGTTAGATGAAAACGGAGAATGTTGAACCTAAGCCTCTGAATGTGAGCAAAATAGATGCTGCTTTATACCCCAATTAACTCTGAATGTGTTGCTCATTTACTGAGAACTGAGCTTTAAAAAGACTTTTGGTTTAACAGACGGGCGGACAGACGTCTGCTGGAGAGGCGCATAAACGACTGAGGTGGAATACAGTCCTGCTGGGAGACACTGGACCTGTAGTTGATCTCTGGAAGCTGGAGTTCTCCAAAAGTCTACATTTGCTTGAACTTCTTTTACAACGATTCCAGTTTTGGTGTTTGGACAATCAGAAGCAGGTTGTATAGGTGTCGATGGGAGGATATTGATCAGTTTTTTAAAATTTCTGTTCTGTTTGGACCTTGTAAAGATGAACACGCTAGCTGAGGTAGGAAAGACAGTGATGTGGCATCATCTAACGAGTAAATGATTTGAATCGACTGTTATATGTTTAAGGTTCACTTTACTCACACGTTTGCTTCATCTCTTAACGTCTCACAATGAAAGGGCAAATGTCCAACAGTATTTGACACATCCCTCACTTATCCCTCACTCTCATGTTCATTTCCATCTCTTTTCAGCTCCCTTGGCTGCAGGAAATTACAAAATCTTTCCGGTATGAAATGAGTGTATAACAGTAACTCAATAGCAGGCACTTGAATGGTTATGGAGCTGTGGGAATGAATCGTTCCCGTCCACGGTGCACTCTGTGTTTGGAAGGGGGAGTGGGGGTTTGTTGGGAAGCATGCAGGTCATGTTCAGAGCCAGATCCTGACTCGCTGCGATAACTCGACACTGTTGGCCCGTGAGGCCGTGAGTCTGTGCACCAAAAAAAGTAAATACCAGTTTTTAAATGTGTTTTAGTGAAAGTAATGGACGAGTGGAGTATGCTGTGTGTGATACAAACACAGATGATCTCTGGAGTCTCAAAGCTCAGGAAGAGGTGAGGAAGGGGAGGGATGGACTTGAAAAGAAAAAAATGGAGGGAGTTTAATAACAAAAAGAGACCAAATTTGATTTCAGTCGGTGGCTGATGAGGCACAGAGCACATCTACCTACTCTATCTCCCCTCCCTCCATCACTAAAAGCGCTCTCCTAAATCTCTCTACAGCTGGGTGTACTGGAGCTCTACTAAGTCGGGGCTCGCGTCTGCGGCTGGATCCTTAAAGTAGAGTGTGGCAGTGTCCTCCCCCCGCTGGCCCGTCCGCCGGGCCCTATGCTCGGTCACCTCTTTGGGCTGCTCCTGGCGGCAGCGGTTGCTGTTCCACCACGCCTCCAGCCCAGCCACCAGGCAGGCCAGCAGCAGGCCGGCAGCCAGGATGCAGAAGATGCCGGCGAAGCTGTGCAGCTTCAGGGAGCGGCCGTCGGGGTGGGTGCTGGTGTGGCTTCTGAGGTCGCAGCGGCCGGTGCGGGGCCACCACTTCTGCTTCATGATGTCCAGGTCGCCTTTCTCTTGCAGCTCCAAGATCCTGAAGGATAAACCAAGTCACACAGGTGAGTAACAGAAACTACTGATTTGTCTTTGTCTTTCCATTATCAGGGCAGGAAAAGGCGCCGAAATGGAGGAATCTGTAAGGAAAACTACGTTTCCACGGATGGCCACTGAGGACCAGACGTCCTCGCCACATTGCCATGTTCATGCCCAGATAAAACCACCATAGATGCAAATATAAAGGCTGTTTCATCATGTGAGGCTCGAAAGTGGAGTCAGTTTAACTAAATCCGTTAAACTAAACCAGTAAACTAAAAACGTTTACTGTGACTTTCACATTACGAGTCAACAATCTGCAAGTACAGCAGTATGTTCCTGCGAAAAATTGATTTTACAATTTTAGCGGCAGAGATGTAAGTAATCTATTTTGTATGCACATAAAAATGAAAATCAAAGTACACTTTATGACAGCTGTAAGGTTTTATGGATCAGAGAAAATATATAAATGTCAGGTTTTAAAATTGGGTAAATGCAACCTTAGATGAACAATACACACCGTGTGATTTGATTTATTTAGCTAAAACTAAGGGGTGTGTGACAAAACTAAATATATGATTCAGCAGCAGCAACTACGATGGGTTTCTGTACAACTTCCTCAGTCTCTCGGGTCATCATGGGGGAATTTTGGTCCATTCTTCCTAACGCTGCTTCAGTTCATTGAGGTGTGAGGACATTCATGTACGGCGCTCCTCTGGTCCAACTACAGTTTCAACCACGTCAGGAATTCTGCTGTCCATTCTGTGGTGTGTTTGGGATCATTTACGTCTCTGCAGAGACGTTCAGCCCTTCACCTCTGGGCTTCATAGTTGGTGTTTATTGTGTTTTAACAAAGGGAAAACAGGACTGACCTTATTACGCATTTCAGAACCCATCAAAAGATGAGACAGGAGTTTGCCAAGTCACAGGGCGGGACGGGTGCACACCACATGTTTGCTTTTCGGAACGTGAGAAATGAGCGGCGATACTCTTAAATTCAGTGTTTTAGATGACCAACCTTGTTGGCTGTTAAAAATAATGGATGGAGCTGTGGTACAGTTTCCAAATGCTACAAACAGACTCATCATGTTTCATGTCAGCTGTAAGAAGTCCAGACAATCAGGTTTACAACAGATATTTGGACCTCCAGTGTATTAAAGTATCGAAATATGAGTGGCTTTATATGTCTAATATCTCCAAAAAACAGCAATTGTATCAACTCAGTATCAGCTAATACCCCTAACCCAAGTAAACTTATCTTATCAGAACATCTCTCTATTATCAATAGTTTACCTTTTCTAGAATGATAGACCCTAAACTGTTTTGTAAATGACCTAATAACCTTATCCATCCATCCATCCATCCATCCATCCATCCATCCATCCATCCATCCATCCATCCATCCATCCATCCATCCATCCATCCATCCATCCATCCATCCATCCATCCATCCATCCATCCATCCATCCATCCATCCATCCATCCATCCATCCATCCATCCATCTATCCATCCATCCATCCATCCAGTCTATACCCGTTTTATCCTTTGTAGGGTCACGGGGGTCTGCTGGAGCCAATCCCAGCTCATTACAGACGAGGAGCAAGGGCCTTTTCCAGACTAATTGGCTGCAAAAAATTGGCTCTGTAAGATCACTGCTTGTGTCTTTCCTATTTGGCATTGTGTTAACACCTGAAAGATCGAGAGGAGCAAACTGTCATAAACTCAGCTCTTATGGAGGTTTTATGAGCAATAAACCAAGTACAGTTGAGACGGTATTTGGCTTGTTTTAGTACTCAGATTAATTTGTTTTCATGACTTAATGTCTTTTATAATTTATTTGATAGTAGGATTGTTTAAACAAATGCTCAGAAGTTTAAATGGTACAACTTAAAGTGGAGGGTGTGGCTGGTGGGCACTGGTTGTGGTTCAGCATTCTCAGCTGGAGCTTCAGTCGCAGAAGCTTAACGCTGGTACATTCTCCTTTTTCAGAACAACAGCTTGATTGGGTTGTTGTTTTGCTCCCTCCAGTCTGAATCAACCAAACAGCAGGGAGTCGAGTTTTTCTACACATGCTGCCTTCTTAATCGAACGTGAGAAAGGTGGGTGGAAAAAGACAGGAGAAGCTGTGACTGACAGAACTGATACAACTTGCGGCTATTTGAGAAACACTGACTCAGAGTCATGACCTGTGTCAGCATCCACAGTGATGATTAGGGTAATGAATGTCTGCATGTCATACCTCCTCTGCTTTAGTGTAGGTAAATATGTCAGCTGGAAAACAATCATTCATAGCTTCTATAGTTGCAGCCAGGTGTTGCTGGCAAATTAGACTTGTTTTGATACCAGCATCAGAAATGCACTTTATGGCCTAAAGTATTTGCTCACCTGCATCAACTCCATATGAACTTAAGTGACCTCTCATTCCTGATCCAGAGGGTTCAACATGACACCTTTGCAGTTATAACACGCTCAACTCTTCTGGGAAGTCTGTCCACAAGGTTTAGGAGTGTTTTTTTTTACAATTTTTCCCGAAGTTTATCTGTGAGTTCACACTGATGTTGGATGAGAAGGTCTGGTTCTCAGTCTCTGGTTCTCAGTCTCCTCTAATTCATCCTAAAGGTGTTCTGTCAGGTTGAAGTCAGGACTCTGTGCAGGCCAGTCAAGTTCATCCACACCAGACTCTGTCATCCAGGTCTTCATGGACCTGCTTTGTGCACTGGTACAGTCATGTTGGAGGAGGAAGGGTCCAGCTGCAAACTGTTCCCACAAAGTTGGGAGCTAGAATTGTCCAAAGGTTCTTGGTCTGCTGAAGCATTCAGAGTTCCTGTCACTGGAACTAAGAGGCCAAGTCCAGCTCCTGAAGAACAACCCCACACCATAATCCCCCCTCCACCAAACTTTACACTTGGAACAATGCAGTCAGACAAGTACCGTTGTCCTGGCAACCGCCAAACCCAAACTGGTCCATCGGATTGCCAGATGGAGAAGCTCCATTCGTCACTCCAGAGAAGGCGTCTCCACTGCTCCAGAGTCCAGTGGCGGCGTGTTTTACACCCCTGCATCGACACTTTGCACTTGGTGATGTTTGTCTTGGATGCAGCTGCTCTGCCATGGAAACCCATCCATGAAGCTCTCTGTCCTGTCACAGTTCCATACTGGACTTCACTGAGCTCCTGAGAGCAACTCATTCTTTTAAAATCAGTCTGCATGCCGAGGTGCTTGATTTTATACACCTGTGGCCATAGAAGTGATTGGAACCTGATTCCCATTATTTGGAGTCAAGAGGTGAAGGGACACAAGGTTTTTATGAAGTTAAAGGGGAAGATGGAGGGACCTCAGCTGCAAACTCTGCAGTTAGCTTTTCAGAAACTAGTCATCAAAAGTCATTTTCAATGACCAGCAGAGACAGATGATGCACTTAATTGAACATTTGACGCTGCCGTATAGTCGAATGAAGGAAGCAATTGAAATTACATTAGTTATTTAGGGTAAAGTACTGATCATGGGAATAGTCAGTATTGCGCATATGTTTTTACACAAATAAAACACAGGATTAAAAGCGGTGATTACTAACTCTCTTGCACAACCATCGGGTCTGGCACTCTCAGAGTTAATGAAGCAACGCTGCCAGGATCACTGAAGTACAATCTACTTTTAGCTACAGAAAAATCAAAGCCCAATTGCTATACTTAATCTGCTCAACTCAGCGTGAACATGTTGAAGGTCAAGGCAGCGCCGTTTCCATCTCCACCACCCCTCTGAAAACACCCTGAGGACAACATAGTTTAGCAGCACGAATGAGCAGCAGAAGCAACAAAGTCTGCAAAGATTATTAATGGAAGGATTATCCGACGAAAAGCTACAGATGGAGGTAATGCAGCAGTTAAGGGACCAGGTATTAAAATGATGATTGGAATTTGGAGATAATAGTTTCTAAGGTGGACAATAAGCTCTGCTTGTCCCTGGGTGCTGCGCTGAAAGAACACCTCAGGCTGTTGCACGCTTGCTGAACTGGGCCCAGTGCAGAAATGGCATGAATAAATGGCAATTCTGTTTCTATTGTGCAGCAAAAACTAATCCTAAGACAAAGATTTTTAATTGAAGAGGAAGCTGTGATTGGAAAGCAGCCCAGACATCAACCCTGGCTGGGAGCAGCGAGGCGATGCACGGAGAACCAAAAAAACCAGTTTCTAGATCAGACTGGATCCAGTCAGAGGTGGTTAATAAATATCACTGAAATGTGATGGGGACATTAGCACCTGTGATTGAAGCTAAGAATCTACTAATGGTTTTTGCCAAACCTAAAATGTGCAATTCCTCAAATGACCACTCAAGTCAGATGAGTCGCTTTCCATTAATCCATTAATTCCATTAATAGTGATGCTGCTTTAGGCAATGGTGCATGACTCAACTTTGTCAAAGAAGTCATAAAGAAGATAAGCAGTTGTGCCAGGTGATGAAAGAAAACATGAATTGAACTTGCCAATGCACTGGTGGTCAAGTCTGGATCCTTATGTGTGAACAACTGAAAGACTCGTCAAAATTCTCACTGTTGTGCTGCAGAGCTATCGACTGACTCTCAATCAACTTTATTAACCAGGTTAGTGCAAACAAAGAAAGAATTTGATGCCAGCAGACTTTGTCTCTCAAGGTTCAGTAAAACAAATACATAGATACATAGATATCACTTAAGACATCCATCTCGACCATATAAGAATGGTTGGTATTCTTTGGCTCCATTTACACTAAATTATAAATTATGTGCTCACAAAACAATGAAGAATTAGTAAAAGAAGTAATTTGCTTACCAAAGGTACACTGGTTTATTCTTTAGGACTTTGGAGCTTGCTCAACCAGGTCTGTATACTCACGACAGGATATTTTATGTGGTTTAAAGTGATGCATTTTGTCGTTTTTAGGTCAGCGGATGCCTCTATACGTGCTGACGTCAAAACCTACAATGTTGCTGAGGTGTGACACGGCGCTATGAAATGATGTGCACTCGTCACAACAGTCAGGATGGGAGACTGTGAGAGTCATATGATACTTTAATAGTATTCCAGCATTTGCCATTTCCTGACAGATGTTTGTAACTGTTGGATGGTAAACATAAACGGAAACTAATCCCTCAAATTCGGCCCAGGACCTGCAGCTGCTCTTTCCTGGAGCCTTGACAACAACTAGAAGCTCATTGTGGCTCTTTGAAGAAACCACAGATGATGCCGCTTTACTGCAACAGGATGAGTGTTTGGGATTGTGCTCTTCATCACCGTTAACATCTCATTAAGCTCTGAATACAGTAGAGGCATCAGCAGGCCTGGGGGCTTTGTTTACTGTCACTGCAGAGGGGTAAACGGAATTCATGTGCAATATTGTTTTACTGCTGGCAGTTATCAGGCCCGTTTATTATTTCAACCGTAGTTTGGGTTTAATAAATGCTTTGTTCATGTTTTCCATCACAGTTACTTGTAATGACCTCTGTTCTTACAGTAAGTGAAATCAAAACGAGCGCAATGCTTCAATAGTCAAGTTGGTTTTGTCCACAGTCAATCGTGTTTTTGTTTTCTGTGTGACCCCTGCCTTTCACCTACTATGCATCAGGATAGGCTCCGACAGACCCCCGAACAGATTAAGCGGGCATAGATAATGGATGGATGGATAGTTCAGTCAAACATCTCATGTGCCACTGCACAGCAGCTTTTCATGATCTCCTTGGGAACGTTTTTATAAACATAGTATTGAAAGTGCACAGATGTAAAATCCTTCTGCCGTCACAAATATCATAAAACTAACCTGTAGAAGTTTTAAAGTGGGAAGGCAGTTGATTTATCCAGATACTTTTTGAAGATGTGTTATTAAATATGACGACCAAGTAAACTTATTGTGGACTCGGCGCACCAGGTATCGAGTACCGTGGCGCCAGCTATCTAGTGCATTTCCCAAAACCGTTGACACTGTTAACAACTGACAGTTAGAAACGGCCCGTATGATGCAAGTGTTTATTAGGAACGCTGTCAAGCTGGACCGGGGTTAGATGCTTGGTTCCCGTTTGGTTCTCGTTTTGTTCTCGTTTGGTTCCCGTTTGGTTCTCGTTTGGTTCTCGTTTAGTTCCCGTTTGGTCCCTGTTTGGTTCTCGTTTGGTTCCCGTTTGGTTTCCGTTTGGTTCCCGTTTGGTTCTTTTTTGGTTCCCGTTTGGTTCTTGTTTGGTTCCCGTTTGGTTATCATTTGGTTCTCATTTGGTTCTCGTTTGGTTCCCGTTTGGTATTCGTTTGGTTCCCATTTGGTCCCTGTTTGGTTCTCGTTTGGTTCCCGTTTGGTTCTCGGTTGGTTCTCGTTTGGTTCCCGTTTGGTTCCCGTTTGGTCCCTGTTTGGTTCTCGTTTGGTTCCCGTTTGGTTCTCGTTTGGTTCCTGTTTGGTTCCCGGGGACCACATCATGGACAGTGGGAGATGCAGCAACCATAAAAGATATCCAACAATGTAATTTATTGTTGTTGCTCAAAAATGTCCAATAATTGGTGTTTTTGGAAAAGTGGCTTTATTTTACTTTTTTTTTTGTTTAGAGTAAATTGTGGCTAAGAATTCATTTCCAGAATTAAACTGGCCTAAACGATGAGCTGCTACTAGCAGAGGATGAAAACAAGTATAAAAGTATTACACAAGTATATTTGCACTGAAATGTGAATATACTGTAACTGTCTATGAAGAAGGTTTGATGTGCTCTTTGAAAACAGACCTATATGGAAGGATAAATCGTTGAAGCACTGTGAAGGTTTGTGTGCTTTTTCTTTAGACTGCTATGCCGATGACTTTTATTCTTGAGGTGTTTAACAGGAGAGTGAACGTTTCTGTGCAGTTGTCATACCGTGAAGGTTTGAATTACTTCTGCAAGAATGTGTACCTCAGTTTTGTCTTCATTTATAAGTCATGACCTTGTGCAAGATATTTAATTGGCTTAGGTCATTATTAGTAGTTTTCTTTTCCTATTCTACAGAATAGTACTTTTTAAACCATCTGATCAGAATATTTTGAGAATTTACCAAATCTCAGCAACAGTTGTGATCATTTGTCTGCCTTCTAAATGCTTACCTGAAATGTCTTATCTGCATGTGAATCGCCTCAACGCTTGCAGGAGAAACTGGATTGTCTGCAATGTGAGTCTGAGCTGAGGGTGGAAGTTGACAAACCGGAGGAGGTGTAAATGACACTTCTACTGCGGAGATGTCATGAGCCCGGGGCATCCTTCCCACACAGACACCAGAAGTGCAAACACACCTCAGAGAACCGGCTTCCCTTCAAAACAAAGCACCCGCAGATCTTAGCAGTGCTGCTGCTAAGATCTCTATTAACGCTCTGACCTCCCCATCGCTCTTTGTGGGGTTTTCATTCTCACGGTGATGTATCTGGCGAAGAGTTGGTGTGTCTGCAGCATGCATCAAACATTTCCTTGTGCCTCCAGCTCACAGCTGGACTATAATAGATGTCCTTCTAACCAAACCAGACTTCAGATCAGCTGGGACTCTTGAGCCCTGCTGATTTTCATTCCACACATCATAGGGGAAGAATTCTCATAAATATAATCTTTCACTGAAGATTTTTGGTTAAAATCACTTCATGTGACTATCATCACACAGTCACCAAGTTGTAGTTTCTGCAGTATTTTGTTGCATCAACTTTCCTAGTTCTTTTATTTCTGCACACATTTCAAGGTCATGGAGGCCTGCAGCCTTGTTAAGGATTTCAAACTGTCTGTTGGGGAGTTGTGAGCACATCAGCAACCCCACTGAGAATCCACACCAGCATAGTAAATGACTGACATCAACTCTACCGTTAATGCCTGAAGAGACGTGCTGGTTGTCTTTGGCTATCCAGATGGCTTAAACACATGGTGTGAGACCGAATGTTGTTGTGACAAGGGCAAGCTTCCTTCTTCAGCCAAGGCACCGTCATCTAGAGTTGGCTTTTTCATGTATTACCATCTCCAGTTCTGTGTCTAATCCAGGGCTCCCCAGTCGGGGGCGTCTGCCCTACCTGTTTCAGATGTTTCACTGGGGCAAACTGCCACTCAGGTTGTGGTAACTCTCAGAGGCTTGAGAAGTTTCATCTGTCTTCTTGTTTCTACTCCCTAATCTGTGTGTGGACACAAACATGAAAGTCCTGCGCCATCCGTTGTGAAACCGGCCACTCGAGTCAATGAGCCGAATCCCATCAATTTAACACAGGAAGAGTAATGTAGACACCTCTGAGGGTGTCAGAAGAGATGTCACCCACATACGGGGTGAAGTTAACGTTAGAATTCGATAAGCAAATATCTTGCCAAGAAATCCATCTTTAAATGATCAAATTACTGGGTGATTCTCTCACAAATCCATCCAAACAGGTCCGAGGTCCTTCCACTGCAGCGTTCATGAATAATGACATAGCGACACTGTTTTGCTGTGTATCATGTGACTGTTGCTGGACGACAACGCGCCGATGCACCTTGATGAAACAGTCATTTCCTGCTGTGTTTTACATGTTCAAATTAGGTGATCCTATAATTTTCTACTTTACCCAACCTGACAGTAAAATTGCGGTTGGATATATTTTTTGTTTTGTTTTGCAGTTCCATCAATAAAGTGTTTTTTCCCTCAAACACTCCCTCTTAGTCTCCAGAAAGTTGAACTGATGCAAGATGCTGCTGCTTACATCATCACCACGAACTTGAGCTTTCAGTGTTTTGGTTTTGGCCGTTTGAAGTGGCCTAAAATAAAAAGCATTATTCTGTAAAAGCTATTAACAAATAAAAAAAACATGGCAGCGCAGGTAAATTACTCTTTACCCTGCATTTAGCAGTCTATTTATCAAACACCGTGGGAGCTGATCAATATGAGACGAATGAGAAAGTTCTTACTCCTTTTTGATGGTCTCGCTGTTAATTCATGATGCAATAATGTGGAGATTTACTAAATGATCTCCGTGATTTTTAAACTCTCACTGGGATCAATTTGTGTTTGAGGGCAGACGAGGCTTCGCCCCGCGGCTCGCCGACTTCATCCGAGACAGATGAGAGAATTTCCTTACAATTTCAGACTTTTTCTGAGCCTCAGAAAAAAAGAGTAATTAGCACACGTCCTTGTGTTTACACACACCGTGAATAATCCTATTTGCTTCACTGCGCTGTTACTTAATGTGGGTTCTTTTCATGTGAGCTTAATTGACTTTAGCGTCGTTATTGATTTAACAGTGAGCGAGCTGCCTGCTGGAGGTGTTTCTGATCTCTAGCAGTTTTCAGCACCTGCACTCCCGTGTGAAGTTGGAAATCAGTCGGCGTGACATCGTTCCATCCTGCAGTCAGTGTGTTCCTTGTTAGCATGCATTTAAAAGCAGTCTGTTGTAATGGGTCTAGACGGCACCGCCACGAGACCCCCCTCTCACATCGGGGGATTTGCATGAACTTAATGAAGACTCAGTGTCAACGAGGAGAATCAGACTGATGGCAGAGGCCGCAACCTTCATCATTAACTCCTCATCAAGTTCTTTTTTTTCTTTTTGTTCTGACTGCAAAATCAAATATATTTGAAATCCTGGTTTGTACCAGCTACAGCTGTGCTCAAACCTCACAGCGGCACCACACAAAACAAATCGAACAGCATACAACCTCCAGTGAGGTTGTTATCCCATGTCTCTTCCATTTCCTCCAGCCTAACTGGTCTTATGTACTAGATGGGTGCTGATGTTTACTCCAGTTAGGAGTAAAAAGTCGAACATACACTGCTTAAAAAGACAGTTACAAGCTACATTCAACTTTACACTTCATGTTCTTCAGTAGGATGAAAGACTTCCAACTCGAGGGTGGGTATTAGTTGCTGCGTCAGTTGATGTATTATAAACGTCGCACCCTCCCCTAGTTACTGTTGCTAACTCAGACAATCTATCAACGTAGTTTACAGGTTTGCAAAGACAAGTGTCTGTGTGAAAACCTTGTTTTAGGCAAATTGTTGACACCTTTCATCAAGGAACATTCAGATAGGATATGCCTTGGAGTATAAAATCTAAAAACAGATACTTCAGATCTAATACTGTTATATTATTATTATTATTATTATTATTATTATTATTATTATTATTATTATTATTATTATTATTATTATTATTATTATTATTATTATTATTATTATTATTATTATTATTATTATTATTATTATTATTATTATATTCAAATGACTTGAGAATTTGGAGGGTCATTCCAGAACTGTACTAAACTTGTTAAAAACATACTTGGAGACCAGGAAGTAACTTGTGTCAACAGGTAACTTTACATCTGAGCAGACAAGAATCACATGTGGAGTTCCCCAAGGTTCCATCCTGGGACCTCTTCTGTTTAACATCTACATGCTCCCACTGGCACAGATTATAAAGAACAACAAAATAAACAATCACAGCTATGCGGATGACACACAGATATATATTACAGTGTCACCAGGAGACCGAGGCCTGTACAGGCTCTTGGTAAATGTGTTGAGGACATTTATGACTGCATGTGCGACAACCTTCAACAGCTAAACAAAAACAAAACTGAGGTGATTGTCTTTGGAGCCAAAGAGAAACGATCACAGGTCACCACAGATCTTCAATCTAAACACCTAAAAACCACCAACCAGACCAGACATCTGGGTGTAGTGTTTATGTAATAACTGGTCGGGGCTCATGTTCTGGGTCTCTGGAAAGATCCTGGAGACAATTTGTGTTGTAATAGACGCTATATAAATAAAACTGAATTGAATTGAATTAAATTTGGAAAAACACACTAAGGCAATAACAAAGTCGGCCTACTATCACCTCAAGAACATATCAAGGATAAAAGATCTGATGTCCCAGCAGGACCTGGAGAAACTAGTCCTGCATTCATCTTCAGTAGACTTGATTATTAACAGCATCTTCACAGGTCCACCTAAAACATCAGTTAGACACCTGCAGCTCATCCAGAACTCTGCTGCTCCAGTCCTCACTAAGGCCAGAAAACTGGACCACATCAGTCCAGCTCTGAGGTCTGACAGACTTTAAAGTTCTGATGCTGGTCTATAAACCTCTGAATGGTCCAGGACCAAAACCAGTACCCAGTAGGAACCTCTTTTTTTAATAAAAGAAAAACAACACTTTCACACACGATTTCATCTAGTGATTCTGACTTCCTTGTAAAAGTGACGTTTGGTTTAAGAAGTCAGCGACTTGCACCTCCTGAATCACAAGGTCACTTACTTCTGGGAGAAGAGGTCTCTGTAGGGGCTTCCGTGCTGCATGGCGATGCCGTAGCCTTTGCTGCTCATGCCGTTTCCTGACACGGCGATGGTGCAGTCATCATCCGTCAGCGCAGCGTACTCCAGCACCGCCATGTCCCACAGGAACGCGTACGGACTCTTCTTGGCCTGAAAATAAAAAGAACATGACACACACAACCTGTTACTGGATGTCCTCCTTCAGTTTGAGACACATTGTCCCACAGCCTAGAAGAGGAAGTTGGGAAGATGTTTATGACAAACACTTGAATCTCACAGTACTTTGACTTTTAATTCTTTGCAGACATTAAGATCTTTTTTTTTTATTTTTTTTTTTAATTCCACCAACTTTAATTGTTAGTATGAATCCGCTTCTGGATTTCAGGCCTGATACACATTCTGAGAAAAGATGCAGTTTTGGAAAGGACTGAAAAAAATTAAAAATCCTTTCCAAACAAGTGGATAATAAAGATTTGGTCAAAAAGCAGAATGTTTAAGGAGCAAAGATATGTTTGCTGTTAGAGAACAGTTTGAGAAAATAAGTGAAAGGGTTCAAATCAAAGGTCTTTCACACAAATATTGAACAGGATTTACATATTTTACCTTTTACAGTGCTGAACATCGAGAAGCCAATCAAGGACTCCGGAGGAATTTCAGGGCCAAATACCTGAGCCTAAAGCCAGACACCCGGGACTTCCTGTCCCTCAGATGACTGTGGAAACCTGAGTCCAGCATTACAATAAATACATTTATGTATGATACGTATAATTATGTATAAATTAAGCAGCACAGCCGATGGCTAGTTGTCTTTACTTCTGCTACTTTGCGCTGAAATGACTTCTGAGCAGCAAATAAAAACCTAATAGCATTTACAAGTTAAAGAGAAACTTTTGTGTTGTGCTGTTAATTTTACAGACCGTTGGGCTGTGGGTGGCTTTGAGGGCAGTTGGTTTAGCTGAGCACTGCCTAAATGCAGAGCTTCATTTTGATTTTGCCACAAAAACGACATTTTGAAACGGGAGGTCCTGTTACAACCGCTGACCAGCAGCGCCAAAGCTCTTCCAGGCTGGATCAGCTGGAGGTCCAGGAGGATCCAGGAGGATCCAGGACCCACAGAGGGGCATTTCAGCACTACCATCGCAGGCTTGTCCTCGTTTCAGCCCTGGCAGTACTCGTTTCCACCCATTTACGACACGGAGCCGTTCATTATGAGGGAAAAAGAGCTCTGAGGAAAACTGACGGTAACAACAAAGTCTAGAGGTGTGGTGAGATCTTCGGGTACAAGCTCTCTCTTTTTTCTCTTTTTTTGCCATAAATTTCTTTCTACACTAAAGTTTTCTTAAAAGTCATGTAAAAATATTGTCTCGTCTCGTTCTTGTGAACTTAACATCGTCTGGTGAGTTAAATGCAGAGGATAACCAGTCTCACAGTCTTACACAGTCTGGACACATGTGAAGCAGAGGAAGGTTTTCCTGCGCATCATTCTTCCAAATCCATCCCTCGACCACTTTGAGCCCCTTGGAAATAATTCAATATTTATGTGTTTTTGGACAAGTATGGTCCATGTATGTCTGTAAGACAGTTCTGAATTGTTCACATATAATTGTCTAAAAAATAAATTGTGAACCTACTGCACTGAAGACAAAAACACAAAATACGAGTCCCAAAAATAGAATCTCTCACTGAGCCCCCAAAACGCTCCAAACAGTGCTGTGAAAAATCAATTCCAATCAATCATCCCGCTGTGACAATGAGTCAGGAGTTTTACAGATTCACTTCACGATGTCAAACATCTGCAGCGGCGTCGAGCTGGTGGTGCTTTTAACCGAGCTGCAGGATTTGAGTGATTGGAACAAAGCTGTGGTGATGCAAAGGAGGCCCGTCCTCTCCACACTCCAGACGATGATGGGGTGAGGATGAGGTGACAGTAACACAGAAGCAGCAGTGGGGTGGGGTGGGGGTGGGGGGTTAAGAGGATAAGAGTTTTCACTGTGTCAGCAGAGCTGCTGCAGAAGCTTCAACCTGTTCGCTGTCTGTGTGAATCCAGAGTGCCTGTTCCCACACTTCTGTCGTCCTGCCTACATAGAAACAGAGAGTCGGGTGGTTTCATGCTGTTTCAGCCCAATTACCGCCTCGCGTCTCTCTGATCTGCTGCATGTAGCTGCTGCTGTTAGCTTTGTGTTCATGTCTCATCTTCTGAGCAGAGTGTTTTTCTTCTCCCTGCAGGTGATGCAGGACACAAAGCTGAGCGGTGTTTGCAGAGCCGGCTTCAGCGGGAAGAAAAGCTTCTTAAAAATCAAAAGGAGGAAAAACAGAGACGGAACCACAATAGAAGCTCACGCACCATCACAAAACTCCACATCTAAAGAAAAAGCTCCACGGTTCATGCAGAGAGCTCGTGTCAAAGTATGTGGTCTGTTTTTGAGGAAAGATCTAGCAGCTGAATGTCAGGAAATTCAGTGCAGATTATAGTTGCACAAAAGTTAGAAACGCTCTTTTGATTCTGTGATTTTGGGGTTTTTTATGTATAAAAATCACCTGATTGTAGTGGGACTTGGTATTAAGCAAACACAACCTCAGACCAAAAGAAAACTTTTTACTTTGCCATTATTTAGTTTGACAAAAATAACACACAAAAAAAAAAAAACCAAGGAAAAACATGTGAAGTACTTAGTACCCCTTACTGCTTAAACTGCAGCCAGGTGCTGCTTATCATCAGCTAGTGCGCAGACCGTTGCTCTTGAGCATTCAGGTGTGTGTTAACACAATGCCAAGAGGCAAAGACATAAGCAATCGTCTGAAGCTACAGTCTCACATCAGGTCTGCATCAGCTGCTAGTAAATCACAGCCCTAGTAGTCCGTCAGAGTGGTTTTACAGCAGGCATCATGGAGCAGTGTCGAAGCGTCCCAGAAGTGACTGTTCACCAAGGACACGCGACAAGAGTTTTTAGTATTGGACCGCAGCTAACCACGTCAATCTACACAGCAGATCGAGATGGCAGGAAGTCAGACCTATCGAGAATCCAGTAAATTAAAAAAAAAACAAACATTAAAAAGTAGGCAGGAAGGAAACCAAACAGCATTTCAGCAGAAACACCTCAAACCCACTGTCAAACACGGCGGTGGAGGGATGATGGTGGCCTGAGACCTGGACACCGGTCAGTCATTGGGTGGACTGTGAAGTTCTCAACATCCCCGACTACTCTAGAGACAAATGTGAGGACATCATTTAACAAAATAAAGATGCAAAATAATGGACAGTTGTGAACTTTAAACCCTCAGATGTCATTCATCAATAGCTGATAGAACCGCGTGGACAATGGATTACTCTGCAAAAAACGTGAACCGTAAGTCATATTTGTCTACCGGTGGTGTTGACATCTCTGGACTCGGAGGCGTCTGGGATCAGCCATCACACTGTGGATTTGTCTCACTGTATGAAAGTCCAAGTATATGGAAGAATCAATCTTTTTCTTTTTTTAACTGGCACTTTCCATATCGTCCATCTGATTTGGGGTAATCAGATTGATATTAAATGTTAATGATAATGATGGAATGGCTCTCACATATTCTTTTTGTTGTTCTTTTTGTTTTTCTATACAAATGATAGTTTGATCTCGATGGTGGCAAGGTGAAAGCGGACAGACGGAGATTCCTGCACGAACAGCCCTTCGTACATTTTGGTTCAGATACAAACTTCTGACCTCGGTTTGTCTGTAGGGGCCGTACACAAACTATCATTTAAGAGTCTTGTCATGACCTTAAAATAGGAATTTGTTTAAATGTATTACGCTTTCTCCCTGTCCAAACATTTATTCCCAGTTTGATGCCAACACTTTTTAACTCAAGACTGCTTCAATTCCTTACCAGCGACTAACAGAGCAGTAAGTTAACAGATAACAGCTGACCTCACAACAGCGCCCCAAGAAGTCTCAGAGGCTCAGCAACAATCATCTGCTTTTGACAGCGGCTAAAAAAACAAAAAAAACAAAACTTGGGCATAATTATAATAAAAGTAATTTTCAGGTATCTGTTTAAAACCTGCAAAAACACAGATGTACACCTGTAAAGCAGCACTTTCCTTAATATGTCAGACGTAAACGATGAGGACATGCCTTGCGTATGCCCTCCGACGGACTGGATACGGAGTAGTCCATGCCATTGTTCTTGCTGATGGTCCTCCACAGCTCGGCGTAGGTGTTGTCCTGCTCCAGAGGGTTGGTGCCTTTGTTCCTGAAGTAGTCGTACACAGCAGAATCCCTCACCGTGCCGTAATCCACATCGATCTGCCGCGCCAAGTCCTGGAAAGACCTGCACGACACAGAAGGATAAAGTGTTGTCTTTTCACTTGTTTTCCTTTAGGGTACGTTTTCTGTTGGTACTGGGAACATCGTGATCTCAATCTCAAAGATATTATCAGATATGCAATATCAGAACCTCACATTGTGAAGGAATGTCTGAAGTGCATATATATATATATATATATATATATATATATATATATATATATATATATATATATATACACATACATGCCTATGTATTGTTTATTGTCTTCATTCGTCGTTCTTATGAGGGTTTGTTGTCCAACACAGAAAACTCGTTTCAGTTGGTGTTTTCAGAGTTTACAGCTTTCAGTCAAAATGAAGATGCTCCTCAGCCGTCAAAGACGCTCTAACCACACGGCTTTTAAACCTCCGTTTCAGCACTCGCTGAATGTCAGTAAAAGCAGTGTGTCACAACATCCGCGTTTTGCACTTCAAGGACTCACCCTTCACGGACTGATGCGGACTCGCTGATGAAAATGTCAGCTTGGATTTGATACTTGGAGGAGAAAAGACAGAAGAGGATGGAGTTGCATGTCACTGTGCAGACGGGAAATGAGAGATAGCATTCCTTATACACACACCAGATAAATGTTGATGCACCTGAGCTGCTCGTTTCTGTCCAAGGTGTCAGGAGTGTAGTCGTGCGTTCAACCCTCAGAGCAAAGAGTTTTGTATTTGTATTTTGGGGGAAATGTTTGAGACTGAAATCAGAGTGTGAATCAGACCCCAGAAGGTCTCGTGTGTGTCAGGTTTACAGATTTAACACTTGAAGGATCAGGATCCGATCTGTCACCTCTGAGACTAAAGTCAGTGATGCAAAAATACATTTTCTATTTATTTACACTAGTGTAAAACTTAAAGGAAAGCAGCTTTACTGCTCGGACCCCTGATTACATACATAAATGTACAGGTGAAGGACTCAGAGGTAATTATGTCTATAAAATAAGAGGAATATTTAATTATTTAAAGGTTAGCTGGGATCCACCTTCATCCTTGTTGTGTTTCTTGCCTCCTTCCACTTCTCTGACATTTAGATCATTTAAAAAAATGTATATACAAATAAAGGGGATGATGGATAAGGAGTTGTTTCAGTCATAAGAGGCAGTGGTGGCTCAGATCGTTTCTGCAGGTCGCTGCCACACATCAGCGCTTCAGCTGACCTCCGAGGTGAAGTTAGTTTGTCTCCATCGGTGGCTCAGACGCCCCATCGTGAGACGTAACATCTGCTGATAAGCTGACAGAAGCAGCAGAAGAGCGCGTGTTTCTGCAGAAAGCTGCTGTGAAGCCCCTCAGACCCTCGTGATCTCACAGCCGCCGTCCTACCATCAGCCAAACACTGTTCTGATCTGAGCAGCAGCTCTGCTTCTCAACGAGGACTTCAGTCACCGGCGCTGAGCTGCGTTCAGGCTCTGATGGGCAACCGAGCCGGGAGACCTGCCACTCCATCCTGGACTGGTAAAAGACTTTTTTACTTTTTACTCAGACTTTTGAACTTTCTGGTTTAATGGACAAAAACGACAAAAAGGGAAATAAGCTGTGATTTTTGATCTACAGTTATAGGCCCGATCACAAGTATCATGTCGTAACATTTCAATTCACAAGTAAATAAATTACCCAGCTTTCAAAGCTTTTATCTTTATTCGCTTTGAGCAAGAACCGTTTGGAAGCGACTGGTTTTCTGAATCAATCTACCATCAAATGTTATTTGATTTTTGTCTAAATCACAATAACAGAGTACTATACTTTTACGATTTCTCATGTTTTTAATGAACACATCTGTTACAGATTCGTGGTTCCAGGACGTTCCAGGAGGAAAAAGTAAGTGAACCCTCAGAGTTGGTTGAAGCTTCTTCAGCAGCAGTGACCTCATCCAGATCTTTCAGTGTCTGTCAATCAGAGCTGAACAACGTTCAGGAGAACTCCTGGATGACTCTTCTGCTGATGGACAGACACTGCAACATCATCCTGGAGAAGACTGGTGGTCTAGGGCCTAAAGCAGCACAGCACACAAACATCAAGATGCTTGGTCCAGCATGCTTTATAAATGGATTATGGTTCGATGTTGGTGAACATTTTGGATCGTGCTGAATGTTCTTCTTGAACATTTAAACTTCTGCTTCATCCAACATTTTCTCAGTGCTGAATTCAACTCCTTGGGGCTGCTGTCCTGCATGTTTTAGATGTTTCCCTGCTTCAACACACCTGATTTAAAAGAATGTGTCATTGAAAGACTTGTGCAGACCTTGATGAGAAGCTGATGATGATCCATGCAGTTAAATCTGGTGTGTTAGAGCAGGAAAACATCTAAAACATGCAGAGCAGCAGCTGGGAGGACAGCAATCTTTATGTTAGTTTTCTTAGTCATGGGGTTCTTCTGTGGACATCATGCCTGTTACATGACTTCTGTCTGGTAGACTCATGAACAGAGGTGTTTCCAGTTCCAGGGAAGCCTTCAAGCCTGATGTTCCTTGTGTGTTCTTCGCCTCACTGAGGATTTTGTCGTGTCTTTGGAGTCACATTGGCTGGACATCAATGGACAGTCTTATGAACACCAAACTACAAATGTTTGTGTGTTTTTTATCAAACAAAGTGGCTCTACACCACACCTCCAAACTCATTTCATGAACTGGACTTCAGGTGTCCAAACGACTGACTCAAATAGTTTCCACTGAAGTAATTTGTCTATGGGTTCACTTACTTTTCCTCCAGAGCTGAGTATTCATAGGCATGAGAATTTAGAGGTGTGTGTTGTCTTAGAAACACTTTATTTTTTACTGTGACTTTGGAACTGGACTTTGGATTATGGAAGATGAATGCATGAAACCACCAAATTCAAAAGGATGGATGTAATTTTTCTCCTCGTCAACGTGGTCAGTAAACAGACGTAAGACCCGAATTCACCAAGAAAGAAACAGGGTATAAAAATAGATGAGAAAAGAGAGATAACCTTCAACACAAAGACAGGGTCGGCCGTGAGTTCAGACTTCAGTGGAGGAAGAACGGCGTTCTCTGATTTGTGTTAATCTGACAGGTTAGCAGAAGGCTGACTGGGAGATCGATCCATTTCACGCATCGAGTGATTGTTGAGTATCTGAGTGGAGCCAGAGGGGATTATGTAGAGGTGACACTGTGAGCCTCAAAGCGACAAACATGAAGTTCAGTTCATCTGCTCTGTGGGTAAAACACACTTGTGTCATGTTTCATAACGCAGCGACACATTAATAACCTGGACGCCGGGAACCCAGAGGGGCGGAGTCTCCACAACACCAAACAGACATGTAATTATACCCAGTTCTTTGAAAAAGGGGCACAATATTAATAATAATAAAAGAAAAAAACCTTATTTGGTGCTTGAGGACATCTACTTGGGTGTGTGAAGGTGGGGAAAAAAACATCCTTGTCTTTTTCTCCATCCATCCACCCACCCACCTACCAATTAGTTCCTGGATTCGACTTTGATTCCTGGAGGCAGTACCAATGGATGCAGAAGAAACTGCCTCTGGACAGACATACAAACGAGAGACATCCAGAGCCGTCTCAACAAACCACATCCAAAGAGGCTGCGGTGGAGGAGGAACGCTGGTGAATGACTTCTGTTGGATTTGTAGTAGAAACTTGTTGAATCAAAGTGTTATTTGCATGTTCACCACCATCTTGACTGTTTTGAGTACTGGCTCTTGCTCTCTTGGTAAATTATGCCAGGGATTTAAAGTTTCTCTGGAACTGCTGCTGGGACTAAAAGCACCATACCAGAAGTCAGGAAATTGCACGTTTGTAGCACAACCTTTTCCTGCTGGCAATAGAAACTCCCTGATGTCTCCTCACTGAGATACTTTTACTGCATCTATTTGCAGCAAACTAAAGAGACTTTGTTTCTTGACAGTTTAATGAGCTGTTGCTTTAAGCTTTTCGGGGTCGCTTTTTCTTCACACTACGTCTGTAAGTGGATGAATCCGCAGAGCTATGAAACTAAATTGGGAGCAGCTCAATTTTTAAACACTCAAATGTATTTCTACAACACAAGTGATGTTCAGAGAAGTGGCTTCTTTCTATGACATGAAAATAAAACCACAACCATTTCAACATCTTTCTGCTTGTTTTTCTGCCTTCTCTTGGGTTTTTCCCCCTCAATTTCTGCTTCTGACTCAAGACAGCAGAGTTGTGGTTAGAATAAGAACAACCGTCATTTTCCGAACTCCTGTCCTTTCCGCTTGTGCTCCACTCTGATCTGGGAGCAGCCAAAGCCTTTGAAAGCCAGACTCCATCTTCAACAAACTAATGCAAAACATAAATGTTAAACTTAAAAATAACCTTCAAAACTTAGATTTTTAATGTTGCAAAATTCTGCAATTAAAAAGAAAAACAAGTTATTTTACTTTTTTTTTAATGCAAAGAAAATACTTGGTTGGGTTGGTTATTTCCAACAAACAGTAGGATGCTTCAATTCCGACTCAGACAGAAGAAAATAAAATATTTCCTGGTGCCTCTTTCCACCAGCAGATTACTACCCACATGGTCCTGATTTGCACAAAGAAACCTGCCATCACTGAAGAAACAAGGCTCTGGATTCCAGTGTAGTATAGTTATAAGACCAAGTCCAAAGAAAAATAAGTCTTCCAGCATTAAACAATCAGGAAATGTAAACTCCTCTCATGACACAACAGATCATCATGCTCTTCATATTGTTTTGGTTTGGAAGTAACATGACAGTCCCATTTATCCGGGCCTGGGCCCAGCGGTATGAGAACACTGGCCTGTGACCCTTTAGAGACTGGGTTTTTGCAGTGGGATTCATTGTCCTGCCCAAGGTCACATGCCAAGACTGAAGATCAGTCCAGCGACCTTCTGCTTGGAGAAAAACCAACCCTACCCATGACTCCAATGCACTGTGACACACCTGCCATTGGACAAACAGACCTACAAGACCTACAGACCTGGGGTCTCCTTGCAGTTTGACCAAGTGTGTCTCCACTTGGGGACAAAATACAGACCCAGTGATAAATATACAACTATATACAACATTATGCAGCGCAGACTGTAAAATTACTGAATAAACCCACTGTGATGTCACATGTGTTTTCTGAACAGTGGTTTTGTAAAGTGGTTTTGTAAAGTCCACTGCACCATGACACAAATGGGCCAAGAAAGCCAGCTGGAAAAGACCTTATTTCAATCAAAGTTAGCTGCGGCTACCGATCCATGCTGGCATCGCTGTGGAGCCGCTGCCAAATATTTGCAATAGAATATTTTGTTTCAAATGTCATTTCGCTGGTGAAATCGTAAATGACCATGATTAGCTGATGCAGGGTTGGAGCAAGCTTCACTAAATGTTGTGGCCTGACAAGCCATTGGGCATTTCCAATTATTGCTTCATAAAAAGTTCACCTGAGATGTCCAAAACAAATTGGATTAACAACGATTATTGAGATTGTTAGTATTTGGGCAAAATTGTTGGAAGAGGAAGTTATTGTTTTGCTTTTGTTGCATCCACAGCAGAGAACATCATCAGAGCATCATCAGAGATGGTATTTTAGCCCATCAAATAAATGCCGTCAGTGTAAGAATGTATTTCTCTTATCATGGCGGGAAATGCGGGAAATTGACAACGAGAAACACCATCAGTATTTCCGTATGTCTTCTACAATGTTTGCCAGTGATGCGTTGGATTACCGCCTTCGTTCAGCTCCACGCCTCAAACATCTGCATCAGAGCTCCCTCACTGGTTCCTCAGTCAACTGCTGCGCTGCTCCAACAACCAACAATTAACACCACTAGTGCTGGAGTGAGAATTTCACTCACATATGTTTCCAACCAACCTATGTGCCAAATAAAACCCAAGGTGCACATGAGGGCCATGTGTTTGCACATTAACCCCTTCCTAAGGAGCTAAATAGGTAATGAAAATGACATGAGACTGGCATCGAGAACCTGATTCATGTACAAATAAAACACTGGATGTGCTTCCTGACTCTCATATAAACATGTTTACTTGCACGGACCGTAGGTTAACAATCTAAAGGGTTTCAGAAGAGATGTCAACTACATAAGAGGAGAGGTTCACTTTAGAAGTCAAGAAGCTCCTCACGCATGACACCACTTAAATGATCACAAGTATGATTCCACAAGGGACAAAACACGGTGACAAATGTTACTTTAAACAAGCAAATAAGCCCGTGATCTTCATCTCATCTTAAAACTTTTGGGTACACTCGTAATCTCATGAATTTTAAATTGTCTCCTGGTGACTAAAAGTCTTTGGAATTGAATTGTATTGAATCCAGCTGAGAAGGCGGCGGCAGGCAGAGCGCTGCTTCTGAAATGCTCCTGATGGGACCTGAGGTCACGCTAAAGATGGAGCAAAACAATTGTGAGACAATTATCTTTTTCAGACGTGATCTTTCTGCGGTGTGTTCTTGGAATGGTGTTTTGCTCAGCTGAAAATGGTTTTCTGTCCCGGTACCAGGGGCAGTGTTGAGCAACTAAAACGTTCTCCTCTTAGTGTGTGATCGCGCCATCTCCCCTCACAGAGCTCAAGTCATGTTCTTATCAGTAAAAATAGCAGCTCATATGCTGGACTGAGAACGAAGAGTGAACACAGCGTTCTCTTCCTTTTCAAATGCATTAAACACTTGAACCCAGCAGCCGCGGCATCACTTCTTCACAGAGAAATATTCACACTTGGAACATATTCAGCAGAATGGATGACCTTATGAATTTATAAGATCATTTCCACTTCACACCTTCCACATGTGTGGGGTTTATTGGACCAGAGATGATGTGGCGCACTTTTCTGGCCTCCCACCACAATATTCACACATGAATGTTTGAGAAACTTCAGAGCACGACTGAGCTGTGAAAACTGCTGCCGTGGAGCGGCAGCCCCCAACTCCAGCTGCCTCTGAGCTTCAAATGCAGAAAGTACAATATGTTTCTGCAGATTAGCTGCCCACACAGGCTGAGAGGTTCACTCAATCAAAAGAGTCATTTTACACACCTCATCTTAATTAATAGTAAATGAGTCTCAGAAATATGCAATACCACCCACATAATGAGGTTATGTCCGCAACAAATAATCAGCTGCCAGAGCTTTTCTCTTTTGTTTTGGCATTTACAACAGTTTTTTTCCTCCAAAACAGTGCTGGAATGGAACAAAGTACTTAAGTACAATTTTTATGTATTTACTATTCTTGAGTAGATTTAATTGCAGATCATTTTGATTGATATCGATACTTCGTACTCCATTAAAGGCAAACATTCTATTGTGTTATACATAAATGTAGTTTACTGTGAAACAGCCAATTTTAAAAATAATGAACAGTCAGAGGGAATTGGTCCAACAAACCAGTCAGGTGGCGTAAGAGCGCACATGGCAAACAGCACAACGCACATAGAAACCTAAGAAGTGACTGACACAATTCAGCTCGAGATGTCCCATCCTTGGCCGTATTTGAATTAGATTTATGAATTTACTAGTCTAGAAACAAGTCTTCCAGCTTCTGTTGCCTTTACCCTGGAAAACGTTGAAAAACACTTGCTTTAAAGAATTTGCTGACTAATTTGAAGAAACATGTTGAGGTAAGTCATCATTGGCTGTAAGTGTTTTATTTGTGACTTGACTTTAGTTTAGAACCACTTATTTAATACTCCCGTAGCAGCAACTCAGCATGTTTGAATGATTACATTTAGTGTTTAATGGTAAATACAATGTCAAGTAGCAAAAAGAACCTGTTTTTATAAACAAACTGAAACTGTACAACGGCGTTATACAGGGATCCATTCTGGGCCCATTGTTAATTTAATTATTACATTATTTGATAAAGCTGTGCAATTCATAAAATTTTAATCACGATTTCAACTTTAGCCCCAAACAATTATTAAAGCATTGAGCAAAAAAATATTTTGTCCGCTTATACGTCTTGTGTGCTGAATGACAACCCATCAGGCAAAGACTCCATTGGTGAGTGACTCCTTCAATGCTTGTGTGTATAACAAAGTTTAAATTTGGTTTAAAATCACGCTGGTGTTTCTGGCCAAAAATGTTTAAGCAGTTTTTGAGCTACTCTGCCAGTTTATTATATAAAATTTTATCTTATATAAGTACTGCAGAAATTTTAACAGATGAATACAACTCGCTTTAAAGGTCAGCGTGGAGCCATTTGAAATAATCCCAAAAGAACAATTGTGATGATGACTTTTGTCCATAATTGAGAGGCCTTGTTATCCCAGATTTTCTTACCGAATGTCCTGATAGCAACATCGTATATCCAGATGTATGCAGATGACAGTGTAATTTATGATCACAAGCTGCTGAAGAACATTTTCCTGGTTAATCAAGCTGTGTTGTTGAAGCCATGCTGTTTGTAAAGTCCGTTAATCACTACATATGTTAGTGGTTTTTCTTCTGCTCAAAGTCTACAGATAAACAATCATCTAAAAAAATGTAAATAAACCCACTCTCTCTTTGAGGTTACATTGTGTCTTCATTAAAAAAAAATTACAGAGGTAGTGGGTGAAAAACGACACCCTTAATGCCTTCATAGGACTGAAGAGATTAAGCTGCAGTCAGGTGGTGCCAATCAAGTGCACTTGATTAATTGATCATTACCAAATGTGAGCACTTCAATTTGGACTCCATCACTACAGTGAGAAAGATTATTGCCACATGGAAAATAGTCAAGACCATTGCGAATCTCATCAGGAGAGGACGTCCCAGGAAGTTCATCCCAAGGTCAGACCACACAACGCTGAGAGAAACTGTGAAAGCCCAAGACTCCACAGACTCCTCAACGCCACAGACAGACACTAAACGAAGCTTCCAGCTGATGAAGACTGAGCCGTGTATTCATCTGAACACGAGGAGTTTCAGCTCCATCATCTGCTGTGTTTAAGTCAGGAGTCAAGAGCGTAAGTTCAGTTCCTATACATTTTGTTTTTCAAAAAAATTTAAATCTTAATCATCTTTTATGACAATTTTTAGGAAGCATTCAATAACATTAATATGTATGGCATTTAATAAGCTGCTATTTACTACCTAATTTACAATTAAATGTAATAACTAGTTTTAATAAAGTAAAAATGCCAGGTTTTGCTGAAGTTTTTCCCAAAGTCACCATGTGTGATGGAGACACTTCCATTTCATATCAAATGAAAGATATAAATCATATGTAAAATAAAAAACTGGACAGTGGAGATGAGATGTTTGTGTCAAAATTCGGTGTTTTGTTTCCCTAAACATGATCCTGGACATTAAGGCCAAACATTGCCAATTTAGCAACATCATGACTGCAATGACGGCTTTCCAGAAATAACCTCTCTCATATATGATG
Source organism: Xenentodon cancila (assembly GCA_014839995.1). Taxonomy (NCBI): domain Eukaryota; kingdom Metazoa; phylum Chordata; class Actinopteri; order Beloniformes; family Belonidae; genus Xenentodon; species Xenentodon cancila. The sequence goes on from CM026218.1 coordinate 24,159,008, forward strand.
TTCGGAAACAGGTCTTCCCAAATTTTCCAGCAGCAGTAATTGCTTCTCCAAGGCCATTGCTGATGTCGTTCCTTCTTGGTGTCGCATTAATGAACGACTGAATGCTCCAGACAACCAAAGTGTGAAATGTTCTGCGTTTAAATCGACATCTGCTGATGATCACCTGATCAAGTGCCTTTAGTTCGCAGCACCTGGATGATCCTTCTAAATCCTGTGGCAGCAGTCGCTCGGTACTTTGTTTTTCATACAATAATACTCTGTTTTTTGTTCATGTGTAGCAACAGATGCGAAGTCGAAACTTCAAAAAACCTTTCTAGTCACAAAGCTTGTGGATCACTTGTGACTTTAGGGACTTTTGAGCATAACTTTGCTGGAGTTTAGGACTTATAATGAAAGCTGCTGTTGTATAAATAAAGTGAAATTACACAGAAAATCGCTGTAATTTAATCTTGATCATGGAAATCTGGATTTGTGAAAACACCAAAGTCTGACAAGAAGTCTGAGGTGAAAAGTGTCACTGAGAGAAACGGGAGGAAATATTCATTCTGGTGCTGTTTGAGTTCACATCTGAATTATTTATTTGTTTATGCAGAAATTGCTGCACAGTTGTTTGTATCAGGCTGAGCATGTCATACAACTGTGTGTGTGTTTATCTTACCGTATAGCGTGGTCCATGCGTGACACGGTGAGATAAGCTGCTAAATTGGCCGTGTATGATGAGCACACGATGAGTGTGAAGAGCCACCAGCTGCCCATGACGATCCTCAGAGCTACTGAGCCGATCACACCGTCCCCACCTACACACACACACACACACACACACACACACACACACACACACACACACACACACACACACACACACACACACACACACACACACACACTCAGTGTCACAGATGTTCACGGACACACGCTGCAGGGGTCAGACCTGTGACCTCTCAGTTACAGATCGATCTCCATGACAACGAAGGCCACCCGCCTCCAGCAGCAGGTGAAAGTGGTGCTTTATTACGGCTGCGTCTAATCACAACCTGTTAGGCCTGAAAGGTTTCCTGGGCAACCTGCCAGACCATAATAGATACAGCTGGATGCCTCTGCTGGGTGAGTGCGTTTGTGGGTTCCTGCTCGAGGTTGATTATATGAGTGTGTGATGTGGACGTGAGCGTGCATGTTTGCAGGCATGTGGTCTCATATTTCTATCTTTGCGTGTTGCGCGGCGTGTTGCGCGGCGGTGCTGGAAAATGACATTTCTGGACAGTGGAGACATTTGTGTGAGAAATCGTTGCAGCAAACAAAGCTGAAATGTTTTTTTTGTTTTTAACAAAGTGATGCTTAAAAGCCACTGAGGCGGATTTAACGTTTCACTTGGTTCATTTCTCAAACATTCAGCTCACTGTTTCAGCAATTTATCTTTTACTTTTGTCTACATATGTTTCTTTAACTAATAACTTCAGTCATGTGTCTGAAAATAAACATTTGTATGCAGCATCTCACTGATGATAGATGGGAAAGGCTGCAGACGAGCCCATGTACCCCGAGGAGGAACTGAAACCTCTGGACTCAACAGCTGGTTGAACTCAGAGCTGCAGAGCACTCAGGACGTCCGGAGCTGCTTCAGCTCAGACACGCGTCTTCTCCTGACGTCATTCCACAGCATCTCTGTGGGGTTAAGGTCTGGGCTCTGACCGGCCCACTCCGGATAGTGGACCTTCTTACACTGAAGCCATTCTTTCGTGGATTTACTTCCACATTTGGGGTCATTATCCTGCTGCTAGACAGCCACCTGAACATTGTCCTGGAGAAAAGTATTCCGAACTTGGGACTTAAGCAAACCCAAACCATGATGCTCCTTCCACCGTACGTCACCCTTAGGATGATGTTTCAGTGTTAGTAAGCTCCAGGCAACAGAGATGTTTCCACATCCAGGGATGCCGTCAAGTTGTAGTTGTTCCTTGTGGGTTGGTCTTTACAGCATTGTTGTGTCTTTGGAGTCACCTACTTGTAGGAAGAGTAGTCACAGTACTAAACTGTCTCAGTTTCCAGGTGGTGACTGATGGACGGCCAAACATTTGACTCTCCGTCGTATGCCTTCAGAGATCTGCGTTCTGTGAGGCGTGCTTCACATCAGTAGATGCTTCTACTGAAGAGCAAACTGAACATGTTTGAGTGTCTTTGATCAATCAAAGCAGCTCCAAAGCACACCTCCAAACCCACGTCACCGACGGGACTCCAGGTGTGAAAACTTTCCTTTAACTCATTCATTCATGGTTTTAATTATTTTTTGTTAGTTTGTGGGAGTTCAATAAAGGCACTAAAACATGTAATTGTTTTTGTGTGTAATCAGCTGAGCCACATCCAAAAAAAGATCAGATTATATAAAGATAAATTAGTTTAGAGAAACAGTTCATTCTGAGAGGTGAGTAAACTTTTCCTCACCACTTACACTACACAACCTTTGTATATCAAGTAGATTATTTTTGTTCAGAAATGTTTTTTTTTCACAATATAGAAAACCAACATCCAAACCACAATCTGTCCAGCTTTGACCGGAACTACTTTCTGATGAACAAATAGTCCCTGTTACCGGCTGCAGGAGAGTCTACGAGGCTCCTCAGACTCCCAGTCACTCACCTTGCTGCACAAAGGCTCCGTAAACAATCCAGATGGCGCTGTGCAGCGTGCCCGGCCCCACTCCGTGAGACGGCTGGCCCGGTGGTACGTTCTGGGAGGAAGAGGAGCGCAGAGCCTGCATCCTGTTGAGCAGGAAGATGAGCAATCCCACCACTGGGATGGCGGCGGCGATGCAGGCCCAGACGGCCAGGTCGAAAGGCGCGAACAGGGAGAAGATGTTGATCTTCTCTTCAGGTTTCCGTATCAGGATGCCCACGCTGTAGTCGAGGTAACGCTTGCTGAAGTCAACAACGTTCTCCCTCTCTGGAGTGATGGTGATGGCGGACACCGCCAGGTCAGCTCTCTGCAGGAGAAAGGTGGAGAAGACGGAGTAAAAGTACATCCTTTCAAAAGTTTTCAAGGTACCTTTCAAGAAAGGGAGAGTGAGATGGACCAGGACACACAGAGGATCCCACGGAGATTTACCAGAGAAAGAGAGCCAGAGGTCAGGCGTTCAGCGGAAGGCAGTTTGTTTTCCAACTTCTGGCCTTACCTTGTTGATGAGATCGCCGATCATGCCGTTCCATGAGCCGTTGGGAAGCTGAGAGCCATATTTGCTGTCTGCCACCTGAGAAAAAAAAAGTTGGAAATGAAATTTGTTGACAGTTTTTTCACTCCACGAGATCAGGACCTCATTAACACCTGAAAACCAAAATCAAGATTTTAATCAAATAAAAATCTGTTGCTCAGCATGAAGATGGAACAAACAAAAAAACATTTTTTTGCTTGTCTACGTTATTTCCTTCTAATACGCCTCCATTTTCATGTATCAGGACTATTTCTAGGCCGGACAAAAGGAGCAAACATGGAAGCATGCTCACAAATTAACTGAAGTTAATGAAAAAATCTTAAATATCTTAGGTTCATATAATGTATAAACAAATAAAAGTCAAAGAAGGAATCAGTGATTCAACTTTTTTCTGATTTACGGTTGTAAAACCAGCTGGACTAATTCTGGTGGTGAGAACTGACATGTGGCGTTACGTGACATTTGATCACAGCTGAGATGACGACGTTATTCTGTCTCACCTGATATATCTCGTATTTGAAGCCTAGGACCTTGGCGAGGGCATCCAGGACGTCGATGGAGAAGCCTTTGTATCTCTTCGGCTGGCCCAGGATGTTCTCCGCCACCATGACGAAAGGATCCTCCTGCAGAAGAGAGGTGAGAGTTAGCAGATTAGGAGAGGACAAACTAGAGCTTTAAAAAACAAAACAAAAAGAAACAGAAATCTGGATTCAATTCTACCAGAATCTAAAAAAGACATCGGCATGTGTGTAAAACACAGTCCTCACTAGATACCAGACACACGTGAGCCTCGTCTCAGCTACTTCTGTCAGATATTTTTTTAACAATCCATCAAAATGTGTTTATATGTTGCTTCAAGATTTTGCCAAATTTGTTCCCAAGAGTGGACGTCCCAGGAAATGAATCCCAAGATTAAGCTGTACAATCCTCAAAAACACACAAAGACAAAAGAAGAAAACCATGACGGGTCTGAGTCTGAAAAAGTCTGGTTGGGCTGTCAATCATGTGGCGCTTGATCACATGAGTTCATCTCCTCTCTGCTTCATTTTTGTTAAACAAATCAAGACTTGGTGTAAAATTGTTGTTCCTTATACGTTCAGTTTGTTTTTTAAGTCAAAAGCCGATGAAAAGGGGCCCCGTGACCGTATGAGGCAGATGTACATGACAGGTTTAAACGAGACGCTGCTCCGCACAAACACACACAAACACACACTAACACACACAAACACACACTTACACACACTAACACACGCTAACAGACGCTAACACACACTAACACAGCTCCAGCAGCTGTGTTAGTGTGTGTTAGTGTGTGTTAGTGTGTGTTAGTGTGTGTTAGTGTGTGTTAGTGTGTGTTTGTGTGTGTTAGTGTGTGTTTGTGTGTGTTAGTGTGTGTTAGTGTGTGTTAGTGTGTGTTAGTGTGTGTTAATGTGTGTTCGTGTGTGTTAGTGTGTGTTAGTGTGTGTTAGTGTGTGTTAGTGCGTGTTAGTGCGTGTTCGTGTGTGTTTGTGTGTGTTCGTGTGTGTTCGTGTGTGTTCATGTTTGTGTTTGTGTTTGTGTGTGTTTGTGTGTGTTTGTGCGTGTTCGTGTGTGTTCGTGTGTGTTCGTGTGTGTTCGTGTGTGTTCGTGTGTGTTCATGTGTGTTCCTGTGTGTTCGTGTGTGTTCGTGTGTGTTCGTGTGTGTGTTCGTGTGTGTTCATGTGTGTGTTCGTGTGTGTTCGTGTGTGTTTGTGTGTGTTCGTGTGTGTTAGTGTGTGTTCGTGTGTGTTTGTTAGTGTTTGTGTGTGTTAGCGTGTGTTTGTGAGTGTTAGTGTGTGTTAGTGAGTGTTAGTGTGTGTTAGTGTGTGTTAATGTGTGTTACTGTGTGTTAATGTGTGTTAGTGTGTGTTAGTGTGTGTTAGTGTGTGTTAGTGTGTGTTAGTGAGTGTTAGTGAGTGTTAGTGTGTGTTAGTGTGTGTTAGTGTGTGTCAGTGTGTGTTAGTGAGTGTTAGTGTGTGTTAGTGTGTGTTAGTGTGTGTTAGTGTGTGTTAATGTGTGTTAATGTGTGTTAATGTGTGTTAGTGTGTGTTAGTGTGTGTTAGTGTGTGTTAGTGTGTGTTAGTGTGTGTTAGTGTGTGTTAGTGTGTGTTAGTGTGTGTTTGTGCAGGCAGCACCCACACCGGGCAGATAAACGGCGAGCTGAACGCATTAGTCTCGCTTGGTTAAACCTTCGTCTCTACGCTGCTCTACCAGCACAAAGGGAAGACGACGTTGGCAGAACCTGCTGCTGTTCTGGGATCAACTTCTGCTTGTATCTCTCAGACTAATCACACCGACTGGAGGTGCTGCTTAAGCCACAGTGTTGGATCGATGGCTTCAGGAAAAAGTTTGGAGGGCACAAACTTTGCCTGGTGGAACATTAGAGAAGTCAAATCGCTCTCAGAAACACTGAGCTCAACAGAGGACTACTTCGTTATTGACTGGAGGATCTTTTCTCTGGATTTACAGACGTTTGTGCTTGTTCTGTGGATTACTTCTGTTGGAGACAGAGTTAACTCATCTGAAGATGCTGTAATAACACCTGTGTTTTGGATCACGCAGGTCTTTTGAAAGTCAGCATTCACTGGGTGAGTTTGAGCCGTTCCAGACAAAAGATGCACAGCCTGAAATAGTCGTGGTCCCGGCACCAAAACAGTGGTGCTCCTCTGTGCTCGGATGTGGATTCAATGACTGCAGCATCGGTCCTGTTGGCTTCGGTGTGGGCCGTAGTTGTAGCTCCTTCAGCGGGTCCACGCTGAGGTTGTTGCAGACACTGATGGGACTCTGGGTTAACATATCATGTCGGTGGAGCAATCAAAAACATTTGCTGAGTTTAGGCAACACTCGGATAACACAAGGTTCCCCGCCCGCTTCTCAAAGTGGGATGTACTCAGGCTCATCTTCATGTGTAAAGACCTTAAACGTGTGACCAAAACCAGCAGCTGGACACTTTGGTCTGGACTGAAACAGAAAATGCCCTCCTTTATTGGATGTTCACATTGGCCTTTTGATGTTGCATGGACCAAAACACACAACAAGAGGAGCATGGAAAAGGTCACAACCTGATTGGACAGATTAATAACGTCGGTTTTTGACTGACATGGTCCAGTTGGAAGCAGACCCAGACCCACCTTACCAGGAGGTCTCAGCCTGGCATGCTCCAAGGTTCAGATGTGTTCAACAGCTTTCTCTTTAATCAAACCACTCATGGCGACAGCAGACACCTCTTATTTTAGCTGTTTTAACTGAAATTGTCTTTACACACGGCAGCAAACAATTCATCAAATTTCTCACATCAAAGCAAACAATCCTAATAAGTGGTGGACGCGGCGTTGCTCCCAAACACCACCGAACCGTTGCGAGTGACCAAGCGGAGTCATTGGACCGTCGGCTTGTCCGTCAAACTTTCTTCAGTGAAAAGGCAAGGCATTGCACACTTGGAGGTGTGGCTTCAGGGACACGTCTGGAGGGAAGTCTCACCGACCCCCTCCTAGGTTTTTCTACAACTCCAACCCAACCTTCAAACGCAGTGTTTGAGGCTCCAACTAACAAGGACATCTTGTTGGGTTGTTTGAGCAGAAGCTTGTGTTGTAAAGGTCATAGTCGTGAACTAAAGCCAGGTCGGTTGTTACCTGGACTCACAGATAACCAAGTCCACTTATTAAAAGGGTACTGAAGTCAAGGTTTGATGCAGTCTGCTGGATTCCTTAGTGAGGCTGGTACGAACTTTCGATCTGCTCTCATCTGGAATACGGATATTTATTTCTGCATATCGTCCTGTTCCACGTGTTGCTTTGGTTTAGGTTTTACGCTGGATACCCTTTTCGACACAACCGCTGTGAGCTGTGTGCTCCGGTGAACGGCCTCTGGCCTCCCTCTCCCCCTCCCTTGTAGGTTACCTTCCTAAAAACAACCAGACGCGTTGCTGCCGTCATGTGCAACCACGACAGAGGCGACTGGAGGATGTTTCTCATTGAACTGAATGTCGTCTGAGGGGGGAAGGGCTGGTGAGATGCATGGGCCGTGTTGATCTGCGCTTGGCGTTTAGAGGACTAATCCACAGATGCAATTAATACTTACGAGAGAAAGAAAAACATTTTTGGAATGCCAGCTCCTTTAAACTTATTTACTGCTTAATCCATCATGTTCCTCTTAAAATGACAGCTGGAGGCAGAAACAGTGATTAGAGGAAATGTTTGATTAAGACTCCAGCCCACAAATCACCAAATTATTGCGTTGTGCATTACCACTGGATTACAATTATGGCCTGACCTCTGTGTTGTTGAAATAGGAGAGGTCATTTGCAGGGGAATTTGTTCTTCACAAGTCACAGCGATGGTGCGCTCACAGTGGATTAATATCACAGATTTTCTCTGTAACTATTACAAGTTAATGCAGGTCTCCAGGTAATACGAGTGCTGTGCGAATGTGGATTCAGTCAGTTTGGAACCTTTGAAAGTCAGAAGAAGCACAATATGGGACCTGTAATGTGTCTAGATGACAGCAGCTGCCAGAGTCTGATAAGCTCGTCAAATCCACTGTAATATCAATTCAAATGACATGGACATGTGACCTACCAGTAAGGTGACCACTTTTATCGTCACTCCCTGCATGCCGTTCTCTATTCGACTCTCCTTCAGGCTGCCGTTGAGTCCGTGAACCGAGTCCCACGTGGCGAGCTGCAGAGAGGGTGGACAGCGGGCTTGATTAGAAGTGTGCAGCAGTCAAGCATCAGTGGCGCCGCACCGAATCATGAATCATTTTATTATTGTCATGTCAGAGGTCGTCAGAGTTAACAGGCGTAAGGCAGTGCAACCAACAATTACAGAACGCAGCTCAAAAGCTGTAATTTGACTGTTTCTTCTTTGGCCTCATTATCTTTCTTGTGACACAGTCACCTGCTGCAAATTAATCAGAAACAAGCAACCAAGAATAAAAAGAAAATGAAGGGACATCCACACTGCATGTTAATAAACTCCACTGTGATCCCATCCAGCACGGCATCAACGACGGTGTTTCAGGGACTCGCGCCCGTCTCGGGAACATCAACTCAGGGTGCGTTAAACTTGAAGCATCAGGGATAAGCAGACCTTTACAAAAGCAGATGTTTTAGAAGTTGATGGTCTGGAGCATCCAGGGGAGTGAACACAATGCCAAGAAGGATAAACAGCAGCAACGAACTTAAAGTAACCGTTGCTGCATTTCAGCAGATATACACCTCAGACCCACTGACAAGCACGGTGGCGCAGAGGTCATACTTGGAGTTGTTTTGCAGCTTCAGGACACGAACACCTTTCAGTCATTGAGTTGAACTCCTCTATACCGAAGTATACCGAAGTATTTAAGACACAACTGGGAGGCCATCCGTCTGACAGCTGAGGCTTGGCTGAAACTTTGACATGACAACTATCTGATGCACAAACGAAAACCTCCAAGTAAAACAAAAATAAAGAGCTTGAGAAGAAAGTAAAAAAGAAATACACAGAAATAAGAAATAATCAGGACATACGCTATATTGACAACATATATATATATATATATATATATATATATATATATATATATATATATATATATATATATATATATATATATATATATATATATATATATATATATATATGTATAATGTATGTATAAATAGCATCATTCATCAACTCCATATGATAGAAACCCTCAATAATTAATAGAAGAATATATTTGACTCCACTGACGTTAAAATGACCATTTTAACATAATTTACCACAATTATAATTATAACATGCTATAATTATAATGAAAAAGTAATTTTAGACAAAATACAATTCTTCACGGATTTGGCTGTTGAATTTATTAAAAGATTAAATCATGAGTTTTGGTTTTTTTAAATTCTTTCATACTTTCACTTTTTTAGACCTGATGTGACCAATTTAGTATTCACTTTTTTCTTTTCAAGACTGGAGTGACCCATGTGTCACATCACATTTTTAACACATCTATACTATTATACTTTAAATGATATTGTTAAAGGTGATGGTAAAAATCCATCATTTATAAAGCAATAAGTACAGGGATTTTCACAATAAGAGGCCTGAAAATCACGGTGTCCAAAACTGTTTTGGAATTACGGTTTTCACATGACATTTTCACAGGTTCATTGATTATCTGGGACATGACGGTCCAGCTGGTTTCACTTTCATGCCGTCTTCCCTACTAACCCACACCGCAGCCGATACGTGTCTGGACAAGTCTACTCGTTCTCCTCACACGAAACAGGACTCAACTGCACATCAACTCCTGCATCATGAATCAAAACTTATCGCTGGTGCTGTAGTTTAAACAAATCACTTCATTAACAGTTTCCTGCTTCAGTGTAAAAAGAATGAAATAAATGGGTCACTTTCACATTAAAGGTGAATAATGGCAACAACAATTAACTCTGATTCATTCCTGAAAACACTGCCTCATTTATCGTTGCTACGTTTGACACGCTGCCCGATAACTGCAGCAAATTATAAAATTTCACTAGTATTTGTTTAGATAAGTATTATTACAACATTTATTTTAAGACCAGTTAAAAAACGATCTTCTCAAAGGTCATGCGACGACGGGAGAGTCAGAGCGCTGCGTAAACAGCGGTCCGTCTTTGGCTGCACATCCCAAAAGGCCTCAATGGACCTAGAGCTCCAATCTCACAGGAAGTCCAACCTTGGTCTGGTTTTCTAGACATTTTGCAGCAACTGTGCTCCATTTTCAGGACTCACCGGGACCATTTAAAGCAGACCTCTTCCAAGTGCTGCGTCCTAGGACGAGTCTGTCAGATTACGAGTCTACTTAAAATGTTTCAAGATGGTGTGAGAATCGTGCAGTAGTCTGCTCTTTAAAGATATAAATCTCGCCATGTCTACTTTTATCTAGAGTTATGCATATTAAATGGATGAGTTGTGTCAAATAAAACAAACCTTTGGACTCCTAAAAACAACCTCTCCTCCTACGCAGTTTGAATCTCTTCTAAAACGCTCTGAATTGCTTACCACCAGCCTCCACAGGTTAACGTTGATGAACAAGTGGGCGTTTTATTTTGAAAGTTCACCAGATTCTCTATGCCATTCTCACGTCTGACTTCCTGCCCGCTCAATCTGCCATGCATAAATTGTCAAGGTTTACCCACGTTCCAGCATCAAAAGCTCAAGTCTCACAGGACATTTTTCTTTGAAAATCAAGTCCATCCTGCTGGATGAAGTTGTGGTGATTGATCCGTTGGTTTAAACTCATCAGTTGTTCTCTCTGAAAAGAAATTAAGGTCTCAAGGATGGTGCTGCCTGTTGTGCTCTGCTGGACTTTCTCATCAAGAGCAACAACTTCATACTTTTATTGCTCATCAAGCTGAGATGGTATCTTGGGTTCTCAAGGGTTTTTGAGTAAATAGTCTCTTTCAGGTGACTCCATGCATTCTGGTGACAATGAGCTTGGCCCAGGATCCACTTTCCACCCCAAACAGCAAACGGTCCCAGTGGTAGTGTTTCTGCTCCATCACTGATGAAGTCATCCAAGAGTACCAGATGTACCCTTGGATGACAATGGTTTGGCTTTCTGCACCAGACTAATATCTGCTGTAGGTCTTTCCTTTCCTTTTTAAGTCATGAAGTGTTTCATTGAAAGTCATTTGGGAAATTGTTGAAGATGATTGTTCAAAACAGAGTCTTGGTGGCTGAGATGGCCAATGTAAAGGTTTATATCTCGGCTTGCTGAGTACGTGAAACATTATAATGAAGATAATTGGAAACGAGGCATCGATGTAACGCTGAAACAAAGTTTCTACCCCTGACGTTGGTCAGTGGAGCGGTTCACACCCTGAACCATCCAGAGCGCTAGTTAGCAGGTCAGGTATCCCTCAGACGAAGAACTCGTCAACATTTATATTCGGTATCATTCCTTTACTGATAAATCCACCTTTGTTTGGAAAATATTGTCATATAAATATGAAACAGAGTCTTAGTTACGTTGTTGAGTTCATGTTGACCTAGCAGGCTGGCTAGCAAATTTTTACAATTTGAAGAAAAAAACACAGGAAAATCAATGCCTGTCAATTTAGAGGATTGGCATGATTGATCAATGTTACGGTCTTCAAACTAGTATCTGCAGCAGATTTAAAGATGAGCCATCGATCACTTTTCTACCAACAAACACTAAAATAGTGGAAAAAAAACAGATTGGAAGAAAATGGGCCGACTTCTGCGAAATCCTTCACAATCCCACAGAAACAGTTTATTGTTTATAATGTACATTCTTTTTAGATGACCCGCTACAAAGTGGTAAAATACCTTTAGAACAAATAACTTTATGTTAATGGTGTGTATGTTAGGCCCTGTCCGAGGACCTTGAGGCCCACGGCGCTTTGGGTCACAGCCGTCCTCTCTGACTTAGGCCTGAAAACAAACATGACAAACGCTGTGGGAGAAAAGGAATCGAGCTGAAAGTAAAGGAGAAGCAGAGAGAACGAGTGTAACTGCAGATGAGTAATCAGTAATTAGTAATCAGAAAGCTATTCTCAGCACTGCTGTCCTTTCCATGATCTCCACCCTCGTTCTTCTTTGTGACTGTGACAGAGCGGGGGTGTTCTTCATTAACACAAATCATGTATCTCCACTGTTTGGTCCCAACTCTGCTCGGAGACTTCCCTCTGTCTCATTTACACTGTTGAGCCATCAGAACGGCCACGAAGACAGTAAAACACTGCCGTGTCGGTGGGGCGTCTGCTGCCTGGGGGAGGGGGGTTGATGCCTTTTGAACACCGCATGAAAATAGTCCGTTTGCAGGCCACACTGCTGCAGCACAACTGAAATAAAATGGTATTAGGATATTAAAGCCTGACTCATTTTTGATGGTTCCTTCAGTCCCACACAAAAGCAATATTTGGCCTCTGGAGACTCTTAAATGTACTCCATGAAATTTTAATGCTACAGTGGAGACTGTAATTTTATTTTAAAAGGTTTTCTTGTAGCCTGGTTATAAATATACAATAATACTGCATTTATGTTATAAATTGTTCCTCTTTCACGTGTCAGAAGTGTACATAAAATCCCAAACGCTTATTCATCCTTAATTAGGTATATATGAAAGCGCGGAGAGGAATTCAAGATGTTTGCCGAGAGTTCCCGTCCAGTCTGAAGTGATTTTTCTGCTGTGCCAAAGAAAAAAACCAACTATTTCTGATAAGATCGTGAAGAGGAAATCTTCAGAATCTTCTGATTGTTTTTCTTTTGCATAACAAAAATATTTTCATCAATTCCTTCATTTATAAGGTGGGCATGTTACAGGAAAGTTTGATTCCCTGATTTGTTCCCCCTGATGTGGAACCGTGCAAAGGAAAAAAGGCTTCCGAGGCACTCAAGAAAAACTTTGTCTGGTGTCATGGAGGGTTTGTTCAGTTATCTTATACATTCTTCTTATGTATGAAAGTTACGTTTCACTACCTTTAAAAAGAGTCTCTGATACTAAAACAAGCTTCTTCTTTTTTTTAACACCAAAACTAAATTAAGGTTCAAATCGCATTGACGATTGAATTTGATTTGAACTGAAGTCTGAAGCAGAAAGTATACATTATATGTCCAAAAGTATTGGCTCACCTTCCTCGACTCCATATGAACTTAAGTGACCTCCCATTCCTAATCCATAGGGTTCAATATGACATCGGTCCACCAAACTCTTCTGGGAAGGCTGTCCACAAGGTCTCGGAGTGTGTTTATGGGAATCTTTGACCATTATTCCAGAAGCACATTTGTACAGTCATGTTGGAAGAGGAAGTGTTCCCACAAAGTTGGGAGCTGGAATTGTCCAAAAGTTCTCGGTCTGCTGAAGTATTCAGAATTCCTTTACTGGAACTAAGAGGCCAAGTCCAGCTCCTGAAGAACTACCCCACACCATAATCCCCCCTCCACCAAGCTTTACACTTGGAACAATGCAGTCAGACAGGTACTGTTGTCCTGGCAACCGCCAAACCCAAACTGGTCCATCGGATTGACAGATGGAGAAGCGCCATTCGTGAAATTTCAGAACTGGATTTGTTGCAATGGTGGCATCCAGTCACAGTTCCACGCTGGACTTCACGAGCTCCTGAGAGCGACACATTCTTTCACAAATAGTTGTAAAAACAATCGGCATGCCGAGATCCTTGATTTTATACACCTGTGGTCACGGAAGTGATTGGAACACCGGATTCTGATTATTTAGATGGGTGAGGGAATACTTTTGGCAATATAGTGTACTTTTTATGACTATCTGATAAATTGAGTTCAATTCAATCACAATTCCATATTGTTTTACACCTTATAAGATTGGGAGTGTTCACAATATGGGCCGATATAAATGTTTGAAAGTTCATTGTTGCTTCATTTTTGCCTCCAGCAGTTTGGTGGGACTCTTCTAGCACTTTTTACCGCATCAACAGGCCAAAACTTTCCTGCTTATAAATAATAAAGACAATCTGTTCTGCACCAACGAGGTTGAGCTGCACACGAGCCCGAACAGACTACCTATTATTCTTGACAATTGTTAGATTATTAATAGTGAAAATAAATTTTCCAAAATGCCAGACAGTCTCCAGTGAGCCACGTGTTTTTCTAACTCCATCTCATATTGCCAACTAATGTCAGCCACACTGCTCGCCGCTGTGAGAGAAGCTCTTAATGAGAAGAAAAGAAGAAAAAATATGAGACGCACTCCACGAATCTGCTGAGAGACGACTGGTGTTTCATTACAGGGTCAGGATATTACACCGTGTGCAGAGTGCGCAAACATGCCTGCTGCTCCTTTTTATTCATCTAATTAGTATTTATATTCCTTGTTTTCTTTTTGTTACTTTCAACAAACAATATGTATGAATGACTAAACAAATCTTACCATGCAAGTCGATAAAAATTTGTTAAAAAATAATATAACGTCTAATTTCATTAATCTTTTAGTAATCCAGTTAGACACAGTGGATGTTACTGCTTGATTTATAAGTCAGTCTTAAAACCAACACACGTGATTTTTTATTTTTAGACTGTAACGCAAAATGTTATTCAAAATTGAATAGGATTGCCATGTATTAGCAGGTGTTTATTGCCAGGTATTAACAGGTGTTTGTTACCAGGTGTTTATTGCCAGCTATTAACAGGTGTTTATTACCAGGTTTTAACAGGTATTTATTGCCAGGTATTAACCGGTATTAATTGCCAGGTATTAACAGGTGTTTGTTACCAGGTGTTTATTGCCAGGTATTGACAGGTATTTATTTTCAGGTATTAAAAGGTGTTGTTACCAAGTGTTTGTTGCAGATACCAACAGGTATTTATTGCCAGGCATTAACAGGTGTTTAATGCCAGGTATTAACAGTATTAGAAAATCTACATTTTACCTGGGACTTCAGGCCATAACTGGCCCTTGAAAATCAAACACACATAAAAGCCAGCATATGACATCTGGGACACACCCGTCTCATAACCCACCTTAGATCTAGGATATGACCTCTGGCCCTCTTCTACTCCACTCAACACTTAACTGTGCCATAATCGATCCATAAGTACCAAAAAGTAGCACAAAAGTAGCTTGTCATAACGGGTAAGAGCTAAAATTTTTAAATGAATTTACAACACAGAGTAAGCTCGCATTTAGACAAACACTGACTTATCGTTTAAGACCTGAACTAAACAGTGCAGATTTGTCAGCTAAGACACAATGTTGTATTCAAAAGACAAAGACATAGTCAACACAGTCTCGAGTCCAAGGAAGACACAGAACTAGTGGACCAACAGTTCGAGCTTGAAGAGTCCCGGTGGATGGCATTAGCTGCTCCTGAGTTCAGCTGTCCTCTGGCTTACACTGGGCCACTTCCAAGACAGTGGTGGGGTCGTCATACAACTATGATCATTCAATTTAATGTCTCTAACTGTCTCTTTTCCTGACAACTAAAATCGGCAAGTGGGAAAGGCAGAGAGGGTGCCAGTGCGTATTATTTCCTTTCACATTTTTGTCAGTTCAGTCTTTCATCCAAGTCCAGAGATCATGCATGCTGCCCTGAATGAACATGCTCTCCATCTTTTTTCTGTACACCAGCATGCCAACGCTGCAACTTCTGGGTCATATCCATCCAGGAAGTAGTAGCAATTGCAGTTCACCACTGACCACTGGGGGCCAGCGCCAAAAATGAGTCAAGCTCCATATTTACAGCCTGGTTCAAGGCACCAGTTTTGGTCTCTATAGCAAAGTAATCAAACTAAGTACAACTGGGGCTTGTCGTTACTTATGCAACTTAACGCTTAGAAGTGTACTCTTCTAAGCTGTAAAAAAAAGAACTAACAGACAATATTCATTCATATTTTAAATAGAAAATGTTTTGTTGTGCTTTTAATTTTACTAACAAACCACCGTGACTGACTGTGGGTTGCAAGGATCTGAGGATGAAGCTTAGCAAAGTATTACATTAACGGTACATTTTTATCCAAAGTGACTTAAACTAGACAAGTGAAGATGCATGCAAGCCACCGTCCTGCCTGTACTAGCCAAGCCTCGGCAAAACGGCCAGGTTTCTACATGGTGACACAGCCCTATAAATGTATCTAGACTTGGGACGAGTCCCACTAGAACAGTGACTGGGTTTCTGCAACAGAGGCGCTGTGGGTTGAAGCGCCACCCGCTGTGTTGCTACACCGTCTTTCAGCTCTCAGCCTCCCTCTCTGGATCCTCACTAGCTTTCATTGCTCTGACGGGTCCGTACTGCTTTTCTGAACGTTTCTCCAGCCACCAAGCATCATTTTCAGGACTCTAGATGTAAAGGTACACAGCAAACCTAATTACAGGCCTACATTTTTCTATTTCCACTTGTTCATTGTACAACACGTCTTGGTTAATTCCCTGATAAGACTAGGACATTTGGAGAGATGAACTGCTCATGCTGAATGATTGAAATGGAAGAAAAGGTATAAAAAGTGTGTTGGGGCTGAAATATACAATTTAGATGCTACTCCTAGAACTGCAAACTACTACTGAATGTACAAGCCATAAATCAAACTCCTGAGGATTATATTTATACTCCTTCGTGGTAGAGTGTTAGGCAATATAACCTGTCTAAATTCAACTCAAAGGAAATCCAAAATTATTACAATTATCTGTCCAGAAGTCCACTGCAGTCTCTCCACTAATCCTTCAAATGTAAACGCCTGACTGAACATGTTCTAGGAGATCAAAGATGCTCGTACTTCAGGCGAGGTTGGCCGAACTCTTCATGGTGCTTTTTCAAAACATATAAAAGCTAAGAGAGCCTCCAAATTGGGAGCACAAATATAATTTTTAGGAAATGGCGAAAGTCTGGGGCATTTTACTCGACTGAATTACTTCAATCCTGTTTTTTAGTCTGAAGTTTCAATTTAAAAAGGACCACCTGATGAAGTGAAGCTGAAACCAAATTGCTGTTGGTTCAGACATCCTCTGTAACCCCCAGTTAAAGGTTGACAGATCTGAAAGTCCTTCCTCCTGCTTTCACATCCAGCTTCTTTCTTAACGTGGCACTCTCCTCCCTGCGGAGGTCAAACGCGGTGGATAAATCTCTACCTTGCTCACAGCACGGCTGCTCATGCATTATTCCCGTCCTCCCCGCTACTTTCCTTTCCCCTCAAATGTCAGACCTCTTTTTCCCCTCCTGTCATCTAAAAGGCTAGGCTGGCTGTATTTTTGTAACTCACTCTCCCGTGGACAGAAGAGCGAAATGCCAGCATTTGCCACAGTCTCTCACCTCCCCCGCGCCCCCCGCTGTCCTCTCGCCTCAAACCCCCTGGTTTTCATTCCAAGCTTTCACCTCCTCTTCATCCTTTCCTTTGATTAGTGATTTCAGATTACTTTGAGAGGGTGTGAGTTGTGGCGCGGTGCCCTCATCACTTAGCTGTCACAAACGTATATATGTCCCACTGATCAACTGCCAATCAAACAGCATGGGCAGAGGTTGTAATGTCGTCTTGTCTCTGTGTTGACCAACTGTGGCTGTGATGTTTTGTTTCTGCTTAACTGCACCTTTTTTTAACTTATGTAGAAATTATTTACTGAGTGGCTCAATTAATCAATCAGACTCGCCAGAATGAGAGCAGAATTAACAAAAGAAGCACCAACTCTGCACAATCTGCCTCGATTTGAGACCATTAGTGACAGGTCCCACTTAGTCACAAAACTGTATGTTTACACATGTTCAGAGGGAAAACTATGTATTTAAGCTTCCACTTTATTTTTTAAAGATGAAAAGACTGGATCCAGGCTCCGGTGCGTTGGCCGGGCTCCTTCTCTCCGTTGCATCCTGCCACCTCACCCACAGTCCCTGCAGCTGCACACCTACCATCCTGCTGCACCCTCCTCCTTCAATGCCGGCCCTTACCGCATATCACTGGACTGGCCTTTGTGTTTGTCTTGGCTTCTTCAGCTCTTTTCAACACTTCCTGTTGTTCTGCACCGCTGAACTCTCGTCTGCAAACTCCAGTACCTTCTTCTATACTAGTCTTTGCTGCGGTCCCACCTTCACTTGAAAGCACCCCGTTACTCCTACTTCACATCTCACCAGTCAGGCCATCGTAGATCAATGTTCTGTGCCATTTTAACATATGTTTCTGTGTTCTCTGTTCCTTTGCCCCAAATGCTTCCAGATCAACCCAAAACTGGTCAGAGCGTACTCCGAGTAATCAATTCAATTTTAATTCAATTTTATTTATATAGCGTCTATTACAACACAGGTTGTCTCTAGGCGCTTTCCAGAGACCCAGAACATGACCCCCGAGCAATTATTACATAAACAGCGGCAGGTAAAAACTTCCCTAGTGGAAGAAAAACCTTAAGTCAACAGCACAACAAATTCACTGATGGTGAAGGTGTCATGATTTCCATGTTATTCCTGACAGATGTGCTCATCTCTGCCTCTCTGACGTCTCCTTGTGAATGAAGGAATGGCATCATCAACTTAACCTCTCCAAGCTCTTGGTCATTCCTGCCTATCAGTCTGCCCATCAAGATGTCAAAAATCCACACTGCCTCTACATTTGTCACACTATCAAAGTGGTGATAACTGTGGGTGTCATGATTGATGACCAGGCAGTCAAGAGAGCAGGGTCTGGCTTTTAATTAACTTAAAAGGGCACATGTCACTCCATTGTTCAACAGCCTGCAGTAGCTACCAGAATCAAAATTTAAATCACTTCTGCTGTCCTGCAGTCATATCTAGGGCGACATCCACCCTCGATCACATCCTCATAACCCAGGTTGCTGTTTGGTCCTCTGAGGAACGATGCTGCCAGTGCCATCCCTACACGTGACCCTCTCAGTCCAGACGGTTCTCCCAGACTGTTCCAGCAACGACTTGCCAACTCTTCTTGAAGCTCTTGAAGACCTTTTCCATCTTCATCTTCTGTCCTAACTGTTCAAAGAACTTCAATTTATTGCTTTATAAAATTTGACCTGACGAGGTACATAAAAATTCACGCCTTCACATGGATGTGAAATCTGCTGAAGACCAAAACCATTTGCTGAACCAGGCTGTAAATGTGTTAATTTCTGCTGTAAAGTTGGACATTTTAACATGGAGGTCAGTGGAGACGGACCTGTGGTGTCGACGTGATCGCAGGATTATAGCTGGACTGGAACAAATCGGACTGGATTACTGAGTGAATTAGACTAAACTGGATTGTATTTAATTGGACTTTACGATGTAAAGTATCCTGAGACATGAAATGATGCGAATAAACTAAACAGAAAAAAGAAGTTCAAAAACAAAATTAATGGAAAGTAAAATTAACATTGTGCAATTACAACTATCTGAAGTACTGACGCACGAGCGGATAAATAAAAACTCTGTGATGACTTAAACACAGTGCTTCTGCGAGGACACACACGTCTCAGTTGGAAGTGTGAACACACACACGGCACCTCCACCCACCAACACTCGAGCCCACGCTGAGCAGGACTTCAACTTTCTCTGTTCTCTCTCAGGATATCCTCTTGTGCATGAAAATGCTTTGAAGTTCCGAGTTTACACACAGCTACGCCCTGTGGGCCCTTTTCAAAGAAAAATGCACAGATATGAATGACAATTAGTGTACAAATGTGTAAGTGAGTGTTCCTTGTGCGCTTTTGTTTTTCATCATTTTTGTTCCACTGAACATCGATCTGTGGATGTGGGATAATTAGCGCTGCAGGAACTCCAGAAAGACACGGTTTATATTCAGCCTTCACTGGATTAACAAACTTGAGAAAATCTGTTTTTCTATCATCTAAATTCAGTTCGGCTTGTGAACTCGCAACGTTATAACAACATGCTTTATTTAGAAAGTCTTGGATCAAAGAGTTGAAAGATAATTTTTCTAAATACACGAGAGAGTAGCCAAGTGCTTGTTGGGTTTTAATCCATAACAATCCAAGCAATCCAGGCAGAGGAATTTCAACTGAAATTTAGATAAAATAGAAGGAAAACAAGCTTCCTCACTTGTTCCCTGTTCAGCATCAGGGTCATCAGGTTCCCGCTAATCCAAACACCAAATACAAAATAGATTTCAAATAACTTCTGTCTGAGCCTCACATAAGCAATGTGAGCTGCAGTCAAAAAAATCTTTTTTTTCTCTATAAAAACTTAATGAAAACCATCAGATTGCAGTGAATCTTGGAATTAGTCAAATGCAACCTCAAACAACAACCTATACATTTTCCTTGTGATATTATTAAATAAAAATGAAGCATAAAACAACATGTTTAAAACTAAGTAGCTCCCATTAACTGCTTCTGCGGGATCTGAGAAGGTAAGTCACAGCCCGGTGCTTCTGACCATCAGGCCTTGATGAAGTGATCAGCTGCAGGTGTGCAGACCTCAGTGTGCTGTTCTGGAGCAGTCGTTGTGGGTTAAGACATCAGCAGTCAACTGTGCTACACAATAATCTACAATGGATTATAAAGTAATTTGAAAATACGTTAGGGGTTAAATTCTTTACAAGTGGAAAACATTCAAGACAGATGTCATCCTTCCCTGGAGTGGACGTCCCAGCAGATTTACTGCAAGATCAGAACATGCAATCCCCAGAGAAATCCAAACAAATCCAGAGAACTACATCTGAAATCCACCAGACGAGACTGTTTACCGCACTGTAACTCCTTTACAGCCAAATTAGAACAAGACCAAACATAGCACAAGCGATGTTCAAGACTCTGCAACTGAACAAACCAGCAAACATCTGGAGCAGTGTCCCATGGAAAGTGGAGATGTTTGGATTTCCAGATGTCCAGAACCATGTTTGGAGACAACCAAACAAAGTATAAACTTTGTTTGGTTTTCTCCAAACATCTAACGCTGAGCATCAAGTGCAGCAGTAGAGGGATAGTGAATCGGGTTGGTTTTACCGTCACTGAGTTGACCATAAACTCAGCTAAGACATGGATGGAGTCATGTGACAGGAAATGATCCCAAACACAGCAGCTAATCTTCATATGGATGAAAAATAAAAGAATCTGATTTTCAAACGACCTAGTCAAAGTCCAGACCGCAGCCCGACTGAAATGACGTGGTGGGACAACAGGCCACAGTTCCTCCAGAACCATGTGAGACACAGATGAAGTCGCTCAGGAAATGACAATGTCACAGACAACCTTTCAGCAGACAATCAAATTCGTTTTCAACCATAGAAACAGGGAAAAAAAATGACTTTTTTAAATGAAATACTGCCCCTTTCTAAGCAGTCGAAACTATTGATCCAAAAGCTCAGCTTCTCCAGCGTTATCTGACTTTGAGAAACACGTTCTGCTTTTGTTGGATCAGATATCTTCAAGATTTGTTCAAGTACCACAAACACTGAGGTTCAGACACGTCAGACTTCTGCATGTTAGGCGTTCAACTCTCCACAACTTTTGGACTTTGCTTTTTGTTTATGAATAATGTGTTCAACTGTCTGCCAGATAAAAATCCATCTCTGCAGCAAGGCATGTGGTTGAATCTTTGAATTTTTATCTGTTTCATAATCATAAAACCCAACATGCGTCGTTCCTTAGAGACACACAGAGGGATGCTCGTCTGTGAAATCCAAACATTACATCTGTTTTTTCCATTTCTTTGTGTTTCATTGCAGCTTTTTCATTTTCAGCACTGCCATTATCTGAAAACCTAATTTGGTGTCTCTTTATAGGATGTCCAAGAGCTCAGCGGTCATTTATCACTGCCTGTGCCTGACAGAAAAAAATACAATCTTTATGGCTTTCAGAAAAAAAGAAAAGCAAGTGAAATATCTTTTTTTTACCATCATGTATTATTCAAAGAAATTAGCAAGCTTTTAGTTTTCAAAGGCAGAAATTGTTGTTAACGACTCAAAATTACCTCAGGGATTTTAAATTAGGACCGTCGGAGGCTCATTTTCGTTCTCCAACATGTCTAATGGATTCATTTCAGAAGAGCCCATAACAATGCGCTAGCCATTACGGACAAATGGGTGGATAATTTCTGTCCTCAACAAAATAAGCACAAAGCTCTTTAGCTCTTCTGTGTGAAGGAACAAAAGAGAAAATAGTCGATGGCAGACGGACAGAGATGATGGGAAAATAGCCTAATGAAAAAAACATAAACATGTATTGATCATTAATGACTCTGTCATCATCCGGCCCCATCTGTTTCATTAAACTGAGTGGCATATGTTTGCTTTCAAAATGGATCGGAGACACAATAAAACAAAAGCCCACAGTGATTCTTACATATACTTGGACTTTCAATGCTTTGTGGGCATTATAAGTATGAAAATATGTTGTTTTCTTTCTCCTTGTCCGTTTATTTGCCCATATACACCCGTGTTGCATTTTGGGCCGGTGATACTTCTTCTCTCAGCACATTACAGGCGTTCTGGAATTCAGGGTTTCAAGTGGTGGAGACTTTCAGTTGTTATACTCTCACCTTCTTCTGTTGAACGTGGTTTAGCATTTTTTTCCCTGAAAAAAATAAAAATGCAATCCTGAAGGCCGCACAGGTTGCTCTAAAATCTCGCTGTACTTTTCAGCATTGATGCTGCCATTGTGAGCTTTGACGAGGCCACTGATACGACCTTGAACCATCACAGAGCCTGGCTCTGGCTCTGGCTGGACCAGCCCATGGCACCTTCCACACACCTGTCAACTGTGTGATGCCTCCGAGCCCAGAGATACCACCTCAGAAAAAGGTTACCAGAAGGCTTCTTTTTAGTAGGTGGCATATATGAATGTCGTTCTGTAGTGAAGTGTTTGAGAAAGGTTTCCGTAACAGTCCCTCGTCCATACGGTCAGCTATTGATGAAAAGCGGTTCTTCATCCAGGATCATCTGAGGGATTAAAAATTCCCAACCCTGTAAGTCGTTACAGACCCTACCAGTCGTTCCAAAGTGAGATGACGATTTCTCGAGTTGTTAGTGTCAACTGCCGAGTTTGCACTGAGCTAAAACTTCCGTTATTGTATCAAGAAACATAAAAAATCACTGGGGAGGAAGCAAAGCTACCGATGCTCTAATTTAATCTCAGCTGAACACTTCTTAACTTCCTTCATTTCACTGTGTGACCCGTCAAAAACTCCCACAGGAACCCTCGAGTCCTCAGATTCTAGTCTGAGAGCACAAGAGCTAAATCCAGGTTCTATTAAAAGTTAGAGAGGTGTTTTGTCCGCGGAAGCCTTCCCCGCAGCCGTCCAGCTTCTGATTAACAACAAGCCTCCCTCTGAGGAGAGTGGGCGAAGGCATAATGTCTTCTGGCAAGCGCTCAGTCACTGCCGTCAATCGAAGAGAATGGGGAGAAAAACAAGACCGTTTTTTTTCTGTCTTTCGTGGGAGGGCGACTCACTGACGACAAATTGCTGGGAAGACGCATCAAAAGTCAATGAGATGAGAACAGCAAGGACTGATAGATGGGATAACACGCGAGGGAGGTCTGAAGGACTGCAGCGCTGCGGCACAACTTTCTGAGCAAAGAGGGAAATAACATTTCAATCTCTATCAGGTCTGATGTGGAGGTGGGAGAAGGGAGTGGCGTTTCATCTGTGGAGAAAATCTGCTTTGAGAAATGACCCTGGGAGGAGGGAGGAGAGGTGTGAACAGAACCAGAACACAGAAAGATGGACATTCAGAGAAAATGAATCGACAGCGTGATGAGAGGAGCAGCTGATGTTTCACTGCCGTCCAGAACGACATTCATCTGCACGTCACAACTCTATAAAAGTTTTCTGGGTGAGATCAGCTCCCGGCAGCCTCATCTGTCTCTTACACCAAACATATTTAGACTGTCTAAAGAAATAAGACAATGGGAGATGAGACGTGCGGCTCACTGTTTAAGTTTCCGGCTCAGTTAATCCTCCCGAATCGAACGGATCAGACAGGCGGCTGCAACACAATTACTGAACTCAGAGCAGAGATTCAGGAAGGATGCTCGCGGTTTCTTCTTGAGGTTCATGTTGTTTTTACAGCAGCCAACATCAAGCAGAAGCAACACGAACCTTCGTCAGCGCAGGTCCTCCAGCTGAAACGTCGGACACACGTCCCAACGCATACGACAAAGGTTTCCACTACAGCTTCCACCTCTACAAAGATACACGCAGCGTGTTCCGGAGCTGGATAAACAGTTCCGGAAGAACCAGTTCTGGAAGAACCAGTCCAGAACAACCAGAAGAACCAGTTCCAGAAGAACCAGTCCAGAACAAACAGAAGAACCAGTTCTGGAAGAACCAGTCCAGAAAAACCAGAAGAACCAGTTTCAGAAGAACCAGTCCAGAACAAACAGAAGAACCAGTTCTGGAAGAACCAGTCCAGAACAACCAGACGAACCAGTCCAGAAAAACCAGAAGAACCAGTTCCAGAAGAACCAGTCCAGAACAAACAGACGAACCAGTTCCAGAAGAACCACTTCTGGAAGAACCAGTTGGACACCAGTACAGGACCTTTTTGGAAATATTTTGGACACATTATTTAATTCAAAATAATACTTTATAAACACTCAAAGAGAAATAATATTAACCCCTCTACTTTTTATTCTAATCAACAACTGCTGGGTCTGGACCTGAAAGCGGGTCGCAGGCCTTTTCCTCAGATACATTTAAAACTTGGCTAAAGCTACATATTTTTCAGTCTTTTTTGGAGCTACTTCTCACTTCTTTATTTAAAAGCCCTGTTAATACATATTTGAGGTTTAAAGCATCATTAAATACATTTGAGAACTTGAAAATATCCCTCAATTTGGGTCGCGGCTTGTTGTTTGGGTGACGGTGGGTCCAGATCCTGGACCAGTTGAGGACCAGTGACTTATGTCACTAGAAAACATGTCTGGAAAAGTCTATGAGAAGTGAAGTCTTAATTCTTTTACAACTCTAACAACAAACTTGAAGGTCCAGGCATCCAGATAACATGGAAACATCAGTATTTACATCCTGTGGCAGTTTGTGCTCCCATCTGATAAGTAGACATAAGTCCATAATCTTACCTGTGATTAACAGGTCATTACAAATCATGTTGCACATAAACAGCCCACAGAACAGAGTCTTCTTTACCACAAACTCAGGTTTCTTTATTTCTAATAATAAAAATAACTACCTGGCACCCTAATCCTCTCAGACATGCCTACAGTGACGCTGGTGCTGGTCCGGACCACTGTGGGACCTCATGTGAGGCGCCGGACGCCCTCCTCGCGCTGGTCTCATCTACTCCGGGTACTCCGGGTACTCCGGGTACTCCGGGTACTCCGGGTACAAGTGGCGACTACACTCACTTGGTTTTGTGTGTCATAGCATGCGGCTCTGGACCAATGTCAGTAAGTTTGTTGGAGTCGCATGTCTTTGACACTAATGTCTGAGATGACTTTAGTTGTTCTGCTGGTGCTAATCAAGTAAAGTAAATTAAATTTAATAAACGCCTCCGTGGGTTTGTGTTTTTCTTTTCCTGGAATGAGGCTGCACTGAAATACTGAGGCAAAAAAAACAAACACAAAGGAAAAAGATCAGGTGAAGAAATGAAGTGAATATGAAGACAAAAGACATAATTAAAGGAAAAGACAAAGAAAGAAAATGGAAAAATTAAGATGGGAAAGGAAAGAAACGTTACACAGCCACCGGAGTGGAAATAGCTGGCTGCACATGTGTTTTCAAATCGTACTTCCGGATTTCGGCATCATTCATTCATGTTACCATCATATGCTTCGGTTCTCCCAATACTGCTGCACATACCATCCGGATGCAGATTTAGATGCATGTTTGGTATATTGTTATTCTCTGAACACGACTACTGGCCCGTGAGCTGCACGGTAACGTGAACATGTCAGAGCTGTGTTTAGGTGAACAGACTCATAAGTAGGAGGTGGACTTCGTGTGTGCCAGTGTGTGTTTTAGAGATATATATATCATGTGGATGGTCATGTGTGTTGTTGTCGGGTTGCATGTGTGTGTGTGCATGTGTGCGCTGTGAGCCTGCACGCCCATAATGGCCATTATACAACACACAGGGACTCGTAACTCAACGAGCAGCCAGCTGATTAAATCTTCATTAAAACAGTGTGTGTGTGTGTGTGTGTGTGTGTGTGTGCGTGTGTGTGTGTGCGTGTGCACGCCTGTACACTCACACTCGGTTCCAGTGAGACACTAAATCATCTAAATTGTTGTGTGTGTGAATAAAACTGAGTCTCAGGAAAGTCATTTGTGTCTGATGCGAGCGACCACACAAGTGGACAGTTGGGATTTTATTTGTCATTTTCTCGCATCGTTTCTGAGATCCGAGTCGCTCGTTCTCAAACCTCCAGCAAACATGTGACCTTTAACCCATATATATATATATATAAATATATATATATATATATATATATATATATACACACACACATACAGACAGGTTTAATGTAGTCTCCTCCTCCTACTTTTAAACACTTAAATCCACACAACAACGTGAATTTGCTCGGTATTATTATAGCTGTAAACTCAACGTCGTAACGGTTCCAGGGAGTTTGAAATGAAGAAAGCAGCTCAAAAGAAGGTCGGTAGAGGACAGTGACAACATAAAATTGTAAAATGATGGTGACAACAGCTGCAGGATGTCAAACAGCAAAAAAAACAACAACAATAAAACCTGTTTTTCACGCTGAGCTACTGCCAGAAGGCGACTCATACGTGGGAATAAACTCCTGGATCGCGCAGTGGGGTCGTGTTTTTGGGTTAAAACGGTAGTTGCCTTTTCCTGTCCTGTCCTTGTCTTTGTTTTCATCATATTAATGTTTTTCTCCTCCATTCCTATCTTCTTAATTCTGTTACTCTTTTTTCTTTTTACATTTCCTTTCAGAGCCTTTTCTTAGCTTTGCTTTCTTTTCACATCCTTTTTGTCCCGTCTACTTTCCTTTGACCTCACCCCCCCCATCCTTTTCTTCTTTTATTCTCTCTTCTTGTCTAACTGTTTTTGACCCATTTCCTCCTTTTCTCTCTTTTCCTATGTCCTTACTGTCCTTCCCCTTCTCTTCCTTTCATTTTTCAGTTCCCTTCAGGGCCGTGTCTTTGTCCTTTGTACTTCTATTCTTCTTTTCTTCCCACAAACGTTTTGCCCTTTTTTCCTTAATTTTGCTTTATCCTTATCCAGTTCCCTTTCCTTCAAGATGTTTTTGTTGCTTCAGTGTTTCAGCACTGCCTCGCTCCATAACTTCTGTTTCTTTTTTGTTCATAAGCTCAATTTTAGGTTTTGCATTGGAGAAAGTGTTATTTTATACAACTTAGGAACAAGGAATAACACCACAATATGGATAAAAGCATGGCTGCAGATCAGGATCACATCGCCTGAATGCCGGCCCATAAAGCACCTGGTTTTTACCTTTGAAGAGTGAAAATCCGGGACTATTTGGAGTTCTTTAGGTGTGAATCTGAACGTGGGAATTATCTTCTTCATCCTGTTCGATCCTCCCTGACTAATCAGATACACGCCGCTCTCTGCAGCGCACAATGACACCCAGACGTCTGCTTCGTCACTGAGAAGGAGATCCAATCTGCGCACTGCGTGCGCGACACAAGTTCATTCTAAGTCAGTCTTCCACAACATAATCAGTCTTTCCATTATCCGGAACAGCAGATCGCATCGCCATGAGGTCAACGGTGCACAGAGACGCAGTGACGCCTCACCCAGTTTAATTATGTTCCCCAGCTTCTGCGTATCAGTTAATCTGCTGTATGATTGCATCTGCGTGAATTTACAGCAGGACAAAGCAAAAGTCCTCCGACTGTTGATTAAAAGCTCGTTCGTCCTGTTAAAGACTAAGTGGTTTGATGGCGATGGACAAGCGTTCATGGCTATGAACATGGGCGGCTGTTAATCAAGGTTACTGTAACACGCTTCAACAACTTTTTTAGAGATTGGAAAAATGAGTGAAGTGGGAATTGTTTGTGCTCACTGCTGCATAAAAGAAGAGCGTCTGAGCAACAGCGGCTCCCGTGACGGCGTTTTAAGACTGGGAGTCGCCTGAAAATGACATTTTCCATCAAAGATGGACACTACACTACATACTCCATTACTCTATTATGCATTTATTAAACACAAGACATGACCCCAAGTATGAAGAAGTCACTACAACACAATCATCCATCCATCCATCCATTATCTATACCCGCTGTATCCGTTTCCGGGTCACGGGGGTCTGTCGGAGCCTATCCCGACGCATATCAGGCGAAAGGCAGGGGTCCACCTGGACAGGTCGCCAGTCTATCCAGTACAACACAATCATCAGGAGCTCAAACACACCTACAAACACCAGCAGACCTGCGTAGTTACTCGTAGAAGTTCAGACCCACCTTTTGCGACAGTAACTTGACGTGACTGATTTCTGTAGGACCTAATCATCTCACATGGTTGTGTAGGAACTGCGTTTCGTTCTTCTTTACACTGTAGCTTCACTTCATTGAGCTTTGCCACAGTGTCCATGTACCGCTCTCTGAAGGTCCCACCGACGGTCTCTCTGTTCAGGTCTGGACCTCGACCAGGGTGTTCCAAAATGTTGTTTTTTTACTTGCCATTCTGATGGAGATCATCCTGTGTCCTTTTCCTCTCACGTGACTAAGTGTTAGTTGTCAGACATGAGTTCACAGTTGACTCGCTGATGTGTCCAGATCCCGTGTCTTTAAGAAAACCGCTGTGGTTATTACGCGTTGGTGTTGGCCGTTATGGAACACACATGAACTTTGGTCTTATTTGTTTAATGGGAATTATTGTAGCAGTCTCTTGTTTAGATGCGACTTTGCAAAGCTCAGCTGTTGTTCCACGCTCTTTTTAGTTGGAAAAGATGTTCTCCTGGAAACCTTTCAAAACAAACCGTATTTGTTCAGTCTTCTTTTAATTTTGCCGTCATGAACTTTATTGTACTCGGGGAGGTCTGCAGACTCTGAGGTGGAGCTCTTGGGTTTCTTGCAATCTCTACAAGCTTTGCACGGTCTGACCTTGGAGTAAGTTTTCTGTCGAGACCGAAATCTGGCTTGAATGTTTTCCACGTGTGAAAAAACAATCATATGCTGAATCAGATTTAGATGTTTCAAAAGAATGATTCATTAACAGATGTTTACAGACCTGGATGATAAGGAGACAGCATTCCCTTGATTGGAGCCAGGTGTGTTGGACCATGCAGGGCAACGGGACTCGAGGGCTGGGATCAGTGAACATTGCTCTGGAATAAAGGACTCTGGGAATGGCTATAACACCCTTCCAGGTTGGATGTGCAACAACAGTTGCTTCTCTAACCCAGTTGCTTATGTCTTTCCCTCCTTGACAACCTTTCTTCTTAAGGTCTGGACACCTGCTGATTGTCAATTCATATATTTGAGAAGTAGTGCCAAGCTAAAACTTACTCTTCTAAGTACTATAGATTTATTAAAGTTTCACTTCGTTTTGCTGTAGTTTGTAATTGTTTTTTAATCACTACATGTTGTCAGTTTAAGGTCCAGTAAGAATCCGGATTATGTTCCAATACCTAAAATCTCAGAACTAAAGGAAGAGAGCTTTCTTTTTTAAAGACTGTAACCATTTCCCAAGGTTTCCCTTTCGAAGAGGTTCAACCCAACATCCATACAGAGATTCCTCGATGGCTTGAATATGGAATCAGAGCTCAATGCACAATAATGGGATTTGGCATTTTTAGCATCTGTAATTCGAGTTCTGAAATTAGTTTTCAAACTTTCAGAAAAACAAAACAAAACAAAAAAAGCTTTGAGCACGCGATCTGAGTGAGTGGGACAGGGAATCTGGCGTACAATAATCTGCACATTTACAAAGCTTCCAGAAGATGTGTGAAGCCATCAGGACCCCTGAAAGGAGAGCAGGAAACTGCAGTCCCCAGACTGGGAGAGGTATGCACAGTTGCACTCCTTCACTTCAGCCGACATGATGACCGATGACATTCAACCGCATCGACGACGACAGAAGCAGCCTGCAGGGCTCCTCTGTGCAGAACATAGCAGCACTGTCAGGCCGACACAACAAACCGAGGAGGATGAGCAGTTCGGAAATTTCCGGAAAAGGTTCCCCAAACAAAGAAGAAAACTAAGTCTTTATTGTGTGCGAGTGTTTGAGTCTGTGCAGCTGGAATACCGAGTGCGTATCTTGAAGACTGTTGCTCACAGTGGGCGATGAGTTCACGTATGAGAGTTCGTGTATGTTAGTTTTTACGTCAGGATCAAATCTCCTCACACAAACAGGATGTGATTCTCATTTACTGGCCTGGTTAAACTCCTCTGAAGCACTAACTGCTGGTTAAATTCTCCTGGCACTTGAAAGGTTACTAAGACAAAAGAAAAAGGCCTGTATCTCCATCAAATGCCTCTCCTGATGTGGATTCTCAATCCAAATTTCTTCTAAGATATTTCACGCATAAAAAGAAAATTCTGATGATTTCAACCTGAACTTATTTATAATCATTCGTCCGAGCTGGAAGCATGTGAACTCACCCTCTTGATGTCCTTGCCAAAGGTCTCACTGAAGCTGGAGCTGAGGATCTCGAACTGGACGTGAGAGTTGGAGCCGTTGTCCTTGAAGTCCATCGTACCTGTCAGACCTGTGATGTTGCCCTGAAACATGAGACCCAGAGAAGCAGAAGGACGGAGATGTTAAAATCAACCAGCAGCGATGAGGCCGGGGACACGAGCCTCGAAGCTGCTGAGCACCACCTACAGTGTCAGACGCGCCAGATCAGGCGCTTCGAGGGCAGTTTTCCAGAGCAATTTCCATGTCCTGAGAGCAATAAAATGAGCAGTTAACACAAGTCACGAGTCACAAGGAGAAGTTGGCTCAGGAAGGGAAAGAAGGACCACGAGCTCCTCGTGTGTTTAGTTCTTGTGAAGAAGTTTGTTAGGTGGTTTTCAATTTGGGCATCCAGATTTTTTCCTCCAAGTGCTCTCACACCCTGTGGACATGAACCCCACATCAGGTCATTTGAGATGTTAATGGGATGTCAAGATGCTGAAGATCCTCCAAAGAAAGGAAGACTTTCTTCCTCTAGCAGACACACACGGACAAATTTGTTGGTTCCCACCAAAATAAAGAAAAAAACCCACAATGGTCACTGAAACAACTTCAGACTGGCAAAAGTACTAATAATTAAAGGAATCTAACACTAAAAAGTGACTAATAATAATCAGACATTATTTTTGATAAGTGGTTCAGAAGCATAGTTACAAAAAAAAAGTGAAACTGTCCTGGAGAAAAAGGAGGGAATCTGCACCTTAATATTTAATTTCACAACCTTTAGACTCAGTCTCTTCAGTCCAGTGATGAGCGTAACTGTCAGGGAGACGTGTCCACAGGTGTTCTGGTCCTCATGGACAAACATCTCCAGATGTCTCAGGTTTTATAGGGTTTCTTCTACAGACGGCAGGTTCCAGATGTTTCCACAGATGTTCAACAGGATGTAGATCAGGACTCATAGGACACTTCAAAATAGTCCAGTGTTTGAGTCTAAGTGTTTCTTGGCTGGTTTTACTTGTGTGTTTTGGGTCATGATCCTGGACCCATGACCTGCGATTGAGAACAAGCTTTCTGACACTGGACAGGACATTTGTGTCCAGAAGGTCTTTATGGTCTTCAGATTTCATTGTAGCTGCACAGATTCAGGACCCCCTGAACCAGACCCAGCAGAGCAGCTCCAGAACCGAACCGAGCCTCCTCCATGTTTCACAGCAGATACAGTCTTCTTTTCTTTGAAGGCTTAATTTCTGCATCTGTGAACACAGACTCGTCAAAAAGCTCCAGTTGTGTCTCATCTGTCCAAAGGACGTTCTATTAGAAGCTTTGTGGTTTGTTAACATGTTATTTCTGATGTTCTTCCAACAGTGGAGTTCTCTTCTCCTCTGTGGTCCACTTTGGTTGCAACAGTGATGAATGCTGTTATCTGACACTGATGGACCTTGACCTTGGACTTCTCCTTGACTCTCTTCGGAAGTTGTTCTGGACTCCTTGGTTTCCGTTTGTATTTTCAGTCTCTTCAGGTATTCAGGTGTCCTCTTGTGTCCACATCCAGGCAGGTTGTCTACAGTCTTGGAGGCTAAACTTTTTTTTCTGACTGTGGTCACAGGATGATCCAGCTGCTTGGAGATGTTCTTCTAGTCCTTAACTTTAATATGTTGGTCGACTACTTTTCACTCTCTAAATAATCAGACTGACTGGAAGATTTGGAAGATTTTCTCATTTGTTGTGTTGTTAGGCGTTTTTGAGTGTCCTGAAAAGCTCTGTACAAAATGGATGTATTATTATTACGAGTATTATGATGATGATTATGATGATGATTATGATTATTATTATTATTTAAGAGACTTGTAATGAAAATTACAGGACAGACTTCTGTTCAACATTTCACTATGGAGAAATGATTTTATAGCCGTTTCTCGGGGCACCAACTAATTCAGGCAAACGTATCTACCAACCTGCGTATAATCGTTAATTACATGTCTGGTTTTCATGACTCTGTGTTCAGTAAATCATTTATTGCTTTTGTCCGTTTCCAGTTTCAGTGATCATTGAGGGTTTTTCTTCCTTTCCAAGTCCTGTAACAGAACGGTGATCTGAAACACACGGTTATGTCTGGAGAGGAAAACTAATGTTTATCCATCCATCTATTCTGGCTTACTTCGTCTCTGGGTCACGGCGGTCTGTCGGAGCCTATCCCGACGCATAGTAGGTGGAAGGAAAGGGTCCACCCTGGACAGGTCGCCAGTCCATCGCAGGGCCACATACAAGACAGACAATCATGTGCACTCACATTAACACCTACGGGCAATTTAGTTTGATGAATCAACCTAACATACATGTTTTTGGACTGTGGGAGGAAGCCGGAGTACCCGGAGGGAACCCACGCAAGCACGGGGAGAACATGCAAACTCCACACAGAAAGACCCACCGGGCAACGGTGTAAAGAAGAATGAAGCCAAATTCCCAGACAAGTTATTGCTGCTAAAAGAAGAGCTACAAGGTAGGGAATCATGGGAAAACTCCGTATCGCTCATTATTTTTCTTTGCACCATCTTTTTGTTGAATGAATAATGTACCAAGAAAAGAAAGTTGTGGTTGTTTGTCTGAGGTTTTATTTTTTAATTATTAGGACTCATGACAACCAGATGATTTTCATTATGTTTATCTTCAAATCAATAAATAAATAAATGAGGGCGTACTTCCTTCTGCGTTTGTCCACCTTCTGTCTTTTCACAGAAAACGCCGCCTCAGAGCTTTGACCCAGGAGAACGGAGCTTGTATCCAGCCTGATTATTTTCAGTAACTGGTTTGGTTTATTAAGTTTTAGACACCAAAACTAGTTTTACAGATGGATACCGTCGGCACATTGCTGCTCCAGAACAGTCTTGTTAGAACGCCGCTCCTTTTTGCAGCTTGCCAGAGTGGCGCCCAGGAAACCAGGCCTTTCTCTTGACCTACGCTTCTATTACACGCTTGATTTGAGACCGCGCTGACCTTTAACATCAGCCGGCATCCCGGCATGTTCTGTGATATTGATGTCAGATTCACAATGCCACAAGGGTCATAAAGGGCAGAGAAATCCACAGAGAACAAACACCGACCTGAAAACAGGCCAAATGGATGAGTAGTTTATTATTTAACAATCAGCTTTATCAGTTAATGTTTCCACTCTGCTCTCAGGGCGCCCTGCTGACATCTCTGTAGAATTTACAGCTACAGACGACAAACCGTAAAAAAATCTCATCAGAGCCTTGACTCTAGCAGCGCGGCTCCATCCTGCTGAAAGGCCACGGATAAAATGTCATGTCATGAATTCCATCAGTTCACGTTGGGTGTGAAGCAAGACTAAAGACGGCCATCAGAGCAGGCGGCAAACCAAACGATCCTCTGTCAAACACAAAGGTCGCCGTGGTCGTCACCTGGAGAAAAATAATGTTTGAACATGGCTGGGTTTGTGAGTGGTTTGCTGCAGAGAGATGCCTCCATCGATCCATCGGGTTTCCAGAAGTCCCAGCTCAGTAAACACGTCCATTCAGTGCACAGTTCCTGCTCCTGTTTGGGGGGGGTAACAGCTTAGATCTCTGCAGGTAAAGACAGTAAAAGCACCGGTGCATGTCAGACTGGACATGCTGTCCTCTCACAAAGTCATTTCCCATTTCATCAGCAACGTAGTCAGAGGTGAACTTGTTTTATAAAATATTATTTTACTTGAAACCATGTGGAGAAAGAAATACAGGGAGGCCAAGTGCTCCCCCATGTGCAAAACCCAGTGACTCCGAGTTACTGATATGTGCGTTTATGTTAAGTAGGGGAAATATTTTTATCGCTCGTCCCTGAGCCGTCGCCTGAAGCATCGACTCAGCAGCGATGTTTGAAACTGCACTGATTGATGATATATCAGGATTCCTTCACTGTGTTTACTCAAGAGATTTCTCTACACAAGTGTTTTCATCAAATGCAAATAAGGAGCAGAATTTTTTTTTTTAGATCGGGAACCCTGTACCCGTGTCCTTTGAGGACTTCCAGGACGTCTGCTTGGTCTTTTGTGTTTGGTCTTTTTAAGCCCAAAAGACTTGGTAGGACATTGTTCCAGCAGTCCTTTGGTTGGTTCGGATGCAGTTTTTCAAACGTCAGTCTTGGTTCCATGTTCCTCTACGATGAAGGCCATCAAAATTAGCATGCAGCTGCAGTTGCTTTCTAAACTGGTTCCTCATGTCTTTCCCTCTTGGCATCGTTTAAAAACACCTGAATGCACCAGATCAGCAAACAGGAACAATGTCTGCTTGTTGGGGAGCTCTGCACACCGCAGATGATCGTAGCGGCAAATGAATATAAAATAAATAAAGCTATGTGTTTTTGAGGTTTTGTTTTCCTAATAGCCACTATGATCAGATGAATGTTTTTAGACGCACATAAAAAACCAGTGAACGATACTGGACGGACTTTTACGTTTCACTGCACACCTACGATGATGTCAGTAGAAAGTCCTGGACAAGCAAATGTCCCTTCTACATGGTCAGTATTTTTGTGAGTGTCATTAGTTTAAACTTACTGAGTATTTCTGTCAATATCGTTCAAAAACATGGTGAAATATCAAACTATAATACCTGCTGTCTGCAATTTTCAAATCACATTTCCATACGCATATTTTTATGAGAATATTAAAAAGGAATCCTAAAAGGGTCACTAGTGAGCTTTGGTTGTTATCCTGAGATATGTCAAAGGCAAACATTGATTTTTTTATATTTTACTTTTTATAAAACAGAAACTCAAGCTCTGAGGGGCTCATCAGTGAAGCTGAGAAGACTATTTTACCAGTTAGACCGAGCAAATGAGACTCCGGGCTGCAAGGTGCATTTCAGATGCACATCCAGGTCCAGACTTTCTCGTCTTAAGTTTCACCAGCAACACTTCATGTTTGATAATATGTTTTACTGCAGATGCTCATTTTCAGCTTGAAAAGGTTCTCGCAAATCAATTATTAATGGAAATCGTAACTCTGCTGTTTTAATACGGACTGAATCAGAAGCTTGGGATGTTGTTTCTGGGCGACGTCGCAACAAAACATCAGACCGACCAGGGTGCTTCTAAAAGTGGCGCCAGTGGGAGGAGATACTCCAGATACTGGAGGATGTGTGGGACCTTTCCTGACATATCTTCACACTGTGTCTGAACATGGTGTTCTCTCCATGGTTCCTCTGGAGTATGGGTTATTGGTTTTTTTGGTTTATGACATCTCTATAGACCGGAGCGAGTCCGGTTCACAGTGCTGGCAGCGCACAGCAGCGAGGTGATGGGCTCCTTCATCTCTGTTCGTAGCCTTCATGAGCCAAATTTCTCGGAGTAGCCGCAGTGTGAAAGGTTTCACATTCCATCATCTTATGACTGGGTCTCTGCTTCTCTGCAGACGCTGGCCTGTTGGCTTTATCAAGCTGGGACCTCCAGAAGCTGCAGCCAGCATGAAATGTAGCATCTCCAGGCCGGCAGTCACGGTCTCTGGAGGATTGTCTGATCCAGGTTGGAATTGAGTTCCTTCCTTGTTTCTCCGTGAACCAGTGCATCTCCAGGCCGGCAGTCACGGTCTCTGGAGGATTGTCTGATCCAGGTTGGGATTGAGTTCCTTCCTTGTTTCTCCGTGAACCAGTGCATCTCCAGGCCGGCAGTCACGGTCTCTGGAGGATTGTCTGATCCAGGTTGGGATTGAGTTCCTTCCTTGTTTCTCCGTGAACCAGTGCATCTCCAGGCCGGCAGTCACGGTCTCTGGAGGATTGTCTGATCCAGGTTGGGATTGAGTTCCTTCCTTGTTTCTCCGTGAACCAGTGCATCTCCAGGCCGGCAGTCACGGTCTCTGGAGGATTGTCTGATCCAGGTTGGGATTGAGTTCCTTCCTTGTTTCTCCGTGAACCAGTGCATCTCCAGGCCGGCAGTCACGGTCTCTGGAGGATTGTCTGATCCAGGTTGGGATTGAGTTCCTTCCTTGTTTGTCCGTGAAACAGCTGCTACCGTCATGCACACAGCTTCTGCAATCCCAACCCTCAAAATGGAAAAGTTTAGTGCCGTTGGAGATGGAATTTCAGTTTCACTCAACGTGGTCCTGCTCAATATTTCATTTATCTTTGTGGCATGATGATTGATGATGATGAAAGGAACTGATGATGGCTACCATTTGGCTGACCAGAATATCAGAAGTGATAAATTTACTGCTTTATGTAAATTCACCTGACATGACCCCTTAGAGTTGTCTGACTCTACTGACTGTAAATATGTTTATTTCTGCTCTGAAATTGGACATTTTAACAAAGAGGTCAAGGTGATTGACTCGATTATGGATCCGGCCTCACGCAGCCAGTCGAGGAACTGCAACGAAACTTAGTTCTGCATGAGACTCGACCCAGACGGGAGATTGTTGCCGCTTGGCAAGGAGTGTGGGTAAGGAGCCGGCCCAGACTTGTTCAAACCAGTTTCAAACCAGTTTCTGACCTTGCAGTGGGAATTCC
>CM026218.1:24200669-24218169 GCA_014839995.1 Xenentodon cancila
CCACCAGGCCAATCAGCCTTCCACTCATTGTGTCTGAGGTGTCTGATGACCCCAGAGATCTCAAGAACAATCTTTTTGGGAGCAGACCTATCTCTGAGGACGAAACTCATTTAGGCACCTTACATTGGTACCCTCGTTCTTTAAATATCAACTGCATGAAGTGAAGAGAATAATTATTTAGAATAATCTAAATATTTTTAGAGACGGTGGAGGCCACGCTTCCTCAATTATACATATTTGTAACATAACCGGCCAGCTGGTAACATCTGTAGACTTAACCTATGTTTACGATAGTTCATATCAAATAAATCATGAGAAAGTCCTGGACTTTCTGATAAAAATCGGTGGTCTACTTCCCCTACCGAAGACCACGTTGGAATAGTAGATATTAGAAGATACATGCAAGACTTGTAAAAGTTTGACATTTTAATTCTGACTCTCTGTAACCAGTGGAGGGGTCAATGCATACACTTCCCAGATTTCAGAAGTGCCTCACTGAAGCCCTAGACAGTTGTTGATGCAACTTCTTTTTAACAGAGCATTGCAAAACCCACCAAAATGTTCCAGTGCTTTGCAGTGCAGGTTTATATTCAGATAGTTCCAGCCCAAAGTGGCTCAACAGGGCTTTTTCACACCTTAGCTCTTTCTCTCGGGTGATGCAGAAGTGTAAAAAAGGACATCCATGGTGGTCGCTTTCCTTAAAGGCATCTCCGTAAACCTCTTCACACTTCACAGCACCAACACCTGACCCTGCACATTAGATTTGTACTTTTACTGGAAAAAAAAACAAGCAAAAAAAAAAACCGCAAGAAAAAAAATGCATTCCAACTATCATTTAATCTCTTTTCCATTTTCTCAGAGAACTTGGTATTCTTTCTGTAGAGGCTGCATTAACAATGATGAATGGCAGCACTATTCAAACGTCTATACCGTGTTCAAAAGGAACCTCACCAATTCTTGTACACAGCTGCAGCACTTTTGTCATCGTTTCCAAGTTGCAAGGCTTTGTTGAGAGCATCTACTTTTGTTAAGTTAGTCTTGGTTTCTTTTTTCCATTATCTTGTCTTGGTTCTGTGGTACAGTTAATGTTTCTTTCAAGTC
Organism: Xenentodon cancila; assembly: GCA_014839995.1. Taxonomy (NCBI): domain Eukaryota; kingdom Metazoa; phylum Chordata; class Actinopteri; order Beloniformes; family Belonidae; genus Xenentodon; species Xenentodon cancila. The sequence continues at coordinate 24,201,771 of CM026218.1, forward strand.
TTTTGGTTGTTCATGACATCAAACAAAGGCTGAAAAATCTTGACCACAAACAATGGCCATCATCCACAAACCTTTGTAAATATGTGAGACATAAATCACCTCCTTACCTAAAACGTACTTAGGATGCATGAAGGATGCATAATATTAAGATTTGATCCCAAGAATGTCTCTATGAATGCCATTCAAACACAGATTGGCCCTTTTTCAGGTAAAATCTTCATTAGTTTTGATTAAGTTACACTACATGATGATAATGATAATGATGATGATGATAGTGATGATGATGATGATGATAGTGATGATGATAATGATGATGATGATGATGATGATGACGATGATGATGACGATGATGATGATGATGTTGATGAGCGGCGTTTTACCTCCAGGTTCTGCAGGTATCCTTCCTGCGGGTCGCAGAGCAGCGAGGAGATCCGGTGGTTCTGCCTCATGCACCGCGTGCTGCTGTCCTTCCACGTGGGAAAGATCTGCCGGATCACCGTCATGCGCCCCAGTGCACTGTGGGTCAGCTCCAGGATCTCTGTGTCACTGATTTCCTGTGGTGAAGAGGATTGGGGAAGGATTAAGCTCATTTCCCAGAGGTCCGATGAGAACAATAGTAAAACAATGAATTTGGGTGGAGTGTGTCTTTAAGCCCAACTCTTAATAACAAACTGTACCTATTTCATGTCTCATGCAATTTAATAAACAGTGAAAGTGTAATTTGAAATGAAAGCAAACAGCAATGTCAGAGACAAACAGAAGTGAGGATTCTCACTGGCTGTTAAAAGGCATCCTTTATTGGAGTATACGTGCAACTGCTGCGACAAACGAAACTCAATTATTTTCTGGTGGGTTTAATTATAGATAACCTCACTTTAATACTTAAAGCATAATAAAAATATATGAGTAAAATTATGCGTATTAGGTTTTATAACACCAAGCATAATTGCAGAAAAAGTCAGCCCACATTGTTCCGTTTCTCTGAAAGTTTCTCTCATCCAATTAAGCACAAACTTGTAAACACGAGTCACTCAGACTTGCAGCTCATTTATTGCCGACAAAACATGCCATTCTGTCAAGCTAAAGGGTTTAAAGTCTAAACAAGCTTGATTCCAGCAGCTGTCGTTGTAGCCGAGGCATTAAGAGTGGGTCTGTGCGCTCTTTTCAAACAAACTTCATCCTGTTTACGTAAATGAAGAGACTCTGTTGTTATCAGATGAACCTGTTGAATGAAGGTAATTAAAGTTGTGGAATAAACTGAGGAACAAAGCCTGTTAAACTAGTATAAAAACAGTCTTTCTGTGAACTGTTTTGAGCAGGGCACCAACAGCACCAAGCAATAAATTAAAAATTATATGTAGTATGAAACATGTCACTCAAATACAAGTTCTTACATTTAGGTGTTGCTACTGAGTCCAACAGCTTTGACACACTGATTGAAGTGTGAATACATGAGAAAGTATGGGACTGGGGGCCACGCTTTTGGCTGCTCCCGACATATATGGCTCCCCCATAAGGCAGGAGCTTTTGTTCTGGTCTAGCCTGACCGGGTCACGTTAGTAAGGCCTGGCCACCAGGCACTCTGGCACCAGGCCCCGCCAGGCCCCTGCCTTTGGTTTTGGAAACTATTTCGTCAACTAATGTATGCTGTGTCTTAACTGATATTTTTCATTTGTAAGGTCAGTCTCACTAGTCTGAACAGGCAGGTTTTGACTTGGGATTTTAACACGGGGAGAGATATTACTGGATATTACTGCACTGATGTCTTGAGGGAGTATATTCCATAGATGGGAAGCAGAGTGGAAAAGCATCTAAGACAAGCAGATGGGTGGAATGGAGAGAAGGAAAGCTGGAGGTGGAATGAAGCTTTCAAGGAGCTGATTGAGGTGCCGGGGAGCTTGGTTATCAATTTAATAAAACCAACACAGACACAGACCAGGAGTTGATGGAGTTGTCTGAGGACAGGGATAATGTTCTAGTCTGGTTGGGGTTTCAGAAAAAAAGTGATTGGCTGAGTTCTTGAATGGAGGGATTTATGAGGGAAGTGAAAGGATTGACAGAGGTGGTTAACATTACAGAGTCGCTGAAGTAAGTGGAGCAGGCTAATGCTGTGAAGGAGAAGGTACTGTCGAGGATGACACCAGACTCTGAACTGAGGGGATGAAGAGACTGGAGTTATCAATGAATAATGACAAGCTCAGGCTTACAAAGATGTGGATCTGATCAGCAGATCTACAGTCAAGAAAGAAGTACAGCAGTGGACTTGAAGCATAGGTAAAGCAGGTGTCATCCACATTGCAGAAATGAATACTATATGTTCTGAGGATATTACCAATATAATTATTATTATAAAAAGGAGTGGCCCCAGGACAGAACTCTGAGGCACACCAGTGGTGACAGGGGAGGCTTGGGATTGGAAATACACTACAAACAGTATGGTTGTAGTGGTCCCAAACAAAGGGATTATAGGGATCACATGGATTATAACGACCAACAAGACTGTTACAGATTGGAATGAACTGTATTGAATTAGACTGGACGTAATTGGATTGATATCATTCTTGTGTCCTTTCTCTATACAAATAAATTGGACTGAACCAACCACGACTGACAGGTTAACTGAAACGTTGAATCTTTAATGAACAGTGGGTCAGAAGGAGCTTGAACTTCCTCTCAGGGGACAGTTGGTCACTAAATTTCTGGTTTCAATGGTTTCAAACGATAAGCAAAATGTAGGCATGTAATATGTGAAGGAGCTTTAAAAATGTAGGGATTTTATAATTTTTGATTATTGGTGACAGTTTCAAGTAGTAATGTTATGATTTTACAAGTCAGGTAGTCATGTACATGTACTGCTAACATCCAGAGAGGGAACAGAAGAACTCCTTAGTTTCAGCCGCATGTAGGCTCAACGGCCATTGAAAGGAAAGGCATGAATGCCCCGAACAGCCTTCACTTCAGCTGTGTCACGACGATCTGCAGCCTGTTCAGGAACATTAGAGTCAGTCCAACGTTGCCGTGGACTGAGAGGATCCGGACTTTGTTCTGCTGGTTGGACGGAGACAAGTCTCAAGACATTTCGCAGAAGCTGACTTCAAATAAGGAAAGTTGAAAGTTCATGTCTCCAGATTGTTGTTATAACTATTTTCAAGAAGTTCATTAATGAGTCATTTAAAAAACAAATATACATAAGAGATGCAATAATGAATCTCTTTGTATTAAAGTTTGAATAATTCTAAAGGGATGAGGAATATATAACCCTAAGCAACTTGGAATGGGAGAAGGTTAACAAGTCCAATGTTTTTGAAACGGAGGATCTTAATTTTGTATTTATTTGATTTTTGTAAAAATATAAATACTAAACATTTCATGGTGGCTAATATTTAGTTTGATCTCCAAAAATGTAATTATGCCAGCTGAAGTTTATTATATATCACAAAGTTATGTTTTTCTTTACTGTTTTACTGGACTTTATTACCAGAGGTACTTTTAAAACAATAAATGACTTTTACTTGTACTCACATTACTATTAGGTGAGTACTTTTATTTCGGTGACTTTGCACCCTTTACTGTGCAAGACACAGAACTCCCAGTAATCCCATTTAAACCATTGGGTGGCACTTGTCAGCCTCCAGTGGATGGGGATGACTTCCATTTTGGGTCGAGCAGGTTTTAGACGACTGATACTGACAGTGATGGAAGGCGATCTGCAGATCATAGGAATCATGGGAAGAATTTGATAAGAGGTTTGGAGGGTGGTTATTTTCTGAGAAACACAGTGCAAGGTGTTCTCCACAAGATGATTATGGTGCTGTGAAGAAAGACGGCCTCGTGACCGAGTCCACTCTCACCTGCAGCTCATTCAGAAGCAGTGAAGCTGAGGGTTAACAATTCAGACCACTGCATATTAACTATCTCTCAAAGCCTGCTGTCAACCATTATTAAACAAACCTACACCCTGCTTTTAGCTCATTAAGCAGCAGAGAGCAGCAGTCGGATCAATGAAAGTGAAAAACAAACATGCTGCAATGTGGAGGATTCCTTTAAAATCATTTTAGCAGCTCTGCGATGCTGCACAAATGCAAATGTCAGCGTAGTGACATGCTCACAGAGACGGTGCTGACATGCTGATGTTTAGATGTTTTGTTTGCTCATTATCCACTGCGATGACATCAAATCCTGCTGTTTTAGCAGAAAGTCGTCTGGTATCACATAAACGGGAGGCTTTCACCATCAGTGTTCAAGCTGTTGATTTCTGCAGGAATTTCTGATGCAGTGCACCAACATGACTGTAACCCTTTAAGTCTGACCACTATTTTTTACTAAACGTAACCAGGTAGGTTTAATTCTTCAACCTAAATGAAATGTCTGATGCTCAAAAAAAAAGGACAAGCAAACATGAAGTCTCATGTTTTCATGTCCATTTTCTATATTTCTACATTCAGGGGTTGTGCATGAAGCCAACAGCTCACTTACACTGGGCTGATGGTCTAAAGCCTGGTTTACGCTCCTCCGTCAGCTGACGCCTCTCAAAGTTCTGCACTGAGGTGGAAGTGCAGCAAAGCCAGTCTCGTATCAGGTGTCGGTGGGATCTTCCAAGAAATCCCATGAAGCTCAGTTTTTATGTTTCGGTTTTTGTTTTTCTATTGGAGAGGGCGAAGTTAGACTTGGAGCTGACTGATTAGGAACAGCAAATGCTGTTGTTGCAAATGTTGCATCATAAACTAAAGAAAAGTCATGGGAGGAAGCGTCTTTAACGTGTCTAGCAAAAGGGACAAAGAGAAAAAGCAAAGTCCTGGAAATGATGTATTACAGTGGATCCTAACATCAACATCCACACAGAGCTCTGTGGAGGGGTTTTCACATTGAAAGAGGCTCTTCGTCGCAACATCACCAATGTGGCAAAGCAGCATGAATCAGCCTCAACGCTCTGAGGAAGGTCAATACTCCAGCAGGACGATAAAGAGCCACTTCAGTATCACGCCAATGGGCTTCAGCTTGTGACCTTCGTTGGATGGCCAAGATGGTGCTGTGATGAAGTCTTGAGCACTTGGAGACTTTTTTCCTCCCCACAAACCTCAAAGTATGTATAATTGTACCAGACACCTTTAAAGGGAGCACAGAATAAAACAAAGCTGCTTTACTCCTTATTAGAATACCATTATGGGTATTCAGGTGGTATCAATCTTTTCTGAAAATGTTGAGGATGTTGGTACGGCCAAAGTCCAACGAGTGTAATTTGAATGCAAGAAAATGAAGAAAAGGTTGCGTGTAAGCGAGTAATGTCACAATTACCGATTCAACTCCCCACAAGTCTGAGGGCTGCTTCAGCAGAGCAGCTTTCTCGTTCAGGCACTGATGGGATTAGATTAGATAGTTTTACATCCCTCCCACTGTCATCACATCACAACCAGGATATCTGCCCATCCCGGCTGACGGAGATACGCTGCGATCAAGTTCATCCTGCTGCTCACCAGGCTTTTGTCTCAATCTTATAGTGATGTTGCTCTAATAAGCATGTTTCATAACCGTTGAATCTTTTTACCTTTATGTTTTCCTGAAATTGGAAAGTAGCACGAAAAAGAGTCAAAAAGCTTCAGGAAGCCTACCGATACCAGGATCCATTTCCTTGCAAGTTATTTCACAGCCTACGAGAATACAGAACAGTCCATTTATCATTTCAGTGAGCTGCTGCACAAAGTCAGTGACATTTCACCAAAATCCACCAAGAAGGTGAGATACCTTCAAGTGTGAGACATTCACAACACTTCGCTCCCTCCGGCTGCAGGATGACGGGAACTGGGGTTTCCTGACAAACTTTCCAGAAAGTTGCTTCAACACAGCAGAAAGGTAGGAACAAAAATCTCAATAAAATAAAATGCAAGTTTTACTCGAAGAGTAGTGATTAAAGTTTTAAACAGAGGTTAGATACAAAACCCAACTAAGCTCAGCTTGAAAATAAAACTCCAACTCAAAATGCTTTTCACGTAGCAGTTAGACGTTCAAACTGTGTTTTCATTAGTTAGAAATGATATTGTATTTGTTCATTGTATCACACTTAACCTGATTAAAAATGGTTTGGATGATCTCAGCGCGATCCGCCCCGCAACCGGGGACGTCACGTCAATAAGGACGTGTACCTAAAAACCAACAAACGAACACAAGATCAGCTCCAAGTAAGAGCTAAACGTTCCACTCAGCCGCCGTATCGGTGTTGTCTGTTAAATCTGAGCCGATTCACATGTGTGACAGTGAATCAAAAACAGTGAAAATTAAACGCTAACTTAGAGCGAATCATGGGCAGAATTAGAAGTTCATTATAATAAATGAGCTGAAGTGAACTCCCAAGTACAATTATCATAACAATGACTCTTCTCGCTGACTTTCTTCATTAGTCCAAAACTTCCATGCTGTCATCACCTGCAATCCAACAATTAGCCCCCACTTTTGTCCTGTGCCGTGAAGAGAAAGATAAGAAATAGATGGAGGAGGAGGAAAGAAACCCCAGACAGAGAAACAAGGCTCTGATTGATTCTGTTTTTGATAAAGACGTGATTTAAAAGCTGCACCTGTAGTCGTCTCCATGTAACCTGGGGTTTCCTTTTAACTCACAAAGCAGCTCATTTCCATTTCAAAGAGAGGAGCTGATGTCATTTACAGTTAGTCCATTCTCGTCTCGTCTACACTGTTTTCCAAAGAAGTACTCAGGGAAATAGGTTTGGTTTGAATTAAACCCAGTTTTATTACACAATCATGACAGAAACAGATGTCCTGAGTGACAAAGAGTGAAAGTGCGTGATCCGAATGTGAAAAGCCTGTTCCTTTACTTCCTTCCTCACTGTGCCATTTGTCCGTAGAAAGGTCTCAGAGTTCACCATAAAAACACTACAATTTATTTCAATGCTGCATACGTGTCCTAAACGAGCTATTTGTTATAATTTTGAACAAAGTGGGGCCCCCACACAGCCGTCTCATTTACAGTAAAATTGTTTCTAAAGTCTTTTGACTGGTGACCTTTTCAACAAAGTAAAACCCTCGGCTTCTGCTGGAATACCTCAAGAGCTGTTACAAACATTAAAACTGAATGATTTCCTCAGGAAAGACATCTGCACGGATCTCAGACAAGAAACTGTTGCTGCCGGATGATCTAGGAAGGGTTTTAAAACCATTAAAAACAAATCATGAGACGACAAAAACCCGCAGACGATGATCACTTCCAGGGAGGAGGATCATGGGGGGTACTTGGATTTTCACACTTATTTTTTTTTAACAAAGCTTGACTCTTAACTACCAGTATTTATAATGTTGTAAATCCTTACTTGGTCAAGTTAAGAATAACGAGGCAGCTTTAGTATTTCCATTGCTGAGGACTGAAACTGTGGTTTTCCTCTCGCAGAATGACCTTAATGTAAATTAGCCTGACTTTAAAAGCCCACGGCGCTGAAACATCCCTGCACAGAAGCCCCGAAGGCAGGTGCAGCTGCTGCACAGTCCTCATTTGTCTTCTTTGACCAGCTACACATTTTGACACCAGTAAAACAAGACATCCTTCCATTTGTATCCCTGAGGTACCCTCAAGGTTGTCTCCAGTAAAGCACCCTTGAATTCCACTTCCTCCCCTGTCAATGTCTCATAGGGACTTGCGCCCACATGCCACCACCACTCTACAGGACCGTACCGGGGCCCGGTACTGACGGATCTTCTCTTTACAATATGAAACACCTTTTTGAGCTCATCATTTGCTCAAATCGCTTCTTGTATTGCGACACAGGCGATACAGAACTGTACGTGTCATTCTCAGGAGACTGCCCTTTGCTCTTGAGACAAACTGTTTATTTCTGGCAGATGTCCTCGTGAGAAAAGTGCATCGGCTCATTTTCATCATCCGATTTGGAGCAAACAAGCTGTAAAGTGTAGCGTTGTAGCAGTGAAATGTCCACGATGTCTGAACGGATTTGCTGAAAGCATTTACGTCTGCCCTAGGCTGGCTACACACTGAACGCTCTTTAAATATTTACCACTTCTAAAAATATTGCAGACCACACACATAAGGAACATCTCAACGGATTTAACCCTACACTCGTTGGCTATTTCGGGTCAGATGAGACGCTTCACCTGACAGGCTCCAACGGGACTGGGAGCAGTGAAATAATCATATTGACCTCACATAATTAAACAGTCAGCAGCAACACGCTTCAAATTGGACCCGCCCCCGTGACAGCTGGAGGACGCCTAACGTCTGGTATCCAGCTTTGATGAGCCTTGTATTGTAGAAAGTTAGAAAGTACCTTAGATGACAACAAAAGCTTTTCCTACTATGTCACTGACATCATTATTGATCAAAAACATTGACAGGAACAGGAAAATGTTGAGCGTGGCCTGTATTCAGTAGTGGACTATTTTTTAAGTTTTTTGATTTAATTGAAGGATACCGAACTACTTATACAAGAGTCTACTTTTCTGAAATGAAGGTTGCGCGCCACACCAGCAGCAGCCGGTTTGGTGATTAAGAAAAACCGCCATGACTTCATGACACATGGTCTGTAGCTGTACCGTCCTGCCAGACGGCCGGATGGCTTCACTCATGTTGCCATGTCTAACTGTAACAAGCTCTCCATCTCTGCACTCGCTCCTCTTTTTTCTGGTTTCAGTGACCTGACAGAGTCAGTACTTTATTTCCTAGAATGTGAGAGCCTGATCAGCTTTAGCGTTCTTATCACACAAACTTTACGACTGCTTCTCAGATCAAATCCGACAGCTGCTGTTTCCCAGATTCTGTGTATCCACAGAGCTTCAGTGCCGACTCCCCTGAGCGTTGCTCAGTCGTTCCTCCCTCCCTGCTCTGTCTTTTCCTCTCTGGTTAATTACTATCATCTCTCCTCACCTTATTCCCTCATTACTGCAGCTCCGTCTTTCAGCTCTATAGGTTATCAGTCTCTTTGTATTTCTTCTCTTTTGTTGCCTCTGAAAGCCTCTCCTTCTCTTCCTCCTGCTCTTTATAATTGGCGTCAGCAGTGTTGTCTCCAGCAGACATCAGGTGAAAAGGACACTCTCCCCCCGTGACAGCATTCTGCTCTGAAACTCACTAAATGTGTGGCAGTGTATGTGAGCAGAGCTTCACTGCAAACACAGGACCACCTGAAGAAAAAACCTGGGTAAATTTAGACCACAGAGACAGACGACAAAGAACTAGAAACCCATAACCTTTGATGGGCCTGTTAGTGCTGCACTTAAGAGAAAAGAAAGTGACACTAAAACTAAGACAAAACAGAGGAGCCGTGTGTGAAAGCAAGTACACCCCATGATTCAAAAACTTGTAAAACCACCTCTAGCAGCAATAACTTCAAGGAAGTGTTTTCTAGATGTGGCTGCAAGACAAGCCCAAATCATCAGGCCTCCACCACCGTGCTCAACACCTTTGTGCTGATGTGTTGTTTGTACGTTATCAACACTTTATCAATCCCTGCAAGGAAATTAATTTTTGCAGTAAGCAAGAGTTAAGTCACTTCAGCAGTTCATTATAGAGGTTTATAGCTGCAGGAAGAAAGGATCCCCTGTAGAGGTCTGAAGGATCTTGTGTAGCGATCTGAAGGATCTTGTGTAGAGGTCTGAAGGATCTTGTGTAGCGGTCTGAAGGATCTTGTGTAGCGGTCTGAAGGATCTTGTGTAGAGGTCTGAAGGATCTTGTGTAGCGGTCTGAAGGATCTTGTGTAGCGGTCTGAAGGATCCCCTGTAGAGGTCTGAAGGATCTTGTGTAGCGATCTGAAGGATCTTGTGTAGAGGTCTGAAGGATCTTGTGTAGCGGTCTGAAGGATCTTGTGTAGAGGTCTGAAGGATCTTGTGTAGCGGTCTGAAGGATGTTGTGTAGAGGTCTGAACAATCTCGTGTAGAGGTTTGAAGGATCTCGTGTAGCGGTCTGAAGAATCTTGTGTAGAGGTCTGAAGGATCTTGTTTAGGGGTCTGAGGATCTTGTGTAGGGGTCTGAAGAATCTTGTGTAGAGGTTTGAAGGATCTTGTGTAGAGGTCTGAAGGATCTCGTGTAGCGGTCTGAAGGATCTTGTGTAGAGGTTTGAAGGATCTCATGTAGCGGTCTGAAGGATCTCGTGTAGTGGTCTGAAGGATCTCGTGTATCGGTCTGAAGGATCTCGTGTAGAGGTTTGAAGGATCTAGTGTAGCGGTCTGAAGGATCTCGTGTAGAGGTTTGAAGGATCTCGTGTAGCGGTCTGATGGATCTTGTGTAGCGGTCTGAAGGATCTTGTGTAGCGGTCTGATGGATCTCATGTAGTGGTCTGAAGGATCTTGTGTAGAGGTCTGAAGGATCTCGTGTAGCGGTCTGAAGGATCTTGTGTAGAGGTTTGAAGGATCTCGTGTAGCGGTCTGAAGGATCTTGTGTAGAGGTTTGAAGGATCTCGTGTAGCGGTTTGAAGGATCTCGTGTAGCCGTCTGAAGGATCTTGTGTAGATGTTTGAAGGATCTCATGTAGCGGTTTGAAGGATCTTGTGTAGAGGTCTGAACGATCTCGTGTAGAGGTTTGAAGGATCTCATGTAGCGGTCTGAAGGATCTTGTGTAGCGGTCCGAAGGATCTTGTGTAGAGGTCTGAACGATCTCGTGTAGAGGTTTGAAGGATCTCGTGTAGCGGTCTGAAGAATCTTGTGTAGAGGTCTGAAGGATCTCGTGTATCGGTCTGAAGGATCTCGTGTAGAGGTCTGAAGGATCTCGTGTAGAGGTTTGAAGGATCTAGTGTAGCGGTCTGAAGGATCTCGTGTAGGGGTCTGAAGGATCTCGTGTAGCGGTCTGAAGGATCTTGTGTAGAGGTTTGAAGGGTCTCGTGTAGTGGTCTGAAGGATCTTGTGTAGCGGTCTGATGGATCTCATGTAGTGGTCTGAAGGATCTTGTGTCGAGGTCTGAAGGATCTCGTGTAGCGGTCTGAAGGATCTTGTGTAGAGGTTTGAAGGATCTTGTGTAGAGGTTTGAAGGGTCTCGTGTAGTGGTCTGAAGGATCTTGTGTAGCGGTCTGATGGATCTCATGTAGTGGTCTGAAGGATCTCATGTAGCGGTTTGAAGGATATCGTGTAGCCGTCTGAAGGATCTCGTGTAGCGGTCTGAAGGATCTTGTGTAGAGGTTTGAAGGATCTTGTGTAGATGTTTGAAGGATCTCATGTAGCGGTTTGAAGGATATCGTGTAGAGGTCTGTGCCACAGTCGATTTGTAGACATCTCTGACTAAAGTCAGTAACCTACAGAACTTCACCTCACAGTGCCAGTTAATGATCTGAAGTATCATTTCAGATCTACTATTAGCTAGTTTAGAAGCTCCTTAATCTAAAGTAAACTCATGACAGTAGTGGTGATTCATGTTAACTAACTGCAGTTGCAGTTCTTCCTGTTGACAACCATCATACTCCAGATCCAGTTGTACCATATCTGGATTGGGATTTATGTGCTCTGTTCATGACAGACAACAGGAGCTGTGTGCTCATGACTCACACATTTCCTTCTTGGAAATCTTACAGAACTTCAACCAATCAGAAGACAACAAAGGTCTCCTCTTCAGATTTTTCTATATACTGTATATACGTCGTAATGACGTAATGCAGAAGACAACAATAAACAAAATTGGCTGGAAATGACCATCTGTTGTCCACATGACTTATCTGAGGGCTGCAGAGACTGAGCTGTTGGTTTTTAATCGTTTTTATGAACATTGCACAGTCTGACTTTGGGCTGAAATTGCCAGGACGCCGTTCAAGAGACTGGCAACAGATTTAAATGTTATATACCTGTGAACATCCTTTCTCACTGCAGGATAATGTGCTCTAAATTGTTTGGGAATGGCTTTACAACCTTTCCAAACCGGATGGGCAGCATCATTGCTTCTCTAACACACATATAAATACTCCAGACAAGCAAAGAGCAAAAACATCCAATTTTACTGAGGTTCTCAAACTCGCTGACGATCAATCAACCGAGTGCACTTGATTAGCAACACTTAGCTCCTAATTGTGCACTGGAGTACCCTATGAAGCAGTAAAGGTGTACTTAGTTTCATTAAATAATGACAATACTGTTATGTGCCATGATTTAAAACCTGGTAAGGATTAGATTTTGCTTTTATTAAGGCGACAGGTAAAACGTCAGAAATTTTAGAATATCAGATGACTGCAGTCGTTACAGACGCGTATGTGATCACCAAGGTGAACTACAAGAGCGTTGCAGAGCTACTACATGGTGGTTGGACTGAGGACAGAGCCGGGACAGGACAAAGAAAAGACCAGGAAATGGAAATGAACCTGTCAGCTGTGTCTACCTGCTGACAAGACTTCTGACTTCTCTGTGCACCTCTATCCAGGACGAGGAACTACACCTGTTACCTGTCTGAGCCTGGTGACACACAGAGACCACTGGAGCTCAGAGAAACGTGGAGAAAGAAGACGGGAGGAAATAGGAATGGACGGAGTATATGAAGAGCATGGAGACAGTCTGACATCTGTCCGGTTCTGTTGATGTCATGTATAAGATTTCACAAGAGATGGAGGCAGTGCTGGCAATCTAAGGACGGACCGGGAGAAAATACTAAACATTTTTAGCATCATTTTGTTATCAGTTTAGTACATCTGATGCTTTCCTCCACAAAGAAGTAAAAGAAAAGTCATCTTCCTCCAGTGCTTCACAGCAGTGGGGTTTTTATGCCTCACATTTTGTAAAAAGCAGATTTATTGTGTCATACAGCCGTGAGCTAACCAACTATGTTGCACTGTCCTTCCACATTCACCAATACTCTTGTAATGACTTGGTTGGTTATTTGTGCACAGGCCTACTGTGACTCACAGTTTATGTTTTATTGCTGGCTGTGTGAGACAGCAACTGTCATTTTGGGAACTGCCCTGCAAAGACATGTTGCTAGTGAAGCTGACAGGGGGAAATCAGACATGTCACTCACGACTCGGTATTAAATGATGGCTGCTATTCTGGTATTACAGGCCGGTGCAGAGGTCAGTCTGCACTGGTTAGTTACTTCAGTACAGCAGGTGAAAGAATCAATTCTACTTCTGCAGTGGGTTCTAATGTAATCATTTTAAACCGGATAATTCAAAAATGGGCAAAGAAGCAAGCAGAACAAACCTGGCAGCTGGTTGTAACACGCCCACCTAGACTCCAATACAAGCTCTGCTAACCCATTATGCTTTATTATGTATTTCAATGTAATTTTATTCAAAAATACATTTTAAATCCCCAAACGTGAATTAATTGTTGCAGTAGCCATGATTTAAGTCTCCTGCAGCCGTCTGAAGGATCTGTCTGAAGGATCTCTGTCTAAAGGATCTCTGTCTGAAGGATCTCTGTCTGAAGGATCTCTGTCTGAAGGATCTCCGTCTGAAGGATCTCTAACTGAAGGATCTCTGTCTGAAGGATCTCTGTCTGAAGGATCTCCTGCAGCCGTCTGAAGGATCTGTCTGAAGGATCTCTGTCTAAAGGATCTCTGTCTGAAGGATCTCTGTCTGAAGGATCTCCTGCAGCCGTCTGAAGGATCTGTCTGAAGGATCTCTGTCTAAAGGATCTCTGTATGAAGGATCTCCTGCAGCTGTCTGAAGGATCTCTGTCTAAAGGATCTCTGTATGAAGGATCTCCTGCAGCTGTCTGAAGGATCTCTGTCTAAAGGATCTCTGTCTGAAGGATCTCTGTATGGAGGATCTCCTGCAGCTGTCTGAAGGATCTCTGTCTAAAGGATCTCTGTCTGAAGGATCTCCGTCTGAAGGATCTCTGTCTGAAGGATCTCTGTCTGAAGGATCTCTGTCTAAAGGATCTCTGTATGAAGGATCTCTGTCTAAAGGATCTCTGTATGAAGGATCTCCTGCAGCTGTCTGAAGGATCTCCGTCTGAAGGATCTCTGTCTAAAGGATCTCTGTATGAAGGATCTCCTGCAGCTGTCTGAAGGATCTCCGTCTGAAGGATCTCTGTCTGAAAGATCTCCGTCTGAAAGATCTCTGTCTGAAGGATCTCCTGTAGTGGTCTGGTGTTCCTGTTGTTTCTAAAGCTGCTCCCCAACAGACGACTGCAGGTGTGATTGAATTCTCCACGACAGACTTAAAAAAAATATTCATCATCTTGGTGCACGCTGAAGGACCCAAGCTTCTTTAAGAAGTAAAGTCTGTTCTGTCCTTTCTCATAAAGAGCATCAGTGTTGTAACTCCATCCCGTCTGCTGTTCAGGTGAACACTAAGGTATTTATACTCCTCTGCCACCTCCATTTCTTCTCCCATGATGAAAAAACTATTCAGCTTAATCCTGGTTCTTCTAAAACCAACCATCTCCTTCACCTCGTTCATGTTCAAGATGAGATGAAAACGGTCCACCTGTTCCCCATCCCCAGTCTCTAGTCCATCACTGATGCACCCCACAGCTGCATCAGTCATCTGAGTATGTATGCAGATGACAGGACTCCGACTTGGAAGTCTGGAAGTCTGAGGTGTACTGCGTGAAGAGTGATGAGAGTACAGTTCCCTGTGGTGCTCCTGTGCTGTTGACCACCTGGTGAGACACTCACCTGTTTAGTCTCCCATACTGCGGTCTATTTGTCAGGTAGTCAGTAATCCAGGTGACTGTGGAGGGTATCTGTGTATTCTGGAGTATAGTGGTAGTCCAGGCTAAACTGTGTTACATGCACGGAAGAGATCGACGATCACGAGGCTCACACACTGCCAGATATCCAGATCACTGTGGGTTTGTTAAAGCAGATGTATGACGGCATCTCCAACCCCATGACGATAAGCAAACTGCAGTGAGTTCTGGAAGGTGCTTGTTTGATTACTCAGGTGGGCCAATGAGAGTCTCTCCAGGACTGACGGTTACCATACATCAATCTGATCAGATCCGTACATCCATCTTCTTAATGGATGTTGCTGCTAAACACTGAATTAAAGACTCTCGACACCTATCGTGGCTGCCAGGCTAAGACAGAGACCGCTGAAGCTCATAATAATAATAATAATAATACTAATAACGGTAAAAATAACAATAATAATAATAAGACATTTTCTATAAGATCCTTTCAAAAAACACAGGGACACTATACAAAGATTAGAAAATAAACAAAACAGCAGGTAAAAGCTGCACAGAATGAACTAGGACATAGGTGATATTTCTTGAAAATGTGAGCCTCTATTGAGGATTTGTGGGGGTTGATAAAATAAGGCAGTTTTGGTCATGATGCAAGCGGCTGAATTGTGGACCATTTGAAGCTTATGGAGGGATTTGTGAAAAAGACCAAAGAGGAGAGAGTTAGAAAAGTCCCCACGGGAGGTGATGAGGCTTAGAACAAGGATGCAAGTGGTGTGGGGGTTGAGGGAAGGGGTGGAGACGATCAGCGTTACATATATGGACCTGTGCAGGCCTGGTAATATTGTTGATGTGAGGGTGAAATGATTATAAGCTATTAAAAAACTCTTAATCTGACGGAGGGGGAAACCTGGGAGCATTTTATTTCAGATTGTCAAGCAAGAGGACGGGAGCTGAGACTTTGGTTTGCTGGAAAGGCATAGTTAGGAATCATCTGTGAATCAGTGGAAAGGAACACTGAATTTATGGAATATACGGCCAATGTGAAAGAAACACCTTATGATGCATAAATGTGTGCTTTAATATAATTTTGCCAGATGAAGTATCATCCTATTGATGCACCGTAATGCTGCATAAAAAGATGATTCAATAGCAGAGACAAACCTCAAACCACGTCAATACAACATAGATGAATAACGATGTTTGATCAGCTGTTACCGATGTGATTGGAGATGATTTGTTCAGGAAAGTTTAAAGAACTCTGCTGAGATCCGCTTTGTTGAATTCAGAAGTTATTTTTCCCATTTTAATTCCAATTTGTTTATATTTCACAAATTCATTAAGATGAAAAATGAGGCCTGCCTGTTAGTGAATTGGATCAGCGTTTATTGTTTAGCACAGAGAGCAGAGTTTCCTTCATTTTAGATCTTCAGGATTGGTGCCAAATGACAAATGAAGCTGCTTGACTTCTGGCATCTAGTTTTGGATTCGTAGATGCAAAACTTGTAAAGACGAAACATTTTGTTCCACACTTGGTTTGTTCTTGGTTTCCACTGATCTCATTGATATGCTGTTTTTTTTTTTTTTTAATAAATACTTTGTTGGTTTTAAAGAAGAACCCTTGTTTAGCCTGGAACACATCGACTATATCGTGACTGAATTTAGATTTTAGAGTGTTTTTAAAGGCTTTAGGGTTTGCATTAGATACAAGTTTGAGAATGTGAGTCCAATCAAAGCACTTTACGATTAAGTTTGGTTAAACTGCTGCCTTTTACTGAATTTACTAAATTAATGAGCTGGAGAAAGTGGAACGCTGGGAAAGCTTCAGAAAATGTTAACACTT
>CM026218.1:24223169-24403169 GCA_014839995.1 Xenentodon cancila
TCAGGGTGAAAATATACATGCATTGTTGCACTTAACAATCACTGTGTGTGTATATCTGTGTGTCTGAATGCTGTTACAAAAGCATGGTGAAGCAGAGCTTGAAAACACAACACAGAAAAACTTGTATGAAGTGTTTTTATTTATGCTGTAGGAGCTGGCCGAGCTTGATGTTACCAGCATGAAAAACATCCGTCAACGTTGGTAGTTTTTCACTGGGTTTGGCTGTTTGTAAGGACAGATGGACGTTTCTCTCAGCTGCACATGTTTACCTAATTAATATGTGGAAGAGTCGCTGCTCGACGAATCATAAATTAAAGGCCTGGTCAAGAGATTTCAAAAGTATTTGATTGAAACATTCCACATTCACAGCCATTAAATATTATACATAAGTCAAAGTAAAGATTCGTAACTGAGTGCCTCCTGTGGTCTAATAAACGCATTTAATGCCCTCCCTCCCCTATAAAACATTTTACGGCCATGCAGGATGATTCCAGCTCCTTGTGCTTCCTCATTTCCGTTGGCTCTGAACGGCACTTCCTGCAAAACTCCCACCCTCGTCTGACCAATGTCCTGAGCTCCTGCCCAGAGATGCAGACTGGAAGGAGTAGGAACGGAAGGTTTAACTACGGTCCTGTGGCAGTTGCGTTTGAAAACAGCAACCAGATACTGCATTGGTATCTTGGTAAGATTTGAGAAGTCAAGGAACGTTTTGTTTCACCCTTGGTGATGTCCTTATTTTTTGTTTGCTGTGCAGGTTTAAACTGGGAAATGTGCTCGTCAACCTGTTCATTTTTCAGTGTTGAGTTTGTAAAAGTTTTAATCGTATGTGGTGCTTTAGGATGCTCTCTTATTGTCGGACAGACATCAGTCTCTCGTGGGTTTGAAGTGCATTGGGTCCTTGCTGTACATGTTTGAGAGTCTACCACAGTTAGGGTGTAACAGTGTTACATTCAACAAAATGTCTTCTGGGAAAACTTCCTGCAAGACAGTTAATCAGCCACTAACGAGCTGCGGCCTCGTTTGCATCCCTCTCGCTGAGCTGTCTGATGAGGTCACAACATGAGCGCGACCCGTCATGTTGCAGCAGGCCGTTGCCGGGGGCGACCATGGATGGGTAGACAACACTGATTATGGCTGAGTTGCATGACTAACAGATACACAAATGTGTGAGAGTTCAGATCCAGAAAGAGGAACTCAGGCCAAAGGAGCAGAGATGTGAAGATAAGCAACTGTGACGTTCCACCGTTAGCCTCTTCACCGCTTCCACTGCTGCGTCACAAAGGCCAGTCTGAACTTTCCACCACCTCTGAGGATCAAGTACAGGGGAAAATATAACGCACAGTTGTCTCTGCACGACATACGAGTCCCGTGGCGGCCCTTTAATCAGGTTGCAGAGGACTTTGACAGCCTTTGTCACAGAGTGAATCTTTTCTTTTTCAACCGCTCTCATGTAGAGTTGCTGTGGACTTCGGTCTTTTGTCACGTCTGGATTTTCTCCAAACATAGTTGTGGACATTAAGACCAAGCAACTCCTCTTCGGTCTCATATGTCCAGAGGCAGAGTCAGACACAGTTTGGTGAACATCAGCTGTGCTTTCGTGTTCTTTTTTTCCTCCACTTGTCTGTTGGTAGTAAAGATTTGCTGGGACAGCCACTTCTGAGAGATTGGCAACCATCTTGAATATTTTCCACTTGTGAAAAGTCTTTCTCACTGTGGATTCCAATAATAATAAAAAAACAACAAAAAACCTTCAGGTTCATCACCAAACAACTGAAAAACTACAGTTGGTTTGGAAGAGTTTTCTGGAAAAAACAACTCTTCTGTCTGATAAGAACATCTAAGAACAACTGAGATTCAGAAAACTGCATCTGAACAGACTTCTGGAACTCGTCCTCTGGACAGATGAGACCACAGTGGAGATGTTTGGGGACAACCAAACACAGCATTTCAGCAGACACACCTCACGGCCACTGTTGAGCACGGTGGTGGAGGGATGATGGTCTGGGCTGCTTTTACAGCCACCGAGCCAAACGTCCTGCAGTCACTGCATCCACCATGAGCTTCTCTTCAGTCTCGTCTAGAGCCAAATGTGAGGCTACCTGCCCAGTACCTAACAGCTGGTTGAAACGGCGTCATGTAATCAATGAACTGAAGCAAATGGGAAAATCTATATCAGAATGGATGAAAACCTAAATCAACAAGGTTTTGGAACGGCTTCATCAAAGTTCAGACCTCAGTGTTGTAGCAGAGCCATAAAAAACTAAACAAAAAAACAAAACTGTGGATAAGCAAACGTCCAAAAATCCCCAAAACTCTCAAGTTATCATTTCTAAAGCTGGATGTACAATCTACCGCGTCACACCAGTAATTATCCACATGATTTTATATTTATGGCTCAATTTTGTTCTAATATGACATAATTAAAAACAGTTACATGTTTTATGTTTGAAGCTGTTATTTTCTAAAACTACTAAAACCCCTACAATCAGACAACTTTTACAGAAGACAAAGGACTAAAAGAGGGGGTTCTGATTTCTGTCCGTGACTGTATTTCTGTTGTTGACCGAAGTGAACTGGACTCAGCTGGCACATCATCAAGTTAAATCACAGAGACTGAATCCTCACAGTGGGAGATAATTCAGTGGGTGATGTCTTTGAAGAGGTACACGGAGAGCCGGAGAAAAGCAGGTGTGGAATAGATAATCAGGTAGATCAAAAAATGATTGCATCAACAGCCTGCAGTCAGTTGAGCATCGAGGAGCCACCGTTCGCCTCTCCTCTGCTGCTGAAATCTGGATTATCTCCCTCATGCAGAGACATTTCTGTTTACTCCGTCTGAGTTAACAGGATGTTCTGACAGACCAATCTGATGCCAGGGCAAAAAACATGCACATAATCTTTCTTCAAGTCAATACAAACCATTCTGTATTTATTGAAGGGTCACAAGCGGCTAAACAGTTGCTTTAAGGTTGGGAGGTTCATTCATTTTCGTGGCACTTTCCAAATATTGATACAAATTCGACTAAGTTTAAAACAGAAATAACCCTGAACATGCTGCACTACGGGTGTGAATTAAAATAGTCTGTTGAAAACATCACGCTTCACAATCGAAAAATCAAACGTCTTACTGAGCAAATCAGTTTTATTCTCACCTCCAGCGGCTTCCAAATAAACATCCAAACACACTACAACACAATAAGGGCCTTCTGGCTCTGACGAGAGTGACGTGCTGCTGGAAAAAGTATATTTTTCATTCAGACTGTTTGTTAAATTCCACCAACAGAGGCTCAACCTCGCAGCGCCCTGATGAGGTATCGATCGGGCCGGCTGGTGTACAGTGGATCAAAGCTGAGAGGCAGGGTTCCTCTGCTAAACACTGACTGATGACAGGCTGCGGGCTGCAGCAGACAGTTATTTTCTGACGGTAACATATTTAGATTCCTTTCTTAATTGCAGTGGATCAAGCGAGACTTGGAAAGTGAATCTATATTTGTGAGGTATTTTGAAAGATTCATATCTTAAATAATAAACAATAGGCCTGGAGCTGAAACCTCAAATGGAATATAAAGTCGGCAAGTACAAGAAACATTCGATTCAGTCTCTTCGTGGGATTCGTTGACATTGAGAGATCTCTTAAACATTGGCAGCCTTGAAATTGTTTAAATTTTTTAAGACTGAAAAAACTTTGCAACACAAAGACCCTGAGAAACTTGCTCACCACTGGATGAGGGTTGTAACATAAGTCCAAGTATTCACAGATGCAGAGAACCTGCAACTCCTCTTCTATTTCTGCAGCAAGCAGCACTTCTCAAGGGATGTGAGAGGTCCAGCAGAAGTGGGATTAGGGCTTTAGCTGGTTTATCTTGCGCTCTACTGCCTTCACCACCACCTCTGTGGGTTTAATAGCCCTGACAACAAGCATTAACAGGCAGCTGGAACAGCAGCAAGCAGGGCTGTTACTCCGGAGATGGGCTGCTTTTAACACCATGTTAATGGAGGAGGCTGGAATCAGTCCTCTGAGGATGTGGCTCGCTGGGGATCAGGCATTCATGACTTCAGTGAGGGCAAAAATATTTACTTGTGAAAACATACAGTCAACTTAGTTGCGGCTTGATGGGAACAAGGGGCACATAGCTCAACTCCTTTGAATCTTTATTTTGTTTGCTTCCTAAAAAATGACAACTGAACACAGTAGTGAAAATTTATTGGAGAAAAGGCTGTTTTTTTCCCTCCAGGATCAATAATAGTGGTTGGAAAACGAGGTGGATGCCCTTAGAGGATGTGTGTGTCTTAACAATGTTCAAATTCCACTAAAATTTTACAGGGAGCCATTTTAAAAAGGCTAATGCAGGAGAAGGGGCGCCTCCGTCGACGGACCAGCCTTTATTATGGTGTTTGAAGGATTGAAGGATTTGCAAGAAACTCAGATGTAAAGTGGCATTTTAGAAGCCCAGATTAAAGACAGTGTTTTGAATGCATATATGGTTTTGAATAAAATGGAATTGGAGAAAATCCGGCCTATTCGGTCAGCGCGTGGGCTTGAAAATCAGTCTTCATAAAACCCGTTGGTGATGTCACTCAGGTTTTGTCCAGTTCTTTTTTTCCATGTTTATTGGACATTGGAAAAGACGCTTGTGACTTTTCTAATTAAATGCACAAAACAGAAGGGCACATTCACGTGGGAATGAGACCAGAACAGAATTGGGCCTGGACCAGAACCCTGTGGAATTCCAGAACAAAGTCAACCTCAACAAGAACATTCATGTATTGCAGACTGTTCAGCATCAGTGGTCATAACAGATTGTGGCCATTTCAATTACTTTTAGGTGTGCACCCAGAGCTAAAGATAAATATCTGAACTCCTGACACATATCAACTACTAAATAAATGGTGACCAAAGGAGAAATAAATCTCTTTGTTGACCTACAGAAAATTGTATTACGTTGATTTTTCCCAATGAATGAAAAAAAACAACAAAGAAAGTAAAGAAATACTCAAACCATCCACTGTGACACAGCTGGGAGCCTCAGTTGTACTCTTAAGTACACGTGTACTACATCAAATACCACAACATGAACACGCTGAGATGCACAAAGCCGTAACTGCGAACTGCAGGGCTTCGCTTTGGCAGCAACATAAAGACCTCCATTCAGACCACAGAAACTCCACGAATGGCTGGGGGTCGGGCTGATTCTGTTAAGGTGAGTCAAAGTATTTGTAGCGCTTGTCCACTCCTCCTCGCTTCATCAAAGCGTGATGAGTGCTAAAGTTAAGGGTGGTCCTAACAGCAGGGCTTTGCATAACAACCGTTTAACCGTTCAGGAAGTGGTGGCAAAGATGGTGTTCAGAAACCCAATCTGGTGTCAGTTTAGTCACAAATGTATGTTGCTGAACTGTAAACAAAGAAATCTGAAAAGTATTATCCAAAGAAGTTCAGACAACAATCTAACCTGTTCGTATTTAAATGCTCTTTGTTTTAATTATGAATAGAAGTTATTATTACACCTCAATTAGGACGTCAGCTACTGCCTGTACAGAAGATATTAATCTATCAGTGGGTATTATTTATTATCAAACTGCTGCATATATAACACCAGATGATGAAACAAAATACTGTTTTTAATTCAAACAAATGTGGAGCAAAATGTAAACTGGAAAATATTAATAGAATGGTGGCAGAGAGAGAAATACTAAAATAAAAGCCTGTTGAGGTTTGGGACCACAAAAACAACTGACTCAGAAA
Organism: Xenentodon cancila; assembly: GCA_014839995.1. Taxonomy (NCBI): domain Eukaryota; kingdom Metazoa; phylum Chordata; class Actinopteri; order Beloniformes; family Belonidae; genus Xenentodon; species Xenentodon cancila. The sequence continues at coordinate 24,228,913 of CM026218.1, forward strand.
TTCATCCATCCATCCATTATCTATTCCTGCTTACTCCGTCTCCGGGTGACGGGGGTCTGTCGGAGCCTGTCCCGACGCATAGTAGGCAAAAGGCAGGGTCCACCTGGACAGGTCGCCAGTCCATCACAGGGTCTACACACAGACAGACAATCATGCACCCTCACATTCAACAACCTCACATGCATGTTTTTGGACTGTGGGAGGAAGCCGGAGTACCCGGAGGGAACCCACGTAAGCACGGGGAGAACATGCAAAATCCACACAGAAAGTCCCACCAGGCCGGGAATCGAACCAGGAACCTTCATGCCGTGAGGCAACAATTCTGTCCACTAAGCCACCGTGCTGCCCTTCAGAAATTCATTTTTAGAAATAAAAAACATATTATTCTTTTATAAAAGAAAGCGGTCCATTCTTGATTCAGTAGAGATATGATTATTTTCCTTGGTACAGTACATGTGTGTGTTGTGAGACACACCTGTCTGCAGCCTCAAACTGCAGTGTGTCGGCTGGAGAGACGGGAGCTGGAATGGAGCTCTGCGGCCTCCATTATGGAAGATTATCATGTTAAGATACGAACACAAAGGAAGATCTGAATCTATCGTCCATCTCTGCTCCCTCGGCTGTGTTTGAGCTGAAGAAAGAGACCACTGACACAAGCAGACAGTTATCTTGCCTGCACAGTTTTTCATTCATGCTCCAGCACCTGACGTGGACCCCTCCCCTGAAGATAGTTGTAGGGCCTGCACATCTCTGGTGGCCTGAAAACACCATGAGAGCCACCATGAGGAGCTGCAGAGTGCAGCTGCAGGGTGAGTTAGAGGTGAAGGATGTCCCAACTGGATGCATGGCTGCTGAATGTTTGCATTGCTCTGCAGAACTGGAAATGAAGGAAGGAGGACCTAGGACTTCTGAGGAGCTCCAGTCCAGCATCAGTACCCTGGTTGGATATAGCTGAAGCATCTTCCTAAAGAGGCGACCAGGAGGCATCTTAACTATATACCCAAACCCTCCTGGATGACTGAACATCTCACCCTGTTGCTGAGGAAGATTCGAGTCACTTTACAGTAGAAACTTAGTGGCTTGTATTCACAGGCTTTTAGTGACTAATCACATTTAGAGACTCTTGTTCTTTGGTTCAACATTCACTCCACTACAACAGATCGGCACAAAGTCCACACAACTGCACATACCGCACCAATCGGCCTGTGGAATCTCCGATTCATTTTTTCTTCATGTGTGAACAAGATGCTCAGATAAAAGATACTGAGAAATATCTCCACTTGAGGACCCACCCAGTACACCGTAATCCTGGACTACCTCCTCCACAGGATACCTTGGAATAGATATTGTATGAAATCCTTCATCTTGCATCTCCTACCTGATCCCCTTCTGGCCCCTGAGACCTATGTGTTCTCTCTGCAGAAATTTAGACAATTGTTTTCCTTACAAAAGTGTGGGAGATGTGAGCTCTTATTCTCGGCACATGTCCAGCAGAGCGGCGGAGGCAGGAGGAAGTGAAACAGCTCAAAAGAGGCTGGTGATGGCTGGTTTCCATGCCTACGAGTTGAGCAGGGTCTCGCAGTGAGGACTGTAGGGTTTTTCACATCTTCAGGAGAAGGCAAAAATAAATTCCATAGGAGCTCATTCAAATTATATTAATCTCCAAATCAATCAAAGGTTTGTCCGTCGTTGGACTGAGAAACCTGTCACAGTTTCATTACACACCAGCGCTTTCACTGTACGAGAACTCAAAGCTCTAATCAAGTACAACCTGCCCAGCATGAAAGAAAGAGCATGTGATTGGTGGTACGAGCCAGAAAGCAGCAAAACATGTTCGCTGTTACTCGCTGTTATCAAATAAATGAGTGTACGTGAAAACGGTTCGATTCTCCCATGTTGTGGGCCGTATGAAACTAAAAAAGGTCCTCCGTTCATTGGTACTAAGCGTGTCTTGTTGGCCAAAGTTTGCTTATGTCTCATTATTTTATCAAATCACAAACTGATTCTAATGAAAAAAGAGCAAATACTGTTTTATTAAACATTTGTGGTTGTTGTTAGTATATGACTGAGTCTACAGTCGACACAGAGGCCATGTAGGTGTGTATTGCAGGAAGTACACACCTACATGGCCTTGTGTACTGCAGGAAGTACACACCTACACGGCCTTGTGTACTGCAGGAAGTACACACCTACACGGCCTTGTGTACTGCAGGAAGTACACACCTACACGGCCTTGTGTACTGCAGGAAGTACACACCTACACGGCCTTGTGTACTGCAGGAAGTACACACCTACACGGCCTTGTGTACTGCAGGAAGTACACACCTACACGGCCTTGTGTACTGCAGGAAGTACACACCTACACGGCCTTGTGTACTGCAGGAAGTACACACCTACACGGCCTTGTGTACTGCAGGAAGTACACACCTACACGGCCTTGTGTACTGCAGGAAGTACACACCTACATGGCCTCGGTGTGTACTTCCTGCAGTACACACCGAGTTTCATTTCAGGTCTTTGCAGCTGAGTATCTGGTGATACGACACTAAAGCTTGGGTACCAAACGGTGTGGGATTACCATAGTCCAGTTTTGCAGCGATGTGCTCCGTCCCCAGGTCTTACCAGGAGCCAGAGTGGAGCGCCTCCAGGCGCTCCCTTCTTGGCCGGATTCATGAGACGGGGAGTTTACCTCAAGGCTTTGAGATCTCGAGAGAATCATATGAGAGTCTGCTCGTTTAAAAGATATATATATCTCTCAATTTCTTCTTCTTTCTAGAATTATACCAGTAAATAGGTTTAGTGGTGTCAAATAACAAAAGCTTTCAATTTCTAAACTGAACTTCTTCTCATACGTGGTCCAAACTGTTCTAAAAGTCGTTTGATCGCAGGCCAACGCGACGTTGATGCACAGAGTCCGAGGCCGCTCGCGCTGGTAAATTTGACGGCCTCATCGACCCATACACACCTTTGCTGTGACGCATGTCTGGTGTTGTTTTGGGTACGTCAGTTGACGGAAACCGGACCTCACAGTACCACGGAGCTTCTAGGGCTGAAAAGGTTTTAAAGCCATTGTTATCGCAGTTGTGTCGCTCCTGACATTTAACCTTTTTTTTTGTTTGTTTGTTTATTTCTTGAGGGGGGGGGGGCTCCTTATTTGTCCTCTGTAATGGATTTCGAGCCATTACAACTAAATGCTATCAAATGTGTCTTTATCCAGAGACACATGTAAGATGATTAAAGTGCTGTAAAACTTTAAACACCATCATTGAAAAGCTTTGCAGGTTGTGATGGGCTCAGTTTTCCATATATCAGAGCCACTTGTCACTTTCCATCGCCGTGTGTCAAATCTCGACCTGACATGATGGGCTGAGCATCAGAGCCCCCGTTATTATCCTCCGATCTGTCTGCTTCTTCATTGTCCACCTCCGCCGCTCATCTGTCCGTCCCCCTGCCACCTTATTATAGTTGCTCACAAAGGAAGGATGGAGTGGTTCACTACCACGTCTGAAGAGGAGAGAGAGCGGGGAGACAGATCTCCGATGACCTTTTAAACAATGGAAGGGGGTGTACAAAAATTTGGGAACCCTTGTCAAAATTCCAGTTTGTGTGAAAAGTTAAACCTGTAAAAGACAATCTAATTATCAAATCCATCAGCAATAAGCCTAATATTTTTCTAGCACTTTGAGCAGGTTTATTGTCTTTTTTTTTTTTTAATTTAAAAAGAAACGGACAGACGGAAAACCTTGCGTGGTCAGACATCACTAGTGTCCTATCTGAGTCTCAGGCTGTAAACACAAAGGAGGTTTGTGTTTTGGGGGATAATTCTTGAATTCTTGCAGCAAAATGCTTCCATTTGAATCAAGGTGGTCTCCTTGACGTCTACGTTCTACGAGCCTTTTGGAAGCCATGTTGAGACTTCTTGCTGTAGATGGAGGCGTGCTTCTGTTAACGGTCCATCATTCTTCAGCTCACTGGACCGACTTCCCCTCAACCAGCAACAATATTACCAGTTCAACTGGGCCGGAGCCAGAGTTGGGCCATCCCCTACTTCCCCTACCACAGTCTGAGTTTCTATCTCCTGCTGTGTGACACTTCCTATTGTTGGCTTTGACGCTGTTATCCCCACAATTGTACAATTGTACATTACAGTTTTTTAACTTTTAGTTTTAGTATTTTAGTAAATAAAGTTATACACCTATGCAATAGTGAGCCCGTGAGATATATCAATCTAATAAAGAATCTTCAGCTTATGCTGTCATGTCTGAGGACAAGAGCTCAACCAAATGTAAACAGCAGAAACAGCGTTTGAGAGCAATGCTCTTGAATATTCAACGCCGGTGTGCTCTCATGGTGGCTCCCGCGGCGCCTGTGTTTTGTTCACCCATCTCTGCATCCGTGGAGCAGACTGGGCTCCAATTATGTTTTTAAGGGAAACATGGAAAACAGCAACTATTAGAGAGACGTTGTGTTGTCTGTGTGGCCAAAGCCGAACGCCCAACACAAAAACGGGTTGTTCCTCCTAAGAGAGGATGAAATGGCCCGGTTGCAGGGATGAAACCCACAACAGATTCACTGTTTTGAAATGCTCCAGAGTGGGAGCTGCAAAGTTACATTACTGGAACTTTTTCCTCTCTCTTCACAGACATTTCCAGCAGCTCCAGTTAATCCCAGCGGAAGACGACGTCTCAGTAACGGCTGTCTCTTTTTAATCTGCTGCCATTCATCCCTCTTCTTATATACAAAACTGACACTTGGCGATTCTGCAGGGCCTTCTGGGACTTGAAGGACTTGAATATTAATTAAACAACACATGAAGTCAAAGGTGCGTGATACAAAACCAAGCTGCATTCATTTTGAATCTATAATCTGCTCTTTATATTCAGCTGGTACGTTGAGCAAAGTGCAGACTAATACAAGGTCCTTGAAATGAACCAAACAGCTCCTTACTCATCTTCTCTGCCAGACCTTCACCTCAGTCATCGGGTCCAGGATTTTTCTGATGGCTGAACTTTAACAGGCGAATGGCTGTGAGAGTTAAGCTGAGCAGGTAGCTTCCTGGCAGAGGTCATGCTTAGTTACTGGAAACAATCTGCTGCGGTTTTCAGGGTCGGGTCAGGGTCAAGATCCCCGGGAAACTGGATGTTCATTCAGTAGGTGAACATCTAGTTTTCACCTTGAATATGCAGATTTTTGACAGTTTGGTTTTTGCAACCAGCTCTCTCTCACTGGTGTCCGTGAACTTCGCTTGAACATCAGCGGGAGAAACCACGCGGCTGAGGGAACCACTAGTGAGCAGATGTTACACGCAACAGTCTAAAGCCTCGCCTTCACAGAAACCGGCGGATCTGAAGGTCACCAACCTAAAACAAGCAGTCAAACGAGCGCACCTTCAGCAGCTCAACTCTGAATTCAGTCTTAACTTCTGGGTTTGACGTCATAAATCATATTCCACAGAAATATTTCACTTGAATTGCGTAATGTCCAGTCGTTGTGAGGAACCAAAATCACTTTTGCTGCCAGATCGTCTCTGTTACCTGCAGGAGCAGCGACCAAGAACCAACTTTCATACCTCGGTATGTGAGAAACCTTAACAATGCAGGTATAAAGAACCAAAACAGCCGTTTCTCTTCAACACCTCTAAAATCTACATTTCCAAACAGAAAAATCCGCCTTGGTGTAATAAATGGTCACATGTTCGAGAGTGGATTTCTGGAGTATTCAGGGTTTCATTGCTTGAATTCACAGTCATTCGATCTAAAAGTGCAATATTTTGTCACACGGGGGATGAATCTTACTTTTTTCTGTGCTCTGATACCAAAGTTATTCAAATACACTTTTTAGTTTCTGAAATATAGCTTGAATATCATTTTAGTTTTTTTAAAAGTCATTTTTTCAGACAGGAATCTCAAAAACAGGCTTCACAGACCTTGAATGATGAAAGTAAGGTATAGTTGGAATGCACCAATGTCAGTTATTGTGCAGCATTTAAAAATGCTGATGAATAATAAACGTTCCTCTCAGACTCTTCGTTTCCCGGATGAGGTATCAAGCTAAGTCTGCACTGAGAGAAGCTTCAGGAACTACGGAGATGAAAAGAGGCAAATGTGCTGCACATCAGTGCTGCTGATGTGACACGAGGACGTTTCCGACGACGAAAACAGGCAGAGAACAAAGTAAAGTCGCTGCACTTGAATGGACAACTGGAGCAGAGTGGATCCTCTTGATTCGAAAACATTCACCGAGCCACCGAGCAACTCCTCCGAGTCCAATCGCCATCTTTAAACCACTTTGGCATTCATTAGGCTTGATTTATTCATAGGAGTGCAGCGGTGGTGTTTTGCGAGATGGATGGAGGCAGCAGCAGAGAGGGTCATTACCAAACATCTCAGACTGACATCACAGAGATCCTCGAGCATCGTTGCAGTTATTGATCTGTCTCCTGAAACCTAATCCGGCCGGCCTCGCTGCCGAAATCCGGCTCTGTCTGACCGGCAGACGTCTGAGGTCCGGCCGCCGTCTCATTAGCATACAGAGTGAGGCAGCGTGGTGCATAATGACCACGAGGGTCAGCGACTCAAATGTACACTGACTGAGAATGTTTTCCACTTCAATTATAATATGCAGATGGGACGACGCTGAAGAAAAACAGGAGTGGATGAGCACGAGTGGAGAAGCAAGCGGGTAGAATTCATGAGCTGGATCAAAAAAATAAGTTTGAATCTTTAGAGCAGACAAAAGGTTAAAGCGCAGGAGACGGTAGAGAGAAGGAGGGGACTTAGAAGACCGACATTTAGTAAAACTGCTGAAACGTCGGTCGCTGCACCATCGATGCGTTTGTCCTCTCCACCGACCTGATGCATCAAACACTTACTGGAGATGTGGATTCATCCTCAACGGAAAATAGTCCTCTAGTCTACGGACTGTGTGTGTGCATGGGACATGGCTGAAAATGAACGTTGGATACCTGTGACCTCTGGGCCATCAGGTGGCGTGATTCTGTGATGGGAATCCCAGTATGGGCTGAGGAACAGAGCGCAGTAAGGACAAAGTTCAACGTTCCAACTCTAAATGCTGGTTAAAACGTCCCCAAATGACACTGAAGGAGGAAGGAGGAGGCTACGCTGGTCCCCAAACCTTCTGGGCCAGATGCAAGAACCGCTGCATCACGGCTGGGGGCGTGGTTATTGTAATCAACCAAAAATCAGTGCAACCACCATATTTAAACGGTCTCATGAATATAAAACATTTATCCCAGACGTTCTGGATTCTGGTCTATTACTACTTTTGTGTCCATGGAAACTCGGGTGAGCAAACAAAGCCCACGACGAACTCATTTGGTGGCCTCAAAAGAGCTCTGATGGTTTGTAAGCGTTCAGGGCTGCTTGTGCTTTCCAGGGCTGGACCTTGCGCATTCACAGTGAAGAGCCATTTTCTTCCAAGGCCTCATGGGAAAACGTGCATGAGAGGCGTACTCTGCTCAGCGCTCACTCAGCTGGCTTTCACTATACGGCATTGCTCATCTTTGTGTGTGTGAGTGTGTGAGTCTCGTTTCACAGATACTGAAAGGTCATGTTACTGGACGAGCAGCTTTTTTAAAATATAAGTGTCTTTTGGATTTTTAAAAAAGCAAACGTTTGTTTCCAAATTGCTGGGACTCTCTTTGAAATTATTCTGCACCATCCTTCCTTTCAATCACCATCTATACACACGTTATCCTGTTCATGGTCTCGACGGTCTGCCGGAGCCTGTCCCAGCAGTCGACGGGCAAAGACGCACTACAGACGGATAAAAAATATTATGTTTGCAAATTACTGAATGAATATTGTGTACGTTACTTAATGACACTGTAAATCTGCACAATAAGGTGTTCTCTTCAACCTCCAGGAAACGTGCGCGGTTGAGTTATTTTAAATGCTTTCAGATGGCCTTCATCCTGAGTACTATGACGCCCGTCTCCAAGCAAACCTTCAGGTACAGGGGTCATATTAAAGATAAAATCAAAAAGATCTTCTTGTGTTTTCAAAGTCTTAACCTCCACGTTTAGGTACGTCCCTAAATAAAGTCCTACAAGAATCAGACGCATTGGCTGTTGTCATGCCTGAGCAAAGTGGAATAAAAGAGTCAAGTTTTACATTTTCATTCTCACCCTCAGTGAATTTCAGGTGAGACGAGTGAAAACATGATTATATAGATATCAGTCACAGAAATCCCACTGAAACTGTTCATGTTCTCCGTGACTACAAATGTACCAACTTAAAGAGAAATTTCTCATAAAGAGACTAAAGAGGTTTGTGTGAGGACATAACTGGAAATGACCAGACTCTCCATTTGGCCATTTGGGTCTAAAGTTTCCCAAATAGGCTTTTAACTCCTCAAAGGCTGAATAAATAAATAAATTAGCCTCTGATTACCACAGCAGGAAGCCACGTAACACGATGAGATCAACACTGCGGAGCTGAGACGCGTGTCTGTCTGCAGACGCCGGGACGGTGGCGGTGCCAGAACACAACTCTGGAGTGGGTCATTGTGACAGCTGAGCAACATCTTCTCCTGTCTGCCTGAAGCACGTCCAGGAATACTGCAGCACTGATGCCCAGATTCTGCTGGTCTTGACTGTTTACATCATTCAGACTCCATGTAGGGACATGCTGGAAGATGCTCCTGCAGCCATGCCTCCCAACCCCCGATGCTCCTGCTGTGTCCTCGTCACAGCTACAACCTTCTCCTTGTTGCTTCCCTGCCATCTCTCACTCCCCGGGACAAATCAGGGCAGAAACTGGCTAAAACCTCTTCTTCTTTCTATCTCCCCCGCTGCTCAAAGTCCTCAGTCACTCGTCTTCATCTGAGCTGGAAAGCTGAATCAGCTGCTCATAACAAATGTTAAAAAGGGCATAAATTACCAACAGAAATCTATAAAGCAGAACAAGACTCAAATAAAAAAAAAAAAAAAAAAAACAGCAACAGTTTCAACAACAAAATCTCAAAGCAACACAAAGAAAGACTAAATATAATCTGAGCTACTGCAACAGGCTGCAGAGCTAATTTAGAGCAATTAAAATACTTAGAAACTGTTTTGCCCAAGAAGTAATATGTCATTTTTAAAGTTATTACATAGTGAATAATGAGATATAGCTTCAAACAGTGTATCATCAATCAGGTTAAAATTGAAAGACTGTCTGAAATATTGCAATTAGATGTTTCCCCAAATCGTTAGGCTGTGCAGGTATCCATCGCTGCTGATTACAGTGTACTAACGATGGCAAAGCGTTTACTTTTACACATGTTTTAAGTAACAGTCTTTCTCTCTTTGCTTACATCTCTCCCAGATCTGGGACCAGGTCCATCGCGCTGAGAAGGTTCAACACGCAGCGCTTTTCCAACGTCTGTTTGCATTTTTTCTCTCCATGTTCGAGTCCAACTTCACGTGTGGTTCACTTTTGTCACCACGGAAACACGTCTGAGCTGAACATGAAACCGCCAGATCTTTGAAAGCATCTGCAGGTGAATTATTTAGTCTTCCACTGGAGAGCGATCAAGGCTCCTCGCTCCCGGCGTCGTTCAGACACTCGCCACAACACCAACGTGGAATATTTGCAGTTCATTAATGATAAACCATTTAAATGTACAAAGTCCTAAGTTTGAAATGGGGAATTTTGATCAACTCAGGACGTTTTTAATCTTTGGAAGATACTTGGAAAACATTTCTGCTACTTTCACGGCCAGACTGAATGAGGAGCCGTTTCTGTAGTTCAGTAAGTTTTAGTGGATTTTTTTTGTTTTTTACGCTGAACCATGCTGCAAAGAAAAGATACGACTGAAAGCAGAGTCCTCTCAGGTGTGGGAGCCCACAGCTATGAATGTGTGTTGTGACCTGCATGTTTGCCTCAGAAACAGGCGCCTGGGGCGGGAGTCGATACTGCAACGCCGCCCGCCTGTGTGTCTGCCTCACCACGTGACGAGCGTGCAAACACACACCTGTTGAATTAAGGCAGACGTTTGAATGTCTTGCTCCTTTATTCTAAGCCTCCATCAATCAGCGAGGAGACAAAGACATCTCGGATGTACAGAGACTACCTGAAGATAAGCTCGCTCTGCATTATATTAAACCCGCAGCTTTGCGTCGGTGCTGTTGTGTTCAGGGTCTCTTGTGAAATCCGACTCTGAGCGCACAAAAACAGATATACACCTCCGTTCGAACACAGCCAATCCTCCTGTGGACCTCCATTACAGAGCTGGACACAGTTGCTAGGAGATCTGTGTTCCAACTGCAGAGACTGCGCACATTTATATGCATCACCACGTTTGGCTGGTTTAATTTCGGGCAGCTCTGCCTTTCCTACAGTCCTGCTGATGCTTTTCTTTGCCTCTGCTCTCCGGTGCTCCCCTCCCTCGGTCGTCGTTTTTCCTCTGAAAACATGCGATGTGTGTATCTGTGCGTATATGCACTCTGCTTGCCTCCATAATGGGGCCTGGGTGGCTGATTAGCTCTCAGACACAATATGGCCAGAAACCGAATGGGCCATTGATTCCCCAGGCAGAGCCAAAATGGCTGCTCCGGTCCACGCCGACACCATCTGAGAGGATGCGTTCCCTTGTGTGTGAGATGAAACAGATAGAGGGGTGAAGAGGAACAGCAATAACAAATGGCTGTTTGTGTTTCCAGCGTTCACATGCCACAGCCCTGCCACATATCAAGCTGCATCGCAGGTGAACATCATGGCCGTATTTTCCAGCATTCAGGATCGCTCTCCGCCACGGCCGCCGGCTTCGGGTAACGATCCAAACAGCGAGGTGGTCACCACAAGCCAACAAAGTGACTTTTCTCCACAGGATCTCTAAGTGGCTGATGCTCTGAGATCAGAGGTTTGGAAATACAGGAGCGACTTGCTGTTTTGTTTTTTAAGTATCCCACCTGAGCCCTAACCACGAGAGCTTCGCCGGGGCAGCTGGGTGGACGTGATGGACTCGAGCCAGCAGAGACGGGGAGACGTGGTCTTATCGGCCCTTCCCACTGAGGCGCTGAAATCACCGCTTTAAATAGTGGAAGGCCCTTTAAGCAGCTTAAGTGTTAGATGACAAGCTGTTGCTTTATGACCAACCTGGGGAGTATGGAGAGCTAGGAAACCGTCTTCCTATTAAAACCTGTCGGCGGGACTGTTCACCAGCAGAAACAGATGAAGCACGGTGGTGGACGGCTGATGACTGGGGGCAAACGCAGCACATCGACAACAGAATCACTACAGAAGAGAAGATGTTGGCCGTTCCACTGTTGCAGTCGAAGTCCAGGCCTCATCCTCATCAGATGTCTGTGGCCGCCACGTTAGGCTCATTTTCAACCATCTGATGGTGATGCCTGACACCTCTAGAGTAGCTTTGCACCAAACGTAACTCCCAAAGCCTGTAGTTATTTCAGAATGGCAGAGACTCACTCGCAGAGGCTCTGCAGATTTGGCCCCGTTGGTTTCTGATTGCTTGGATTCCTGGATGTTTACCAGTTGGATGAGGAAGGGCTTGTGAAAAGTCCCATCAGTCAGACATTTCCAGCGTGGCACATTTGGAGCTGTTGGATTGAGAACGTAGAAGTGGACACCAGGACGATCACAGCCGGCCATCTCTTCACGCGCCACCTGCGGTTCAGACTCCGGAGCTTCTCCTGCTGGATCAGCACTGGCTCTCAACCGTAGTCTTTCTGCAAATCCAGCAGAGTACTTCTTCTTCTTTTAAAATGAATGCTTAAGCTCGTACTGTTTTAAATAAACACGTGCTGCCTGGAGAACACGATCGTACTAGGAAACCCCACCCACGATGATCTCATCGGAAGCCAATGTTAGAAAAAACTCCCTAGAAGGAAGCATCCTTAGCACCCTGGAAATCAAACATATGCTACAACATTTGTTTACCTCTGTAATGATCAAAATAACACTGTAGATGAACCAGAAACACAGGACAGCCGTGAGAAGAGAGCTGTGCAGGACCAAACCTCTGCAAACCTCACTGAGCTGAAGCAACCCTGTGAAGAACAGATTCCTCCACAACAAAGTGAGCGATGACACACAGAAAACAATGATGTTAGTGCTGCAAAACGCAGGTCTACAAGCTATTAAATCATATTTTTCATTCATATGTGTCCTCTTGAGATGATGAAGGAGTTCCCCTTTGGAGACAAAGAGTTTCTTCAGGATTGCTCACAGCTCAGCCTGGAATAAATTTCAAATGTGGGTAAATGTATTCCAGCAGCGCTGCTCATTAATCTGCATCATTACCCACAGCACCGCGATACATCCAGTCACGTCCGAGAGATGCTCTTGTACCAGTACCTTTAACAACATCCTGAGCATAGCTGGGGGGGATCAGAGATTGTCTCCATGTTGGTCAAGAATATCTCTGCACATTATGATGCATGTTTACATCTCAGAAAATAAAAATGCAAATGAGTCATGAGTTCAGTTTCAGCAGCCAAAGCTCATCAGGATGCACAATGTGATGGAGGACCATATCAGCTTAGCCAAACCCAGCGACAAGGGGCTGCTGGGTGATTAAAACCTCTCTCCTGGCACTTCAGCACACTCAGTCGTTCATTTATTAGTCTGGAGAGCTGTGACTGACCGCCGCCGCAGCATCACAAACACAGCAGTGAAGACAATTAACCAGTAAATCCTTTATTTCATCTCAGACTGCAGCTTCTGGTGAAATCAAAGCCATGCAAGTGCTGCAAAACTAAAACAACATGATGAACAGCTGGAGTGCTCCAAAGAGGAAGACCGTTGGAAGGAAAGAGGATAAAACTAGATGAGTAGCTGGCAGCAAAATGATGATTAAGTGAGTAAAATCAACATTTCTGAAAGCTCGTCCTATCCTCCAAATGAAAACTAAATAATCTGCAGGCCAAGGATGAAATCAAAATGATCAGCTTCACTCTCTGAGAAGCATTTTAGTGGAGCAACAGCTGCTGGAGATGAGGAATAGAAGGTCAACTAGAAATGACTTGTACTAATAAGCCGGCTTTGGCTGAATGAAGAACTGCCTCAAGCACTTCAAAAGTGAGACGCTTTCTAGAAATTACAGCAGATAGTTTCTGCCATGTCTACTTGGAAAAATGAGGACTTTACTTATTCATTCAAGTGTAAACTCAGGCTGTATGAACAGAACTGCACAGGTTCTCTGAAGAGCGCGTTCACGGCGCGGTTTCATCTTTGGACTCGACGCCGTCCAACCTTGATCCAAAAAATGATCCAAAAAATGGGTGGAATGATCGGGAGGCCAGTTTTAAGCCGTCCTCCTTTCCCCCGTCGATGAAAGTTAGATGTTTTAATCTGGGCTGGCAAACGTGACGCTAACCTGGGACGTTAATTATGACAGTTTTACATTCATTCTGATCAAGTGAGAGTTTTACAGAGCTGAAACACAGACTAGAGCAGCTCCGCTGGAACACACGAGTCAGAGACGAGTACGACCAAGAAGATGTACAGAAAGCAGGTTTTGGTTGAATAATCCTGAAACAGATTTGGCAGCATGACATGTAGAAGAGGGTTATGGTTGGATTAGAGGCGGGGCTATGATGTCATCATTTTCATGAAAGGAGCATTTTGGTTGCGTAGATGAAAACATAAAGGTGTACCTCCCTGCAGGAACTATTTTCAACAAGTAGAGTTTCAGGGCTCCAAAATGCCAGGATCATGTAGATAAAAACCTAAATGATAAAACAAACTAAAAAACTTTAGCAGTTTTGATTCAAACTCATTCTCATGTGTACAGGGAGCAAGTTTTTTGTTGTTCCGCAACGTTTTGTTTTCCTTCCTCCCAGGTTGTATTAAACACTCAAAGTGGAAAACGTCCACATCATGGACACACCTCCTGGTGACATCATCACCATGATGGTTAACTTTATTCCAATCAAAGCCAGTGATGAGTCTGGTCATCTCTGAACCTTGGCTGAACTTGTCTCAGTTGCATTTCAAATCTTGTTTTTCACTCTTCTCTAAACGTGACAGAGAGCGACTGATACTGACATCAAAGTTGGATGCAGACACTTTGATGACACAATGGAAGAGATGCGGAGGAGTCGGCGATGAGAACGAACTCAAAGATGTACAGAAAGCAGTTTGGGGTTTTTAAAGGTGAAACAGACTCAGCTGCACGACATGTCGTAGAACGGTACGAATGTTTATCGGCACACTCATGCCTACTGTCACGACTCATCCAGCAGTCGGTTTGGGAAGTTACAGCTCAGCCAGATGATGGTGGGAAAAAATACAGAAGCAGCACTTTTTTAGATGAAAAAACAAAAAACTGGAAGCGTGTATAGCAGATATGAGAAAAACCAGTGACAGGTAAAATCTGGTTCCACACGAGTGACTTTCGTGATGCATTTCAGGCCTGCTGATGCTCTTCAGCACCCTCCATCTGCACCAGGAATGAAGACAATTTCCACCCGACCTCACGTGCGCTTCCTGTGAAACGTTGCCCATTGACATTCCAATCAGGCAACGTCAGGAAATCAACAAAGAGGAAAAAAAGAACTAAAGAAGCCCAGAATTCGCAACTGAAAGCCGTCAACCCTGAGCGAGGAAACATGATCACAGCCTGTATTTCCGATCACTTACTTCTCCATTAGGGAGATTAATGAGCGCTGCACAGGCGGGGACGCCGGCTCTGCTCTGAAAAATGACGCTATTACCTGTTGGGGATGGAAACGCGCGTGTAAACGGGTGCCTGTTCCAGAGCTTCTTCATGCTCTCGCTGTTCACCGTCGCTGGAGGAAAACTGGATTGAAGTTGTGTTTGCGTACTTTGTGTGCAGTTTGTGTGCACAAATAAACCAATTAGCTTTGGCTGAGGTGAAGCGGCGTGTGTGGGCGGAGCGGAGCATCGATCCATCTGCTCCGAGTCTGACAGATACTCTGACTACAAAGTCGAGTCACATCGCTGGGCGACAGCCCGCTCATAAGTCGGCAGGTAAGTGTGTGTGTGTGTGTGTGTGTGTGTGTGTGTGTGTGTGTGTGTGTGTGTGTGTGTGTGTGTGTGTGTGTGTGTGTGTGTGTGTGTGTGTGGGTGGGTGGGTGGGTGGGTTTGACGGGAATCTACACTGTACAAAGCATGTTGAGGAAACTTTAAACTTTGAGGAACTAACTCCAGTAAAACTTACAGTAGTGCAGCTCATTTTCTGAAAAATTGGAGTCCTTTATTCTATAAAGTGAATGAACATAACGTGTCTTTTCCCCCGTGTTTTCTGACTCGTCTGCAGTATTGTGATGAATCATCTTTTAATGACTGGAAACTCAAAAACGCGAGGTACTTCTGATGTCAGCTCTCTATGTCATAATCCTCATTCCCATTATACTTGTTACTCAAAAATCAAGTAATATATATATATATATATTTTTTTTAAATCAAGAAAACTTAAAAATGACCACTTAGTGATATTATGCAACAACATGATGTTTTCTTCTCTCATCATAAATCCCTCCGAGAGTTGTTGACCGATGTTGTCCACAGTTCCACAGAGGAGCAGCACATTCCATATTTCACATGTTTTAAGGAAGTAATTTTGACCTTTTTGGTTCACAATTGGTTGATTTCCAGTAGCGGGGGTTCCAGGTTGGTTTTTTCCCAGACCAGGTGGTTGATGCTCTTCTCCATTACCAGGAACGGCTCTGCAAACGTGGCCTTCGGGAACCTTTTAAGAGTACCCAGCTCGGTCCATAGGAACTACCAGACGGGGGGTCTCTGCTAGTCGGGGTCTCTGAATTACGTTCATCCCTTTCAGGTAAACAAATCATCTGACAACAACTAATTTGAACCATTTGGAACAAAAAGAGTTTGCTGCGACTACATTTGATGAAGCTGGATAGATGATATGACACGATAGATGCGATAGATGGACTGATGAGTCTGTCCGTAGAGGTCCGGCAGTCATTACCATAGTTAAGAAAGCAAACAAAATCACAAGGAGCATTCTGTGTTTGTGTTTCTTCTTTTATTTCTTCTTTTGCTGCATTCTTCTTTTTCGTCTCCTTTTATGCTGTTGGCCGTTTGTGAACAGTAAAATATGCTCACGCCGGCTGACGGGGCTGGAGACGGTCGGCCCTGTGAGACGTTTCCGTCTGGCAGGTTCACCCTGAATTCCCTCTAATGGAAACTCTATTCATGCGACATAAATATAGAAAAGATATTTCCACTCCATTTTTCAAAATATCCTGAATATTCTCATCATGGAAGCTTAGAAAACTGATTTTGCAAAACTGTTGTGTTTGCGTTAAGGTATGTTTTTGTTTGCATTTCCAATTCGTACAGTTTCAGGGGTAAAGGAAGAGTTTCCTGGTGTGGCTGTAGTTTGAAAGAAAAACGTCTAAGAAAAGAAGGTGATTTAACGATAGAATAAATGCAAGATAATATTCGAGCTTGATGAGACAGGCCAGTATTTTGTAAGTGGAGTTGCCTTAAGGCAGATTTCTTTGTGTCTGCTACTCCGCCACAATACTACTGAATTGTTTTGTTTTTTTTGATAGTTGATAGTTGTTGATGGTCCAGGACGAGACTCCTCTGGTCCAGAGGTTGTACCAGATATGCTCCACTAGGCTGGTCGTCATCAACACTGCAAGTCTTCTCTGGAGAAATGGATACAAAGCTCCTCCCACTGACAGGGTCGGACAGACGAAGGGTGGATTCAGCAAAAGGTTGAATGTTTTAGATCTGGGATATAAAGTTTGCTCGGAAACTGCTCCTACGCTGTAAATACAGTTTACTCACATAAAAAAGTTGTTTTTAAGCATGTTAAGTGTGCCAGACCCTACTGAAACTTCCCAACGCTGCACTCGTAAACAGACTGTTCCTGAGCACGTAACGCAGCACACAGTCCACCTGAAAACAGCCGGCACGTTGGTGTGTTCACGCCGGAGATGACCTTGCGTGCTTTATTCTGTAGCTCAGCTCATTATCTGAAGAGATGTTGGGTTGATAAATGAACAGCAAGGGGGGAGGGAGGGGAGGTACACTATTCAACCCACAGACCCTCACACAGAAACAGCTGCTTGAATGGAGCTTTATTCCCTGTGAAAAGGCTGAAATAATAAATGTGATAAATGTGCTTTCAGGAGGCTGAAATTAGGTTGAAAAACATGTTCTGGTTTTTGAAATGATCCCATAAAAAACCTTTGAGCAAAAATGAAAGGTGGAGGGAGAGATTTGAAGGATAATGATGGTGGAAGAGACAGACAGGAGGAAAAGAAGAAACTGGGGAGTAGCAAGAATAAGTTTCATCCTTGTTGGAGGATTAAATTGCTCCTGCCGTTTGTGACTTGTGGGCCTGACAGACTTATGTTGGTGACTTTTTCAATTAATCTTTTTTTTTCTGGTTTAAAATTCAAACACATATGAAACAATCCTATTTATAATTTAACATTAAAGTAGACGAGGAGAAGTCTCCATCAGGTAAGAATAATGTCTGAAATGGTAGATGTAACCTCCCAAAACATTCTTAAGAGTCAACCAAAGATGGTTTTTAACCCCCAAAAAAGCCATTGCCTATCTTTTCCACTTTGTAGGGGGTGGTTGTGTTCTGCATTTGGTTTTGCTCTGGGACCAGAACTATGAGAGGCTATGTGTGTCACTGGGCAGGACATCTGCCTTCTGTCAGTCCGTCTGAAATAAGAATCATAAGAAGGAAGTACACATCCTTGTGGATAGGTTGGCTTTTCCACAGACAGTCGACAAATGCCAGTCTTAGTTTTATTGGACTTCAGTGCTGCTTTGATACAATTGACCACAACATATTACTTAACCGACTGGAGAACTGGGCAGGTCTTTACGGTACTGTGTCAAACAGGTTCAAAACATACTTAGAGAACAGGAAGTAATTTGTGTCAACAGGTAACTTTACATCTAAGAAGACAAGAATCACATGAGGAGTTCCCCAAGGTTCCATCCTGGGACCTCTTCTGTTTAACATCTACATGCTCCTGTCACAGATTATAAAGAACGACAAAATAAACAACCACAGTTATGCAGATGACACACAGATATATATGACAATGTCACCAGGAGACCGAGGCCTGTACAGGCTCTTGGTAAATGTGTTGAGGACATTAATGACTGGATCTGCCACAACTTACTATCTGGGTGTAGTGATGGACTCAGACCTAAATTTGGAAAAACACACAAAGGCAATAACAAAGTCGGCCTACTGTCACCTCAAGAAGATATCCAGGTTAAAAGATCTGATGTCCCAGCAGGACCTGGAGAAACTAGGCCTGCATTCATCTTCAGTAGGTTTGATTATTGTAACAGCATCTTCACAGGTCCACCTAAAACATCAGTTAGACACCTGCAGCTCATCCAGAACTCTGCTGCTCCAGTCCTCTAAGACCAGAAAACTGGACCACATCAGTCCAGCTCTGAAGTCTGATAGACTTGAAAGTCCTGGTGCTGGTCTATAAAGCTCTGAATGGTCCAGGACCAAAACACATCAGTGACCTGCTGACCCAGTATGAACCTTCCAGACCCCTCAGGTCATCTGGATCCGGTTTTTTATCAGTTCCCAGAGTCAGAACCAGACCTGGAGAAGCTTCCTGCAGCTTCTCTGCTCCACATGTCTGGAACAAACTCCCAGAAATCCTCAGATCAGCTGAAACACTCAGTTTATTTAAATCCAGGTTGGGGATTTCTTTAACAACCTATACTTGTAGCCTCTACAATTTCACTACAAATTCAAACAACAAGCAATAAAAGAAGTTTGTTAAACAAAAGCCTGCTAGTTATGCGTTATGTTCCAGCTAGCACAGGGTGATTAGTACGTAGATTCTGTCTGAAATCCACGGCACGAGTCAAAGTCTTTCCATGCATGTGGGTCAAATCAGTCCCTGAAAAACACCGACAGGAACCGTTTCAAAACTTTGAAACTCTACAGAGGTCCCTGTAGAAATTACTGCCTGTCAGACGTATCACATGCTCGGGAACAAGAGCTAGACAACGCCTCCAAAAGGAAATCCAATGATCCTTTAAATTAAATTGAAGCTGATGCTTTAACATAAAAAAATAATCATTTTAAATGTGAACAGAACAGCATTTCATACTGTCCAATTTCATAAAATCAGTTTCAAGGTTTAATTTAAGTTTAATTGTTAAAGGAAACATGTTATCATAGAAAAATGGTCTTGAAAGTGTATGTTTGTGTATCAGGTACTTTCACATCACAGACGAGGTCAGAGCAGAATCAGCCAACTTCTCTTCAACTCGTTGTTGTTACCTTGAAAGGTGGCACAAAGCTGTAAAACCAGTAAAGTCAAGTGTCTGACTCCGCCCCGTCATCAAGAAGTGTCAGATACAAACCACAATCTCAGTTTGAAAGCAGTCACACATCCAACTGGATTGATTTTAAAGTGTTTGATATTGTAACACTGATTCAACATATTTTTTATTGGCTATAAAATGCCACCTAGACATATAGTCCCACTTCCTCACCAATGAATGTACAGTTTGTGCTATACAACCCGGAGGAGTACATACTGCTCTTGGTTCATGTTTGACATCTACAGCTTTGGAAAAAACCCATCTGGTAACATCTCATTTATTTATGAAAATGGCCCATCTACCGCTATTCATAAAGTCAGTCTTAATATTTGATGGTCTGGTCGGTTATAGCCCAGAACACGGCTACACGATGAACAGAGCTGTGAGATGGTAACAACACAGTGTCCTCCACCAGATGTCCATCCCAAGTTAACTGCCGTGACTAAGTTCAGGAGAGGTACCTTAGAACAAATGTCCACTGTGGTAGTTCACCTGAAAATTACAGGATTTTTCAGACTTTTGAGACCAGGACAGAGATCCAGAGCAGAAAATTACCAACCAACAAATCGCACACGTGCATCCCAAGCATATAACGCAATTTTGCAATTTGGCTGTAATCATTTTCAGCGAGGAGATTGAAGGTTAGAGTATATGAGTCCGATTTGCTTAATGGCAGTAAGAGTGAGAGGTTATTACAGCTGCAATTCACATGTGCATTTGGCATGTTTCTCCACTCTGCAGCCCAATTCAGGGCATGTATGCGAGATTGAAACCAGTCAAGTGAGAGTCACTGCAAATTGAAAACGGAGACAAGAAGGGGGAAAAAAAGCAGGGTGGGAAGCTGCTCCAGCTCCAGTTGATCAGCTCATCCAGACACTGGAGGAGGAAGAGGAGAGGCTGGATAGAGAAGGAGTAAGGACAGAGGATGGTGTGAAGGAAGCAGCACTCCTGGTCGTTAGGAGACCTGGACCAGTGTCATCAGAGGTGGCAGCAGTGAGGAGAGGTGAAAAACCATGTTTGAATCAGGGGAACCTTGGCATGATGTGGAGACGGGTAATAAAAACAGAATCCATGGTTTCCATGTTTCATAAACGCATATTTTATTTCTAATGTGATATTCTACCAGTTCATAAAAGATATTAGCTCGTCTTGAGTTGATGATAAAAAGAAGGAACACCTGCAGAACATCTACAATTAATAAAGTTAATTGTCAACAGGACAGTGACATGATTAGTTTAAAAAAAATAAAAAACATCTTAGAGAGACAGAGCGTCTCCGAAGTTATCGATGGTCAGAGTCTGTGTCTGTCTCCAACTTGTGAAAGAATTTCAGGGAAATGTTTCTTTCAATATCACTTCATCTATGGCACATATCATCTGTTAGGATATTGCATAAGCAAGACTCTGGATTTTGGAGAATATAACTGGAATAAACTCCTCAGACAGATCAACAGAAGTGCAGTTAGAGAGCTGCAGTTTCATGCTGAGAACAGATGGTATAATCCTGGACATGTGATTGTGAAGGAGCACCTCTGCACCCAGGATGTTCAACTGCTGGATGCAGGTTTTCCTCCATGGTGTCTGCTGAGAGGGTTCACTTGGTTGTCTGTTACATCATCAGAGGGCTCCAATGCATTAATGATGAAATCTGGACATTTAAACTACATCTACTATCCAATAGTTTCAACTCTTTATGTTTATTTTCATTTAACTATACTATTTACCTTTTTTTATACACACATACACTATATTATATATACATACATAAATAAAGAAATAAAGACATTTAGACTGCAACACCATTTCTCTTTGGTGATTAAGTATCAATTCAATTAAATTGAAATCATGGGTTTCTGAGATTTGTACATTCTGTTTTTATTTTCATATTACATAATGTGCTATTTTTTGGTTGGCTTTGTTTTTCTGTTAAAATTAAGTTAGGATGCTTACTCACCACCATCATCATATTCTGTTCACTGTTTATGGAGAACACGATGAACATTTATTGATGAGTGTGTTTGAATCCATCTGTGCCTTTCACGGTGCGTGCATGCATGTGTGTGTGCATGTGTCCAGCTCAGTGCTGAACAGAAGGAGGTGTTCTCTGCAGGAGTCCAAAGTGAGGAGAGGTTGGCTTGTCCTCTAAATATCACATACTGGAAGAATGAGAGTGCAGCCATACACAGGAACACTAAGGGCATCATTCATTGAGTTTATTTAAAAAGAAAGTAGACAGACAGTCTTGTTGAGTTGGATGTCCATCACTGAAGCTGTTGCAGGGTGTGCTTGAGTTGCTTCACAAAGCAATTTGTAGCAGCGACACAGAGCACGAGTCTAAAGGTTTGTGGAGCGTGACTTGTTTTCTGAGCAGGTGTGAGTCATCAAAAGCACCTGTCTCGGGATGATATAGTCTGCAGCTAGAAATCCTTAAGCAGAAGCCACAATTTACCAATGCTCTCTGAATATGTTGTGCTTTGACAGAAACTTGACATTATACATCTGGGTGGACTTGAACTGCTTTCAGTTAAGTTTCTGCTCACACTGCACTGATAAAATATCAGTCCCATGTGTGGATGGACTGGAAAACGTTCTCAGGAACGGCCCTTATGTAGGTCCAACCGCAATTACAAAGAATGTATCAGTTGGTATTTTTGGCTACAAAGCTCACAGATCTAAATTCACACGTGGAGTCCCACAGGGATCACTTCTTGGGCCCTCCCCTTTCAAACTGTAGACATGTCCCTCCTTTCTTGTTCTCTAAAATACCTTGCTTTCTACAGGTGATGGCATCCAGTGCATATAAAGTGTGATTTATGGTTGTATGTTGCAACTTTGCACAGAGCCAATATGCAATGCAGGACCATCATTGTTCTTGGCATTCCTATTTTTTTATTTCTGTTTGTGTCACTAAAATATGTAGCTTGTGTTGCAGTTTTGAGAGAAGATAAAGTTGTAAAAGATTTTACTGCTGGTCCAGCAGTGATGTGTGATGGTGGGTGATGCAACGGTGAAACATCCAGCATCCTGAAAACGTCTCACATGCACACTCGTGCACTCATGCACACTCCTAATAGTTTTAAATGGTCAGCATTTTTAACGGCTCAAATACGATCAATAATATCTCCAATATGTGAACACAGTGGAAGACACTGGTCCTTTAGCATATAAAATATTCCAGAGATGTTTGAAACATTCAGTCTCTAAATGAAGTTCCCAGACTGCCACTTTTAAAGCTTAAAAAGCTCTATTCTTGTGTGTGATTGCAAGTGCAGCAGACATCAGGCTGGTGGCTAAATAAAGGCGATAATTAAAAGTCCTGCTAACATCACTAATGACACTAAACACTAAACACTAAGCCCAACGTGTGTCTGTTAAATTAAGTTGTTTGCAGCAAAATTAAAAATAAAAAAAGACAAAATGCAACACAGCAGGGAAGTTTAGAGACTGAAAGAAAATAAGGTTCAATAAAAAAATAAGTTTACCCTGGAAAGTTTGGTTATGAACCCAAATTTTCAACCTCCTAACGAGCGGCAGCCTGTCAGCGGGTCATCACTAATTCATGCTGAACAGCTGAACTGAGCTTCACAGCAGTGCAGAGATCCCAACCAGTCAAACATACCTGGCTGAATGTGTTGGAAAGTAAAGTTGGCACGAAGAAATCTCTATTTGGTGGAGTGGTGGAGCCCTGCAAGAGCGCACATGTTGGTCTGGAGTACTAACGCTTCAGCACAGACACGACACATGACGAAGCGAAACATCTCACAGCAGCTCACACTAATGCACTTCCGATGTGCAGTTAAGAAAACATAAACATTATTAAAGCTACCCCATAATATTTTATAATACTCTATAACTTGCAGTGAAGCAGCATTTATTTCCATAAGTCGTATTAAATATCCTCCAAGATCTTCTACTGATGATGGAGGTCACGTCACAATCAACGTGAATTTGAACGCAGATGCTTGAGCACGACACTCCTCGCTGTCTCCTCACTCAAGTAGGTCAAGTTGAACATGATAATGAGCAGAAATATTGATGAAGAACCGAACATCCAAACAAGGAAATGGCAAAAATGAGTATAAAAAAAGAAAATGTATCTTCTCTGAGCTCAAAACATGCTGGAATCACATTAAGAGAAAATCAGTGGGAAAATTAGGTTACATGTGGTTTTCTTTCATTTTTTTTCAAATCTCTCTTGACTAAGGAAGATCTGGAGGAACATATTTAGGTCTATTAATACAAGTTTCACTACTTTATAGTCGGGTGTTGTCAACTGACAGAATTTGAGTTTGCGGTACAAACAAATCCACGCAAAGTTGATTTTTGAACGTCCCCACGTGTGCGTGGAAAATAGCGCTCAGAAGTAAAACAGTTTTTGCATCATGAGATGATAAAACAGGACAAAGGTGACCTAGAAATGTAAAGCAGCTCCACTCCAAGCGGAAAAAACGTTCTACAATAAAAAATAACTAAGCTAAAAAAGAGGTGAAAGTTACGTTGAGAAAAAAAAGTTCTCATTTGGAACCAAACTGCTGTTTCTGAGGTGAAACTTTGTGAAAGAAAATAAAATGAAAGACATCTCAGACAGAAGTCTCTTAGCTCTCGTAGTTGAAACTTCTTACTTCCTAATTCAAGCGAGTCTCTTTTTCAAAAATGGCCTGAAGCAATAAAACACTTGTCTTTCACAAACCAGCTGTGGAGAAATCAGTGCTGCCTTCCAGCTGGGGCAAAGGTGTAGCTCCAGCCAGTCCAGCCAAGACGGATGGAGCAGGAAGCAGATTAAAGCAGCTGCTGTCAGACATCACACAGCCTCCAGAGGGTTTCATTCTGATGGGAGATATAAGGAACTCTCATCTAGAGGAGGAGACTTTGGAGCCCACTGGACTTATCGTGTGCATGTATGTGTGGAAGGGCTCGAGGAGATGGAGAGGGTGAGTGTTTTCAGGGCAGACGGGTGAAGTGAAACCAGGAATCGGCCCGATTGGCTGTCTGAAGACTGCTGCTGTGGATGACTGCTGTCTTTGAGATGCTCCAGTGCCAATAACTCCGACAGATTTGTGCAAATTAAAACCAGCGACTTTAACATACTTCGGTAGGTTCCTTTACTTAAATGTCATGTTTTCTTACACAAACAACAACTTTCTAGTTGTGGTATGAAACTAAAACAGATGTAAATAGTGTAACTATTGCAAAATGAACAGATTTAAGGAAAGAACATCCAAACAGAAGTCTCATATGAAACTAAAGTGAACTTCATCTACGGTTTTTTAAGGCACAAACATGTATTTTTGTCAGATAAAGCCTCCAAGTCGCACCATGGCAGTCTTTTAGTTTGTGTACACCTGTGATCTCTGATCCATCAGGCGACACCGCAGAACCGTCATTCACCGTTGTCTGACAGAACCACGTGGACACGGGTTCACTATGGCAACCTTTGAGTACTACAGTATGGAGCTGTAAAAGTAAAGCCTTATGTTCACCTTTTCCCGAAGTGGCTTCAACATCTCTGGACTAAGAGGCACCTGGTTTGGACCAAAGCACAGTGGAAAAGTGTATTATTGTTGGAGTACTCGGAATAGGAGATTGTTGTTGAGGGAAATGGGCGCGAAGCAAAGACACCAGAGACCATGTTTTCAGTGATGGCAGCTGAGGCTCTGTGGTGTACATCTACACAGTGTTCATCTACACAGTGTACATCTACACAGTGTTCATCTACACAGTGTTCATCTACACAGTGTTCATCTACACAGTGTTCGTCTACATTCTGCACACATTACAAAGATGTGGCTGAGGAAGACCACGGTACAGTTACTGGGCTCGCCGGCCTGAAGTCCTAACCTGTCCCGGCAGTCCTGACCTGTCCCTGCAGTCCTAACCTGTCCCGGCAGTCCTGACCTGTCCCGGCAGTCCTGACTTGTCCCAGCAGTCCTAACCTGTCCCTGCAGTCCTAACCTGTCCCTGCAGTCCTAACCTGTCCCAGCAGTCCTAACCTGTCCCTGCAGTCCTAACCTGTCCCTGCGGTCTTGACCTGTCCCTGCAGTCCTGACCTGTCCCGGCAGTCCTGACCTGTCCCGGCAGTCCTGACTTGTCCCAGCAGTCCTAACCTGTCCCTGCAGTCCTAACCTGTCCCTGCAGTCCTAACCTGTCCCTGCGGTCTTGACCTGTCCCTGCAGTCCTAACCTGTCCCCGCAGGTCTGACCTGTCCCGGCAGTCCTGACCTGTCCCTGCAGTCCTGACCTGTCCCGGCAGTCCTAACCTGTCCCTGCAGTCCTAACCTGTCCCCCACAAAACACGTGTGGAGAAATTGAAAGTGTAAAATAAGATAAATGTTTACAGGAAGAGAAGGAACCAATAATGTTAAATAATATTTTTATTTATTTTGTTATACTGCAGGTACAGTGTGGACCACACACCTTTTGATGACACTGGTTCAGTCTGAGCGAGACACAGTGGTGAAACTTCTCCAGGGCATGAAGGATAAAAAAAGAGCTCGGGCCTTGATGGAGTTTTAGGTTGAAAACTTGAGAACTGTTCAATAATCATTCAAGTGCCAAAAATTCCACAAAACCCTGAATGATTAAAGGCACCAGAAATTACATCACTAATGATGCAAACACTCAAAAGAACGGTGAAGGGAGCACTTCTGAGGGTGGTTCCACCCGAGCCTGCGTCCCGGCCGAGCCGGGGTGTGGATGACGCCGTCAGGATTTCATTAATTGTGACCTTGTCACATACGGAGGGCGCCAAACCATTAGTGTAGCTTCTTTTTTTAATCAATCTCTATTCAGCTTCTTATTGTATTCAGCCTAAGGTTGCAGCCCCGAGATTGAAGACCCATGACAACACTGATCTCGGCCTGTTATGACGGCTGCTGGATTTCCTAACGGAAAGGTTGCGGCGTGTTTTATCAAACGTCCATCTATCAACCACTGGATCTCCCAAGGACCCTATTTTAATATTTAATATTAACATATTACAAGGATGTCTGAACACAGCAACATAATCTTTAAGTTTGGGTGGGATGCGTGACGGCTGATCAGTCCGTCTGTGCAGATCTCCAAACTGACTGTTTGCTGTCAGAGACGAGAAAAACGAGTCACGGTGACGCCTGACAAACAGGAGGGCTCTCTCTTCAGCTGAACGCCCTCCAGGATGGAGCTGAGGTGAACCGCCGGCCAGTGGGGAGAAACTCTGAACCTTTTAACTGTCAGTAACCGCTTCTGTCTTAGCTTTATGCAAATACTAAATACGACACAGAATCATGGCCAACATGCCATTATTTTCAAAAACAAAAAGAGAATCCTTAAAATGACCTTGAAGTAGTTATGTCATGGTTGGCTGTCAGCTGTTTTACATCCTCGTGGAGGATTTCTTGATTACAGCGTCGGTTCAGTTGATGTTGAGGTTTTTGTTGCGGTTTTGGGGCTTTCGCAGCTTTTATGAGGTCCCATGGTAGCATTTCAGCTGAGTGGAGGTCTGGACTTCGACCATTCATAAGTCTTGATTCTTTCATTTTCATTATTTTGAAGTTGGGGTTCATGGTCCTCTCAAGGACCACGCAATACCTTAGGTATGAGGCGTCTCTGCAGACCTGGTTCTGGACATCAAGTCCAAGCATCTCCACTCTGGTCTCATCTGTCCAATAAGACATTGTCCCAGACGTCTGCTGGTTTGTTGGGATGCAGTTTTATGAACGTCAGTCAGCCTTTCGTGTCCCTTTTGGACAAAATACACTTTTTCCTGGAAACACACGAGTGATGCCAATGTTGAAAATTTAGGTCAAAGCTGAAAACTGATAATTGATTCTGCATAACAGAATTTCTGTACCAGTAACCAGTAAGTTTGTGCATCCAGGAGAATAAAAACTCCAAGACAGAAGGATGAAGAATATTTTAGAAGCTTTGACTCAACTGTGAGAGCAAACAATAGTCCCGCCTCCTCAAATGATCCCTGCTCGTGAGGAAGACACTACCATACGTGATAAAACAAACAACTTTTGGATGGTTCATGTCAAAGAGTAAACTGGTAGAAACGAGACTCTCCTCAGACTGCCGTGCAGTGACGGTACGGTGAATTTGTGCTCCCAGTTTATTCAACTTTATAAACCTTTTGTCAGTTGTTGTAAATCCCTAAAGAAAAAGGTTGAAGAGAATTATGACTGGTTTATCTTAAAAAGAAAGATATATTTAAGGATTTAATGTGAGGATTAGAGTGGAGTTAAAGTCAAATGTTTTCTGAACGATAATAGATATAGACATAAGTCAGCCAGTAATAAAAAAACAACGTGCATCTTCAGTGAGGTGTTATCACTTAAGCATCATCCATTACTTCGTTTTATTACTTTGTTCTATAAATTGCTTTTACAGTCTTCAAATATCTGTATCGTCATATTGTTTTTGGCCTAAGCGCTGCTAGCCGTTGCTCCATAGTGTTTTAATATGGCTTTGTTGCCATGACAACGTTTGAGCTATGAGCCTGGCCACGTGAAAGCCTGCAGTCTTCTTTTCCTCATCTCTGAGTCCTCCATGAACCTGCTTTCCAATCAGCCTCTAGAAGAAACCGGGTCCGTCTCCTTCCAGCCGGGCGATCGTGCACTTTAGCATGTAGCATGCACTGAAAGACCTGCGCGCTCACCGACGCAGACTTTAACTTTTTACATTTCTCTCAACGTTACATGGTCTGACATGCTGGTAAGTCTGGAAGACAGCTGTCTTCACTGATTTGAGTTTGTGAATAATCTTTCCCACAGTACTTCTTTAAAACAACTGCTTAAGTCTTTCCCTCTTGGCATTGTGTTAAAAATACACCTGAATGTTTTAGAGCAGCAAACTACCAACTGTCTGCAACCTGCTGATGATTAGCAGCACCTGACTGCAACATGTCTTCAGGAACCCTACAGAAACAGTAAGAGGGTTCTTAGTATTGCCCTCTAGTATTTTAATAAATCATTTTGAAAAAATGGCACAATGAAAATTGTAATATTTTGCTGATCTGAGGTTGTTTTTGCCAAGTAAGTTAAGACCCACCACAGCCAGATGATTTGTATTATGTTTATACACAGAGAGGATTTAAATGGGGGGTGCCAACCTGCCAGGGGAACATCTGACAACTGCTGCGCTAAAGAGCTTAAGGAGGAGCGAAACTTCGCCTCAGATCATCTCACAAGTTTAGGATCTAAACAAGTTTCTGCTGTTTAACTGAACTAGGATGACTCTGTCCACCTTTATGTTGGAAAGGAACTGGGCTTCCTGCTGGAAGCAAAGTTAAAAGTGCTTCAAGACAAATCATGTTTGTAAGATACATATATAAAAAAAAGAAAAAAAAGGACATTACAGCAAAGTTGATGCGGGTCTGTGTTTATAGTCTGCAGCTGCTCTTTTCTGCCTTTGAAACAATGCTGACCTGCACACAAGACAGCTGATTTACAGACACTGGAGCAGAAGTAAGACACTTACTTCCAGACAGACTTTAAAACTGCAGTTGTTGGTGGTAAAACATGCGTTTTAGTGCTTCGGGGTCTCAGAGTTCTTTCCGAAATTACTCAAGAAGCGATGACTAAGCAGTTACAAAGCAATCTAAGAACCAAACTGTCTGCTAATTTAACATCTGGGGCAAAAACCCCCAACATCTTTGTGAAGCCAGCACATATCCAGAGAATAGATCACGGTTATCCCGGCCAAAACATCCGTTTTTGTGCACCTCTCAACATTTTATTGTAAATAGGTGTGTTAGTTTGTAGACTACTTCTCCAACCACTGTCAGCCAGGCGCCGCTAGACGTGTCCGTGCAGAGAGCTGGGAAAGTCAGCGCCTCATGGCGATGCCGTCACAGGGAAGCACGCCTTTAAAAACGCCTTATCCTCAGAAGCCTTCCTGGCGTTACACGGCTAACAAAGGCCAACGCGCCAAAACTGAAGCTAGAAGAAAAGTGTGCAGCCTCTGCTGTTGTCAGTGTTGCCTAAGTTGCAGTTTATTAGAACTAAGAACTCATAAAGAATAATGAGAAGTTAATTTCCTGAAACCGTTTTTCATCTTTTTGCAGGCAGATCGCCGGCTTTGTTTTCCAGACAGGAAGTTATGCCCCTCTTTTCTACGCAGCCAGTGACGCAAACCCAGCCACCGACGGGTATGTAGTGACATCGTTGGATATTTGACTATTAAAGCTGCTTTGTGAGGCAGTTTGGTCTGAACTCTGTGGCCCACCTCGGTTTTAGTGGAAAACATAATGCAAAGCTGACATTTCTAAGATCAAAGACCACAGCTCTCTACTTCTTTCCTGATGAGTTCCTCCAGCTTCCTCATGCGGTATGGATTATAGAAACATGACAACAAAAGTAGAGCGGAGATGAGCAGCACCTCGGGAGGGCCACTGGAGCGCCACTGGAGGGCCACTGGAGCGCCACTGGAGGGCCACTGGAGCGCCACTGGAGCACCTCGGCAGCGCCACTGGAGCACCACTGGAGCGCCACAGCAGCACCTCGGGAGGGCCACTGGAGCACCTCGGCAGCGCCACTGGAGCACCACTGGAGCGCCACAGCAGCACCTCGGGAGGGCCACTGGAGCGCCACTGGAGGGCCACTGGAGCGCCACTGGAGCGCCACTGGAGCGCCACTGGAGCGCCACTGGAGGGCCACTGGAGCGCCACTGGAGCGCCTCGGCAGGGCCACTGGAGCGCCACCGGAGCGCCTCGGCAGCGCCTCGGCAGCGCCAATGGAATGCCAATGGAGCGCCACTGGAGCGCCGATAATATAATAATATAATCAGAGGATTTTCATTACGTTTTTCCATGAAAAACTAAAACATAGGATTAAACCAGGGCTGCTGACTTTTGCACACGAGCCATTTTCCCAGCATCGCCGCCTCCAGCTCAGCAGTGCAGTCTGGCACATGGGTGCAGATTTTCTTCTATATTTACCAAAACGAACTCCTGTCGAGGAGACGGTAAATCTGTTTGTACCTCACACCAACACATGGCAGCTCTCAGGCTGCTGCGCAGGAATAAAGTGTCACAGCATATCTTGAAACTGTCACAAAGTCTAATCTATTGATCTGTGTCCCAGGACTCTGTTTTCTCCATCGATCGCTGGACCCAGTGGTGCCTGCGGTGCCTCTTGCATAGATCTGGGTGGTCGTGATCCTCAAGTGAAACCATGTGGAAAAACCAGGGTCTGATAACTGATAACGATTTTAAGATGGAGAAACAGATCAATTCTGGTGTGAAAATCGTCTTTAAAGTGATGCTTACGTCCAAGGTTTAATCCTTTGCAATGAATTTGATCAAACGCTGCATGCTTCTGTCACGTTCCAAATGGATGGCCGTAATTCTCGTCACGTCGGGTTCAGCCGGACCTCTTCCTGCCACCCCGTCAACGGCTCTGAGGTGGACAAACCGCTGAGCTAATCAGAGCTCCATTGTGGAAGCCAAGAAAGGGAACATCAGATTCCCGTAAAAAGACGCGTGTAGGAGGGCAGTTGAAACCTAATCCTTGTACACATTTCTCTGAATGGGAAAGGTTTCCAGGAAGCTGCTCTGTATAATAATACAACTACAACATCTCACTTGAACAATATTCGAGACTCAATCACGGGAACAAGGCCTGAAAATTGTCCACTCATCTTTTCAGCGTCACTTTGCACACAGAATTGTTTCTTTCTATGCATGAAAAGCAAACAAAGTGGCATAATTAATTCCACTTTAAGCTACGTTGACCTTTGACACTAAACATTTGATTATCAATCAGTAACTATTGTGTGCAATCATCAGTCAGACAAGAAGAAAAAAAAAAAGGTGCCAACTGGATTTGAAGAATGAAACAGTCTAAAAGACCATAAATGATGCTTTCAAGAGGAGAAAAACTCAGAACTACCCTGAGTTGTATCTCAGACCCCACAGGCTTCACGCCTGTTTCATGAGCATGTTTCATGTTGCCATGGAAACAAGCTTGATTGAAGGGTTGCCAGGAGAACGCCTCTCAGAAGAAGGAGGGGTCATGTGGACGAGACCAGTGTGAAGATGTCTGACCATAACAACACTTTTTGTTGGTGAAAATACAAATAAAATAATCAGATCGTCTAGGTTGTGCTGAAGCAAAAGATATGAGACACTTTATATTGTACATGCTTACAGCCTCCATAAGTTTTAACACAGTAATGGAAAAAAGCAGCGTAAATACTCTGAGCGCTAAAGGTTAAGAACATTTATCCAAGTTACTCCAGCAGACAAATACTGAGTAAGCGCTTGTCTTACTCTTATTTTGCATCCAGGCTTTAAGAATCAGGTTCTGAATCACTGCAGTATCTTCAGATGTACGGTGAAATTAAATTCCCTGCTTTCCTGGTGTACTCACATCCAAGCTGGGCCTCGTTCAGGAGTTACATCTGTCTCATATGTAGAAGGTTTCATGTACATTTGTTGCATTCATTCTTTACGTACGAGAGCCAATCCCAACGCCGTCCACAGTAGCTCGTTTTCTCCACTGATGCACAGTCACACCAAATTAATCACATAGATACAACCAACACTCAACCTCCTCAGGGACTTATTACACTTACTACACCTATCTTATACCTTCTCTTACTTCGGAAAGATTCAAATTGACTTCAGCTGTGACATACTCAAGCTTTTTATCGCATTCGTAAAGATCCATAGAGGTGAGATAAATTTATGCCATAAAAGGGCGACCAAGACAGGTGACACATGAGAGCAGCTCCCCCTGAATCCAGCTGCAGCGGGCTTCAAGCACACTGGACGCAATCTTTCTGACCGCTATCCACACCTTCATATGAGGGGCATTTGGTCCTTGTGAATGACTCACCTGTAAAAATAAATAAAAGGCACCTGCATGATAACATTCATCTTACAGACTGAAATTAATGCGTGAGGTGGTGCCTTAAACTTTTCATTCACACGGTAAACAGTCTAATTTATCAGGTGAAAATCCACGTTAACATTTGATTCTAATTAACATGCCGATTACATCAGTCCACACTGACTGTGTTGGTGTTGTGCTTTTATTTAGCGCCTTTGGTAATTAAATTAATGAAGTGCCACTTACCCTTCCAGTAATGATAAAATAATTCTTTGCTGACAGATTTCAAAGCTGAATGTTTTTCACAAATCCATGGCATAACGTCCTTTTTATATCTCTCCAGGTGTTTGTGATTTTTGAATCCCCGGAGCGGGACGAAGGAAAGTTATCAGGTAGTTGGAGATGCCGGGATGTTGGAGGTCTGGCAGCTCTGCTGCAGTTTTGATGCTTTAAAAAAACAACCCGGAGCGTTGTGAGGGTCAGTAACATTTAGTCTTTCAGGTTCAGCAGCATAGTTTTCTTTATCTTTTGGGTTTAAATGCGTGGCTTTTGTGTGACTTTTGACTTGCACCAGCGATTCTCTTTCCTGCCAACATGGCGCTGTAAAGAAAGCAGGTCACGTGGGGTCCGGAGCGCTATCCCTCACACATGATTCATTATTTGTGGTTGTATGGTTGTTTAGTAGCACATTCTCCAGAGGCCAGTGATGAGCCTATCATAAAAATATATCTGCTTCAGTGGAGTTTACTTTGCTCAAAACAGAAAGGAAATGACAGATTCTACATATCTTCCTGTTGTCGAACCCACTAACTTTGGTTTCTCCGTTATCTGTACTTTCATAGTTTGCAATTACATGCACACACATAAATCTATATTTATGTAGTGAACAGTCAGTTATGGGTCAATATGTATAGGGATCAAAATTGCATAAAATGGGACCTTTAATTAAATCATTGTTTGATATTGTTTAACAGGCCGCCAGGCCTTGGACGTGCATCCCTGCATGAGTTCACCAAAAACAGCCTCATTTACATCTGAGCTAAGAAATATTCTCTAAAAAAAATCAGGTGGGTCAGTCCGCAGTTCTCCGTCTTTGACAGCCCAATTACACATCAACGCCAGAGTCTTTCCAGTGATCTGTCACTGTCCTCCTGCTTTCCTGCACCAGCCTGCTGCTGCCTGGAAGAGCTGCCAGTTCAAGGTTACCAACTCAAAAACTCCCAGCTTGGAGTCTGAACCACAAACTTTCTTTGGACAGTTGAGTGGCTTCATCTCAGCTTTAAACTCGAGTGTGGTCTCAAGAGAAGTGAGGAGGAAGCTCACGACTGAATTATAAAAAACACAACATTTGGATTTAAATGTTAAAATGACAAAAACCTAAAATAAGTGGTAGTGTAAACTGGTGATAGAAGAAACGCATTTTAATAGTAACTGGTGTTGGAATTATAGAAAAGGAATTTAGAAATTAACAATAATAATAATAATAATAGAATGTATCAGTTGAAGAGACTCAAAACTGAACATTGTCTCAGATTATGACTTCATTAAAGTCATCAAAAATGAAGTAATTATTTTAGAAACCTCCTTCTTGAACCGACACCTCATCGTGGAGGAGGGGTTTGTTTGGAGCTATGTTGTCGGGGGCATTACGCCCCTGGTAGGGTTTCCCATGGCAACCAGGTCCTAGGTGACGGGCCAGACTAAGAGCGGTTTACGAGCCAACCATGAAGAGAATAAAAACAAGGACAAGGCCCAACCCTGGAGCCAGGCCTGGGGTCGGGGCTCGAAGGCGAGCACCTGGTGGCCGGGTCACCCATGGGACCTGGCCAGGCTCATCATACACAGGATGGGTCATAAGGGGCCGGTGCAACGTGGTTTGTGTAGCGGTCATGGCGGGGTGCCTTGACAACCCAAATCTCTTGACCAAAACTCTGGCTATTACCCAGCATCTGAGCTATGCGGTCAGTGTACGGGACCGTCGTGGTGAAGAAGGAGCTGAGTCGAAAGGCAAAGCTCTTGATTTACCGGTCAATCATGAACTTTGAGTAATGACGGAAAGGACAAGATCGTGGATACAAGCGGCCGAAATGAGTTTCCACCTCAGGGTGGCTGGGCGCTCCCTTAGAGATGGGGTGAGAAGCTCAGTTACTCAGGAGGAGCTCAAGGTGGAGCCGCTGCTCCTTCACATCAAAGGAGTCCGTTGAGGTGGCCTGGGCATCTGTATCGGATGTCTCCTTGGAAGCCTCCCTAAGGAGGTGTTTCAGGCATGCCCCACCGGAAGGAGACCTCGGGGAAGACCAAGGACATGCTGGAGAGACTAAGCCCCTTGGCTGGCCTGGGAACGCTTCGGTATCCCCCGAAAGAGCTAGAGGAAGTGTTGTGGGTGAAGGAGGTCTGGGCTTAGACTTCTGTCCCTGCGTCACGGTCCTGGATAAGCGGAAAATGGATGGATGCTTTAGAAACATTGTCTGTTTATGACTCCTGATCCTGATCAACATCTGTGCTTTTTATTCCTCATCCTCCACTGTCACTCATCTGTCCTCTCTTTGTTCTTACTTACTCTTCTGTCTGAGACGCTCAAACCTCATTGTTTTTCTTTATCTCCAGGTCTGTGCTGTGTTTTAACTGTTTCCGTTCTTTCATGACATCTCCGACCTCCAGGTTCCCTCAGAGAGCTGCGGTTTTCTGAATTCAGTCCATTATTGCTTGCATTCTTTGTTTTCGCACCTCGTTTCTTCTGCTGAAAAACGTTTCGTGCTGACCTCCATATTCTTTCATCCACAAAACATTTAACTGCATTCTTTTGTCCGTCCCGTTGGTTGTCCCTTTTATGACTTCTTTATCATTTGCTTTCATTTTCAGCCCATACTTTTTTCTTATCTCTGCTAAGATGGTGGCTTGCCTTCGCTTTTCCTTTTTCTTTGTCTATTTATTGGCTTGTGAACAGACACCAGAAACATTCGAACAGTCCTGGAAGAGCGTAGAAACACCTGGGACGGCACATGGATCGATTCCCATCACCAAGATGTCATTAACTTCATCAAGCCCTTATAACCCTAAACACTTTCCACTTCTTAATTTTAGCTCTTCTTTCCAGCTAAATTTGATCAGATCTTCAGTAAGTATTCACATCAGCTACTGGTCAAGGTACCCTTGGTTTTAACCCCTCCTGATTGGTTAATGTCTGACCACAGGCTAACCACTGCTAGAGTAGCACATCTGTCTGCAACCAAACTACTGCACTGGAGCTAAAGTTTGCTGCGGACTTCTGAAGATGCAAAGCAGCAAAGCTGCTGGACATCAATCATTTCTGGAAGAAAGTATCCAAGCAGTAACTCATACAGATACCAAATTTGGTTTGTATATCCAGAACCCCCTGACGATCTCTGACAAAAGTGATTACCTTGGCAGGTCTTCGGTGGTGCTATAATAAAAAGATTCATGTTTTTGGCTCATATCACAAAAATGGTCTGGACTTAGTTCAACAAAAAAATTAAACTGAAAGCTAAATGAACTGGCCTGAGTCCATTTAAGCCAGCGTTGTTTCTTGTCCTGCATCTTTTAGATGTTGCTCTGCTCTAACACATCCACGGACAGACTCGGGAAGACCTTTACGACAAGCTGACGGTGATCTGAGCATTTGGCACAGGTGCGTTGGAGCAGAGCAACGTCTGCTCCAGTCTGCTCTGAGAACCAGGGTTGAGAGAAGACTAATGTCAGCAATTTTTATGAAATTCAGGATACTTCACCTACTGATCAAGCTAATAATTTATTTTTTGTTAAGACTTTTAATTATCCTTTCAAAGTCACACACCCATCCAACCTGGATCTTGTGATGTAATAATCTCCAGTTAATGACACTCGGTATTAACAATCAATGTGACGTTCTTTGCAGCTCACCAATCCTGCTTATATCCGTCCATAGAAGTTGCTTCAATTCATATGATAAAAATTGTAAACTGATGGAGTTAAAAATCTGAAATTTGGTATACTTATACAGCGCTCCAGCTGTAGGACGAATCGTGAGTGCCAGTTGGCTCACTTTTTCAAATGACTGTTTGGTACCCCATCAAATTTCAGAGCGCATTATTTACGAGTGTGAATAACCATGTGATCCGTGACGGTCTGGTGTTAAAGGGGACAAAAACTCAGGTGGATGCCAAACACTTGTCCGTTTTATAACTGAAGCCATGGAACTGTGCGTTGCCATCACTCGGACCATGATAATCACCACTTACGCATATATCTCACAACAGTATTTGCAGCATGAAAGATAAAACCTTTGTATTTACTTCAGTTATTTTAATTGTCACTTCAAAATTGATCAAGATTAAATCAGTGGTGTGCGTTCTGACAAAAAACGTACTGGCTTTGTAAACAGGGTTAGGATTAGGGTTCGATGGAGCCATGAAGAAGAAAATGATTTTTTTGAGCTTCAATCAGTTGTGAATGAAAGCTGCTGGTTCTCACGGCTGGACTTAAGAACCCTGCTCTTCCATTTAGGATTACTCAGAACAAACTAGTGCAGATGGACCTGATTCACGCCATGGTGATTAGTAGCAGAACCCGGTGAAAAACATTGAAGAAAACATAGAAAGGAAACTACTCTTGATGTATGGTGCAACAAACAAATGCACGTTTCCTCCTACAGTGGCATTATTGGGACTAATGCATAATTAAAGTGGTTGCTGGCAACATTACAGTCTGTTATCTTAAAGAAAAGCAGTTAAACAGAAGCAATGGAAGAAAAACGTCTGCTCGTAGCGAACTGTCAAAATGAATTCTAAGATTTAGTAGAGGAACACATTGGCTGCCTTTATCTAATAAAACACACATGCCGTATTAAGATGGAGCTCTTTAGCGCTACACTTTAACTCCACGACAGTCTTATGCTGGTTAGAGTAAAATAGAGTAATAAAATGAGATTGTTGACATTTGTAACTCAAACTCTAAAGGTAGCACTGCATACTTGTAGAAAGAGACCAACTCATTAACTGGTGCAACTTCTTCTCAGTCTCCTTTCATGAGAAGTAACACCTGTGAGCTCTTTCTCTTTGGGTCTAATTCACAAGGAACGTATGTGGATTACATAAGAGGAGGCGGGAACACAGCCACCGGCCTTCAGGAAGCTGTCTTTGCTCCTCCTATCATCTTGGAAGGATCGGTAAACTTGCTTTACCTCTTTTGTTGTCTTAATTGAAAACTAAAATCCAAAAGTAGCACCATGTGGCATTAAATCAATGTCTTTACTGCTTTATGAAATTCCACCAATGACAAAAAATCCCATGGATGTGACACATGAACATTACACTCCTGGTCAAGTGTTTTTTCGTGGAGAAAACTTTGGAGGGACAATTCACAATTTTATTTTCTTTTTTTAATGTTAGGTTTTTACTATCTCATGCAACCAAATTAAGACTAAGCAAAGCAAACGAAGCAAACTGTGCTGGGAGCGCTTCACATCCAACAGGTCCAATGCAGTACCTTAGATGGCCAGCCGGTGTCACTCTGGTGCAGAATTATAAAGTACCCAGAAGCATCTGTAGATCGATTTATAATATTTAGTCAGGACACTGGGAGCTGGGAGTTTGCTCATTTCCAGACCCAAAGCAAGGATTTGGGTGGTAACAGTAAACTTGACATATGAAATTAACAACACTGCCGCACCTTAAAACAGCAAAGAATAGTTCAGTATTATAGTTTACAATATCTCATTTACATAACTTTGCCTCAACTGACTTAATTTATATAATAACCAGGAGGAAAATGTGTCACTGCTGTTTTTGCTTTTTAATTGTTTTAATATTCCAAATATCTTTAGAGCTGGAAGTGGAACATTTTAACAACTGTAAGGCGTTTTAGTGAGAAACGAAAAGGTCAAACGTAATGCCATTGAACAAAACTTGAAGTGCAATTCTTCTTCGACTGGCGCCGCTCGAGTGGGAGCATGTTGGAGCAGCTTGTGTCTCCATGAATGCTTGGATCCTTTTCAGATTTTCTGCTGAGCTTTTATTTCCGTTAAATACAGATGTTTGAAACATTATCCTTCACTGGTTTTGATGATTTACTGCTTAAGGAATGTCAGACAATAAGTATGGCTTATGTTCACATCCTATATAAAGAGGCGTTTACATTTGGGAGCAGCTGATTTAACTTTCAAAAACCAAGTAATAATAATAAAAAGACCTCAAAACCAGTTAAAGAGCAGGCATCAAGGATTCAGGGTAAGATCATGAGGAATGTGGCTGGATGAAGTTGGAGGAGGAGATGGAGGACATAGAAAAACACATGATCTTGCCCTTCTCCATCTTTCACTGCTACACTTCAGCATTTCCTTAAACTCGATCTACTGTCGGTAGATACCCATCAGACCAAATTATTTCCATTTTTGAAATGCAGCCTTTTAAATATCTTGTGTCCCAAATGTTGCTGGAGGTACGGCTGTAACCGTGCTGGAAGGAGCAGGTAACATAGCAGGTAACACCGTTTCTAACCGGCACCATGTAATGAGTTGGCGTTCAACGCCATCATGATGCCATCTTGGATCGTGCCGATCCCAACCAGTTTCCGTTCGTCTTAACATGGCGTTTGTCTCCAGGTCATCATCACCCTTTCCAACTCTCCTCTTGTCTCGCTGCATTCCCTCTCTGCTGTATCGTTTCACCGCCCACCCTTCTCTCTCGGGCCGTCACACCGCAACTCTCCCCGTGTCACGTCTGCACCTCTATCTTTGTGTTGTTGTTGTTTGTGCTGATGGCTA
Source organism: Xenentodon cancila (assembly GCA_014839995.1). Classification (NCBI taxonomy): domain Eukaryota; kingdom Metazoa; phylum Chordata; class Actinopteri; order Beloniformes; family Belonidae; genus Xenentodon; species Xenentodon cancila. The sequence continues at coordinate 24,267,766 of CM026218.1, forward strand.
CAGAGGCAGGCAGGCGGAGAGCAGGGAGGCCGGCAGATGAATCAGAAGGCTGGAGGGCAAATAAACACGGTTGTAGTCTGAGTAGAGGAAGACAGGCATCTGTGGCCTTCAGAAAGCAGGAGGGAGACAAAGAAGGCTGCAAGAAATGCTGCTTTTTTAATGTGGTGATGCTTTTAATTTTAGCACTGTGTTCTTCTGGCACTAAAATATGTTTTGGAGATGTTTTTCCCATCTTGATGGCCTCTCACTACATCCTGCATTATTACTTTTTAAGCACAAGGATTTTAACATGCTGATTTTTTGTGACTAATTTCAGGGAAAGACTAAAACCGTAGTTATATTTTCTTCTTCTCCACCATCTTCGTTTGCCTCCTGAGAGGCACGATGTGTGAGGTATTTATTTTTAGTGATGGATGAATCCACATTTGGTGTGGTGGGGAGGTTATTTGGGGATCATAGCCAAACTAAGCCGTGACCTTTACCACATCACTGAGTCATGCTTTTCAGTGTTCGTAGCTGGGATTCAGACCGGGGGTTTGGTGAGTCTGGGGAATCTTACAAAAACCATAAACCGTCAGACAAATATAAATGTTTTTCACTAATCAGTCTCACTATTTACTTTATTTGTTATTTAAATAAGAGTGCAAGTTTAGCGTTTAAGCCAGCATTAAGTACCTACATGGCATGAGAAAGTCACGTGACCCCCTGAACCCCGTTGTTCTGTTGGTGGTTTGACGGGTTTGACTTGCAGCTGAAGATAATCTTGATTTCAGTTGCTATGTCCAAAAACACATCACCCACCGGAGGTGGAACAGATTATTTTACCAGGCGTGAGGAGAAGTTTTGATTCCAAACCTTCAGTTCGGCTCTTGCAAAAGAACCGAACCAGAAGCGAACTTCGGCCTCTGGTTTACACGCAGCTGGTCGACCAAAGCCATGCTTTCGTCTTTCCAGTTAATTTACACCAGCTCAACTTTTTACACCCAAAACGAATCTCTTTCTGCCAGCTTTCTTTTAAGCATGTCATCAACAGTAAAGAAGACAAAACACTGATCAGACTTACAAAATAAATGACAAAGGACGCTTTTTATCTAACTTTTCAGAGTTTCTGTACATTTATAATGAACATTCTACTTTTAGCTGTTTGCTTTAACAAAATGTCAAACTATTTTTTAATCACATGAGCTGCTTCTCTCTTTAATCACATCTAAAATTGTTTAGTTTTGAAAATGTCAAGTCTCCTAGAAGTAGCTTGAACCAGAGTTGTGTAATAACGTTTTAATATTCAACTCAGAAGTGTGGTAAACACTAAAAAGTTGGGGAAATGGTGAACTATGACTACTAAATGATAAATATAGCGATATTCAGGATCAGACACCGTTATTCAGTGGTGTTTGTTTCATAACGATATACAAACCCCTTAAGTCTCCTACAAGGAGCTTTTGGACAGCAGCCTGTTATTTTATCAGTTAAAGTGGAAAAAGCAACAAGAACACTTATGTATCCTCAACAGTGAATACAGGCCTAAAGGGCTTTCTGCCTTTGACTTCAGAAGCACATGAGACCAACCTGATACGAGGCGACTTACTCCAAACCAGAAAACAAATAAAGGCTCCTAAGTACCAACCAAAGACTCACAACAAAATGGGCCATTGATTTATTCACTAAAATACCTTTAATTACCTGACAAGTTTTATTCGGCCTGTGTGGGAGTGAAAGGTTTCCTTGGTGGAGATCAAATTTGTTTAATTGAGCCAGAAAAGATCAATCAACCTTGGTTAAAAAAGGAGCATCAAGCTAAATGAGAAAAAGTGTAATGTTCCCGTGTAAATCACCAGTGTGTTGTGGTGCTCAAGAAGGTCAGAGAATGTGTGGCGCTACACCGCCATCACACATTAACACAGTACTATCGACTGAACAAAGATTAACTATCAAGACATGTTTTTCAGCAAAGAAAAAGTTTAGATCAGGAGTTCCTGATGTTAGAGGAGGACCAAAGAGCACAGGGCATGTTAAACTTTCACTACACTACACGTTTAGATCTCTACATATCATATCATTTTTAGTGGACTGCAAAAAGTCCAATGGTGCTGTTAAATACAAGGTAGAAGTCGAAATGACTTGTAATTTCTGCTTCTAAGCTCAAATAAGACTGCTGGGTGGTTACTCTGGATGACCATGGCCATGGTGTTCCACAGGGCTCTGGGTTAGGACCCATACTTTTTACTTTACATTTACTTTAACTGGGTAGTGCTACCTGGCATAAATGTCTCCATTTTTCATGATAGCTTTACCTCTCCCTGACACAACAATAAACTAGGTAGTAGATTATAAGCAGGTAGTACAGATATAAAGGTCTGAATAACTTTGATTTCCTGTTACTAAACACACGTCTACGGTTCTTGTCTTTGAACCCAAGTGCATCAAAAAAGACTATTTGGTCATTAACTCTGGATGACCATTTGCTGTCTTGTGGAGGGGAACTGTATTATTTTTGTTGCCTTCTTTCACCTCCATTAAATTGCAGAAATTAGGAACATCTTGTCTGAGTCCGAGAGTGTCTCAGAATTGGCTTCTGAATGGTCTGTGAGTCGTCCAAGATGTGAAAACAAATACAGTCACTCTGTTAACAAACTACATCCACTACGCCACTGTTGGCTAAGTTTCCCACACAAACAAAAACACATTTCTTTGAAGACATTTTGGAGTAAAAAATAAAAAGCAAGAAGTACCAGCACGTCCGCTTGGATGAAAACGTACTCAATCCTTGCACTGTTTGAGAATATGAAAACTCTCTCCCATATGTCATCATAAATACACATTGACCTTTTTTCTAGCCTCCAGTAACATCAACGAGGAGAATTCATCATAAAACCCCTTTAGATGAGTCTTAGAAACCAGATACGTATAAAAGGCCACTTTAAACAGCCCCTCACTTTGTAGGAAGCATCACAGTGCTAAACCCCCGCCCTCCTGAAAAACTAAACAAAGTGGTGATACTAAAGGATTTCCCTGTGATTTGGTAAACTGTGTCCTCAATATGATCTTTTGGAGAGACAAGGCTTCACAACACGGATCAGTATATAGAGATTATCAAATGTGAGGAATAATGCTGTGAAGCCCAATCACAGCAGCCTTCGCTGTGTACTGAGAGATGCTGTTGTGGTGCAGCGTGTTTGGACAGGAGAGACCGCTGAGATGACAGCAGCCACACATCAACACCACCAAGTGGAGGAAGGCTGAGATGTGGGAGTGTTTACATGCTTCCCCTGAATACTGATGAAGCGTGAAACTAGTCAATAATGTGACACGTTGACATAAGGTCAAAGACTGCGGTGATAAATCAGTGTGTGTGTGCGTTCCACTGTCCCTTTCACACTCATTAATTACACACCACACATGCTGTATTTGATATGTGGACACGGAGTCCTGAGGAGACAAACAGAAATGCCACATGTCAGCTTACAAGCCAACAGCGAGAAGAGAGAAAACACAACAAAATAAACACAGCCGAGTGGAAAAGACAGACCACCATCTCTGAACCTGGTCCTCACCAGATCTTCCACCTGGGTAATTACAGCGTCTGAAAGGACGAGCCTTGATCGCGCACGTGTATTTGTTAAAGTTCTTACACGTAGAAACCTTTAAAACACGCTAAGAAGGAAAGACATCAGCAGTGGTCTTAAGCTTGGGTTCCACAGGGCGCGTTTTCATGATGTCCGACACTCCATTTTTAAATGAAATAAAAGATTTTGGTTCTGTGCGGCATCCCTGATCCGATGATTTCATCCTACTTCTTTTTTTTGTTAATATCTGTGAACAAGCTGGTCGGTCAGGACGACCAGCTCTGTCCCGGGCTGCCCGCTGGACTCAGTAGTGCAGGAGGTGGGAGAGAGGAGGATGTTAACCAAGCTGACATCCATCACGGACGATCCCTGTCACCCGCTGCACCAGACAGCAGAGGCTCTGAGCAGCTCTGAGCAGCTCTGAGCAGCTCTGAGCAGCTCTGAGCAGCTCTGAGCAGCTCCTTCAGCAGCTCCTTCAGCAGACTGATCCACCCTCGGTGTAGGAAGCAGCTACTGCAGATCTTCTACTACAGTTCAGTTGTGTCCTGGACTCATTTATTTTTACCTTATGTTACTGTACAGGTGGGTCATGTGCAATAACTTTACAAACCCCTGCACAGATGTTCTGTATATGTAAACAGCCTACATCCTTATCTTTTCTTTGGTTCTTTTGTATATATAATATTTGATTCCACTTCCGTATTGTTTTTGAGCTGCTAATGGCCAGTAAATTTCCCTGCTGTGGGATCAATGAAGTTTGATCTAATCTTCAAAACTAAAGCCACTGCTGCACGAAATATAAACCAACTATTAGAAACCGCAACGATTACACTGAACACCTCACAAATTGGCAAGTTAAAGGTGAAGTCCATGACAGTTGTTTGAGAAGAAGACTGGACAAGTACTTGAACTTGGAGGCAACCCGAGGTTCACCGAACGGCATAGGGACCAACCACAAGACGTCTGCAGCAATGTCAACAAAAAACTCTTTACATAAACTCTTTAAAAGAGGGTGTACTTATACACTCATTACTGCTCTGAAACTGAATTTCTGCCTCGCAGCGTTTTTAGGCTGCTCAGCGACCCGAAAGTCCCAGAAATGTCGGATTTATTCCCTGAGAGATCAAACGAAAAAACCCCAACGTTTCATGCAACACTTCCTCCCAGAACGTGACACGAAGGGACCAACTGACACTCGTCTTGCCGCTGACACCTCAGCAGGAACTGCCACGCTTGGCTGCGGCCAGAGAGCATCAAACTGGGGAGGAGGCCAAAGACCGGCTTAAAGCCTTTTCACTGGGATAAACGTTTATCGTGAGCAACCAGGATTTCCAGAAGCAAAAATGTAAACAGGACACACAAAGACTCGCACAGAAATGATAGAAGTGATACTGAAGCGCATGTAAACATAATCTGACATTGTTTTCACAAAATCCATCTTTGCTCCGACACATTCGCGTACACAGCAACTCACACAGGCTGAGGTTCTAGTCGTGCTTCTGCCCTCTGTGTTATCGGCGCCACAGCAAACATTTGTCATTCAGCTCAACACCTCGGGCTGCGTTCAGCTTACACCGTCACTGTCAGCATGTGAGAGTGTGTGAGAGTGTGTGTGAGAGTGTGTGAGAGTGTGTGTGAATGTGTGAGTGTGTGTGAGAGTCCTCTGCAGCCCAACGCGCTGTCGTCCAATGTCACTCTGCATTTATTGGAGGTAAAAGTCCTAACTCATTTTCACTGACAGCAACATAAAGCTGCCTGTCAGATGGTATGAAAAGAGTGTGTGTGTGTGTGTGTGTGTGTGTCCGTGTGTGTGCGTGCGTGCATGTGCGTGCATGTGTCTGCATGTGCGCGTGTGTGTGCGTGGGGGGGGGGTGGGGGGGGGGGGGGGGGGTCGTCGTCAGCAGTGATTCATGCGTGTGTGTGTGTGTGTGTTAGTGCGTGTGTGTGTGTGTGTGTGTGAGTGTGTGCATGTGTTGGCATGTGCGTGTGTGTGTGTGTGTGTGCGTGCGTGCATGCGTGCATGTGTTGGCATGTGCGTGTGTGTGCCTGGGGGGGGGGGGGGGGGGGGGGGGGGGGGGGGGGGGGGGTCGTCGTCAGCAGTGATTCATGCGTGTGTGTGTGTGTGTGTGAGTGCGTGTGTGTGTGTGTGTGTGAGTGTGTGCATGTGTTGGCATGTGCGTGTGTGTGTGTGTGTGTGCGTGCGTGCATGCGTGCATGTGTTGGCATGTGCGTGTGTGTGTGTGTGTGTGTGCGTGCGTGCATGTGTCTGCATGTGCACGTGTGTGCGTGGGGGCGGGGTCGTCGTCAGCAGTGATTCATGTGGGTGTGTCAGGTGTTAGTGATGTTCAGGTAATCAGGACAGGAGGCGGCTGAAGGCCGCAGCCGAGGAACGACACTCAGAGATTCACAGTTTTAAAATAAAACCTCGTTTGTTTGCATTTATGGACAAAAGTCTCATATTCAGCTCATTAATCATCATGAACAGATTCACTTTGTCAAAAATGTGACGTCTCTGACGGCGTGGGCTCCTAAGGTGGCAGAGTTTTGGGATAAGGATTCAGGCAAAAACAAACAAATCGGATTTTTTCAGATTCAAGGACGTTGTCATTTCAGAAGAATAAAGTCACGACCACAAGAATGCAACTGTAGTTCTATAAAAAATTATTAGTCAAATTTTACAAAAAGTATTACAAGAATAAAATCGTGGCTCCACCCCAACGGACGTAGCAGCTGTAGCATGATGGAGAGGCTACATCACAGAACTGAAAGTTCGCAGTTTTACACAACCTAATACACAATTATTGTATGTGTAAATTTACACAATCTAAAATGTTTGACAATAAAGTTGTAATATGTGATTAAAATTGGTGAATTTGAGTTCTTTCCCCCGTAGATAACTGGACGGTGATGAGTGTTTAACGTCCATGAGGAACCAAAACGACAAAGTACTTTTGAGTTAGAGCTGAAAATACACACATTCGTAGTAAAACCACGACTGCGTCAACATAAATAACCGTGTGACTCGACTTCTGCTGAACTGATGGCGTGGATCGGGTCCCTACAGAAGAACCGAGGCACTTCTAACGTACAAGAACCCTCGTACTGTATTTACCTCATATTTATCATTCGTAAGGTCCCTGGAAACACTGCTCGAGTACTGATACAGACTAAAACTGGAAGTTCGGAGGCCTGATTCCTGACTTCCCCCGTGGTCTTGTACGCACTCACCTCCGAGGTGCACACTTTTAAGTCACCTTGGATAAACGGCTCTGCTGAATGAGTAAAATGAATGAATAAAACACCGCTCAGCTGTGTGAACACACATTTAAATATCCCTGGCACGCTCGCACTCGGAGGTCTGGGACTTGACCCATGCAGCCGGGGGGGTTCAGGAACCTGAAATAAAGTGTTTCTACCCCGGAGGGCAGTCATGGCACGGAAATGAGCATTCCCTCACTGATTCACTTTCACATTCACCAAAACGCTTTCTTGTTACTGAGCTGCCGTCCCACTCAGAGAGGAAGAAGAAGCCATGCGTCACCATGGCGATGCAGATGAAGGGCAATGTCAGCCTGACCTGTCTGCTGTCTCCTCAGCCGGGTCGGATCAGAATTCATCAGCGGACCCGCCCCCTGACATTTAGGCTGCTCCAACGTTTCCAAAGTGACAACTGCAGGATGTCGAAGAAGAAAATGTCCGTTAGGGGACAACTCAGTTCTTTCTCCAAAACAGGAAGTTTACGGTGCCGAGATTGTGCTCGCCATGGCTCTTCCTGTCAAAGCTCCCTGCTGTTACTCGTTAGAGTCACCAGAAATGAAAAAAGATGGAAAAAGACAACCAAGAGAGGCGTGAGTGCTGAGAGCGAGATGTCCCTCGTTCAACAAGCCGAGCACAAATGTTCCAAACTGAAGTCGGTACCCAGCTGGCCACGTTTCAGGAAAAACACAATTCCCTAACTGTTCGGCGACATTGCAGCCATTCTGGTGAAGCTGACTGCAGCATTTTAGATGAATTATTCACATTCAGCACACGACTTTCTCCCTACTGTCATCAACATTGGATCCAAAGGAAAAGATTCCCAAACGTGTGAAGTTCAGGCTGGCGGTAAAGAAGATGCTGGATAACTCCACTGGGTCTGGGTCTGTGAAGGACACCGTTCCAGGTCCAGCGGCTCAGGGACGAAGCTGTGTCTTTTCAGGAGTTTACTTCCGACACTCCAAAGACGTCCTCATTTATAGTCAGTGTGACAGAACTTTTTCACGATGACTCTTGCAGCTGAAAACTGACAAACACTAAATGTGCTTTCATCCACTTCAGCCAGACAAATCGGAGGCAGATTTCTGACATGTTGCCATGATGACAATCAGGCCCTTGGTTTGAAGAATGAAGTGAGAAGCTGACGACAGGCGTTCACTTCTTCTGCCGTGATTATCCTGTCACGGTAGCCAACAGCCATGACAGGACGCACAAACAGCTGATCCACCATGTGATCAGTCATGAGTAACACGTTTACTTCCCCAGTCCATCACTACAACTTCCAAATGCTGCTTTCATCCTACCTTGAATAAACCTTTTCGAAAAAAAGCTGGAGCATGATTTGAGTATACTTCTTGATTCATGTATTCATTCTTTTCTGTCAGTCCTACCTTAAGTTATCTTTAAACGTGAATTAAAATGTTCATGGCTCTGGTTCACCTCGTCATGAACTTTTCAACTGCTCCGATTCCACATTTCTGCTGCTGTGACTGCCCAACAGTCATTTACACGTCATTGTCCGCTGTGGACTCTACTTCCCGACACCCTGAATAAGCACTTTTATGGGTTATCAGGCTTCAGGGCTGAGATGGAGATGGAGTTTGGATGTAGCTGGTCACACCTTGGAGCTCCTCTTGTGTGATCACGAGGTGCTCCCAGGCTAAATTAGACACAGAATCCTCCCAGCATCCTCCGGGTACGCCCCAGGGCCTCCTTTCAGCTGGAAAGATGAGGAACTTGTCCAGAGGGAGGCTCCTATGACAACCAGGATCAGATGATGAAACAACTCAACTGCCTTCTTCAGTGGCAGAGACGCTGCTGAGAACGAGCTGTCGGGACGAATCTCTTCTTTTGGTCACCGAAGTTCACGACCACTGGGGACAGTTGGCGAGTTATGATTGGCCTGAAATACTCCCATCTCAGAAAGGCGAGCACACACTTCTGACAGCCTTTCCCGACTGATGTTTGCAGCTGCTGGAAGAAGAAATGACACTGCAGGTGAGCGGCACTGACAAAAGACATGACGAGGAACAGCTGGGAGGTCTGCAGACAGGAATCATATGGATTTCTGCACCACTCACAAAATTAAAATAAGTCGTGGTTATTAAATGTTGCTGCAGTGAGACTGCTGCTGCCAAAATCTGAGTGTCCATTTGATGCTTCTTCCTGTTGTCTGCAGTAAAACGAGATCCTCCCAAATGTAAGAGAAGTGTACATGCTCAGATTGTAAAGCGTTTAAATGGTAAAATACACCACAAAAGGACTCTTTTCACACAATCCTGAATTCTTAAAGACACATTTGTCAATTTTTGTGTTTAAGGCAGATTTTATGAAAACTATATATTGTCAATAAAATGTGTGTCTAATCTATTTAATAAAGTATTTAACTGTTTTTAACAATTAGTTTTACTAGGTGACACTTTTGTCAGATTGTCACATTTATTTTTCATTCCAAACCACTTTGGTTCAGGCTGTTCTGCATGCTCATCTTTCAAAATAAAAGCCTGCTATGAGCAGGAGTATTTCAGTGCTGCTACTGCAGCGGCGTCAAGCAGCCAAATCAGCGAAGCGCTTCCTGAGATACGTCCTGCACAAGTGAACACCAGGGGGATGTTGACCATGGTGGCTGACGAGCTCAGCTGACGACTGACAAAGCCAAAACAGCTGCAAGGTTCAGGGACATGTTTGGGTTTTTAGATGCATCTGGACATTAAAATGTCACAGCAGCATTTTAGCGTTTTGTTTTTCATGTAGTTTTACAGAGTGACAATGATGTAACACGGTAACAGCCACGTGCGACGGTGAATAGTGAGATGTGTGAGACATTTACAGTAAAGCCGGTGTTTGCTTCACCCGTGCTCTGCTGCTTTTTCCAACTAGTTGGAACACGTCGTAGACCCGCCCAGAAATTCAATCGTGGAGGCAAATACCAAGGTAAAAATCAGATGATTAGGTTTGGACAGTCACCAGAGAGTACCTGGACTGCATGGAAAGCATGTAGCGTTAAGGTGCACCAATCCAGGTTTCACTTTGACGCATCAAATCAAGTTTATGTAGAAATATATCACAAGTAATAACAATAAACTTAAAACCTAAAATAAAAACGAAGTGTTGTATCTGAAGCAGTCAAAGCAAATAAGGTGTTGGTGTTTGCAGACTTTATTTATTCATCTACTTATTTCCCAAACCGCACACGCTGACATCCAACACGCTGACATCCAACACGCTGACATCCAACACGCTGACATCCAACACGCTGACATCCAACACGCTGACATCCAACACGCTCATCTTTGCAGCCTGTCCTGTTGCAAATGTAAAGTGTGTAAAGTGTGTAAGTGTGTAAGTGTGTAAGTGTGTAAGTGTGTAAGTATGTAAGTGTGTAAGTGTGTAAGTGTGTAAGTGTGTAAGTGTGTAAGTGTGTAAGTGTGTAAGTGTGTAAGCGTTCACGTTCAAACCACAAAGTTTGCAAAGATTGCTTGAAGCATTGCTGAATCTCCAGACTGTGGCCTCATGTGAACTTAGCCAGCTTCGTAAATGTGGCCCGTATAGTTGCTGACAACATCTCCCACTTCCCTTCAGCATACACCAGCCAGCACTTTGTCCATCGATGTTCAACAAACATCTCCATCCAACCTTCATCCAGCCTGTCCACCCTCCTCATCCTCCCCTCCACCTCCCTGCAGAGTGAAAGCAGCTCTGCTTGCTGCCTCCTTCATTGATTTTTCCTGCAGCAGTCAGACCCCCTCCGAAGAACAATAAAGACCAAGAGCTACACCTGCACGCCACTGACGCCATCACCTGTCGGCCTCCCACCGCCTCGTCTGTGTGGGGAGTGTATTAATGTGTGTGAAGTCAAGCGTAATCCCTTAACCAGACAATGCAATTTCTGGAGAAAATGTGGTAAGAAAGCTGAAACTTAACACCTAAAATTATCCTGTTAAAAAGTTAGTGATGAATCTGTCAAAGTGTGTGTACATAGATCACAGGCGAGATGTTGGCAGCTGCGGTTGCCATGGTGAAATGCACGCCGATTCACTCAAAACTTAGTCCTGACTTGCCAATGATGGAGCGGCGCAACCGCGAGCAGCGTAAAGCGCTTCGTCACACGTGAACGGGACCTTCGTGCTTGTGGTGTAAAACGTGAACAAGCGGGCCGCTCAAAACCAAACCTGAGGCCGTTGGGGAGATTTAATTTGAGGTTTTTGGGTCATAAAAGTCTGAAAAGTGTTTGTTTAGAAACTTACAAATAGAATCAAATTCTCCCTTTTTTCTTATTTTTATTTGCAGATAAAAGAAAGACTTGTTGGGTAAAAAGTGTGCGTGCCGTCAGGTCCAAGAAACTAAATCTCAACAATTATTGTGTTTTTACACTTCTGCTAAACATGTTTAGTTCAGAACTTTTCTAAACTACATTTTTCAGCGCTGACCAGACGGTGGGATTGCATTTCTGCAGCTCTGAATATTCAGCACGCTCGTTTCTCCTGGGTTTTCATGTCAGTCCAGTCGTTTATTCACAGATATAAACTTTGACGTGTGTGAATGAAGGGTTGCACTTTTTCTACAAAACAGCCTGTGTGTTTAGCGTCTCGCCAGAAAGAGCTGAATAAAGGTTTTTGTATTTTGTCCACGACATCAGGAGTTAAACTCCGCCACCCTCCATCCCCAGCTCGCCTCACACGACTCCACCAGACCTTCACTCATCACTGAAGCAACTTAAACATTTTTGAATTAAACATGGTTTTAATTCATGTTCCAACTTCAAAAATGGATGTCCTTCCCAACCTTAATCCTCCACCTGTTTCACCTATTAACCTTTTTTTTCCCTTCCAAGTCATTCTTCCCAACATCTGTCACATCGTTTAATTGCAAACTGGATTTATTTTTACTTTCTATTCCATTTTTAATGAAATAAAAGCTTTTTTTTGTTGCTGTAAAACAGCAATAAAAACAATCTTAGACAAAAACAGCTCCAAATGTTTCATAGTGAATCTTTTTACAAGTCTTGATAAACTTTTTAATCCATAAAACATGTGTTTATTAGTGCTTTTTAGAATAACTGTGTGAAGTCAGACTCACACACAGACTGAGGTTTAGTCCACCTTTTTAAGGCCGGGAACGAAAACAGACCATTTGTATAACAGAAATCTATTTGTTGATGCTTTTTTGTTCACATGCATCAACCTTGGGTTTATTTTTTATGCATTTTTAATACTTACATGTTTAATGTTTGCATTTTACTTGCATAGTATTTATAACTTTGGCTTAAAATAAGCGCATTAACTGGCTTCTGGAACAACGTGATATAGAATATGTGACTCTACCAATGAAGAAAATACCTTCTAACAACAAATGTAAGGGGAAATATGAGTCTTTAGTCATGATAAGTGATGCGCAGCATTGCGTCATGTCCGTGTGCTTTTTAAAGCTTGTCTCCAGAGTTTTGCAAAGCTTTGGCGAGGCTGAATCTAAAAGACAAGCCTTCAACTCTCGTAAGAAATAAAGAATTCATGCGGTATTTGTTTCTTAAATGCATTCAGTAAATAAATAATGTTGTAGTGTAATGACTTTGTGCAGACTGGGAGCAGTCAGGGCCATTCGTCAGCCAGAGCTTGAATGAGTTTGGAGCGCTCTGCGACGACAAGTTTAAAATGATTATTTACCCACCACATTTTTTATCTTAAAAAGAGCCTAATCCTTTTTCCTTTTATTTTTGCTGCTGTGACTCCAGCATTTAATCAAGTAAACTGGTGCTCAGGTGGATCCTGGTAGTGTTAAAAGACCTCAGAGACCCTCTAATCCTGTTCATCCACAACAGATTACACCTTCGGCAAATCCAGCCAAAGTAGAGAACGGCAAAGTGCTTCCTAAGTGTTGGTTATTTCCACCATCACAGCCCAGATTCACCATTGAGACGTCTTAACCTATCAACCAGAGACTGGTGCTTGTTGTCAGGCAGCGTTCGTGTGGCGCGACCCTATTTAAAGATCAGAGTTACAAAATCTGTAAAAACAGGAGCATGTATTTTTATTCTGACCATCTAGTCTTATATATTAAATCTTATCCAGAATATGTGTTTCTAACTCCAAATCCAAATCTTTTGTGTAGTGCATGAAGGAACCAATGTGGCGGTACAAAAGTGTCGCGAGTGTGGAAAACAACGCCCAGGTCAAGTCCTGAGCAAACCATCTCAGCTATTAGACATATTAAAGAAACGCTTAAGCATGAAACTTTAGCATCTGGGCCATCTATCCGACCATAAAAAGTCTAATTAAACCACTTAGTGTTTTAAGTATGCTGCTACAGTCAGGATGACTGGAGATACTGAGCTGCATTTCCACGTTACAGCAAAACTTCTTCTGATATCCAATGACGTTCCACAGCAGAAGGTCTTCCTTTGGACAGCCGTGGAAACCATTCCGGAGATCCCACTCAGCCCTTTTCACAGGTAGCATTACCAACATTTATCAACCCAAAACTGTAAGTCTTTATAAGTACGCAGTCGTTGGCTGAACGGGCCGACACAAAACGTGCCATTTCCTCCCATCTGCAGACAATCCAATATCCCTGTGGATCCACTGTATTTTCAAAAGAAAAGCTTCAGCTACGGTGACCTCACACCACTTTGACCCCCAAACCTGGGCCTGACTGCACTGATGTTTCCGATCAAAACCACCTTCAGAGGCAAACACACGACAAAGGTCAGTGGCGTGGAAGAGAACCAGACAACTAAATAAAATATTAACGAGGTGAAATGAGAAATGGGTTTTCTCACTTATCGTTTTGTCCCCCTGTGGACATGTTGTGATATTTTATGGTTGTTTTTGCCTCCAGGGGACACTCGTAACGGCCCCCCGGTAGCTCACGCTCTTCCTGTTTCCGTACAACCTGGTGATTCCGTTTCATCTGCGTTAAAATGTCCAACCACAGCACATGTTCAGCCAACATACAGAAACACCAGCGGACTTATGTGGTTGACGGATAAATATTAGAAAATCACAGAGGGAAACAGTTGCACAAAACGCCTCCCATGTTTAACCTCAATGAAAACAAAATAAAAAAGAATGTTTTTAAATTCTGTCTGGTTGAGGAAAGACTCAAAACCAATCAACACGCCAAGTAAGGGCTGCGTTCAACCTTAAACCCCTTTTTAAGGTTTAATAGTGGCCTGTGTTTGCTGGGGGAGTACACCTTTAAATAATGTCCAGTTATATGTCCAGTTTTACAGTGTTCAGATCCAGTCCAGATCTAGCTCAGGACTGTGGATCCTTTGAAATCTGAACTGAGGATTGATTAAGCACCTAAAACCTAATCTCGTGAATAAATTGTACACATTTCAACGTTTCCCGTTGAGCCTCATTATGGCCTGGCTGTTCTCTTATTTCACCCCTGCACTTGTGTCTGCTTTAGAGGAATCGAGTGTGTGCGTTTTGCTCGGACTTGTTTCCCCGTGAAGCTGAAACAAGCCCTCGACACGGGTTGTGGAGGAGAAAATGACGTATTGTGAGTCTATGTTGTTACGGAGAAGAGGATGCCTGAAGGTGAGATCAGCCAGCGGAGTGACACTCGCAGCTGAGCCGGCGGTTTATGAGACAGCGAAAGCAGCAGTCGAGACTCTTAATGAGCTGAAGTGAAACGAGTGGACAGTCAGTGAGTCAACTACTACGTTAGCTCCCAGCAAATAATCACACTATGTCCATGCCGACAGGCCTAAACGGAGCCGTACTCTGAGGTGACGTCACAGTTCTGATCTTTGCCTTGAGACGTCATCAGTACGTACCAAGATGGAAATCCTCATGAATGGTGTCACAACTGCTTTTACCACAGTACTGCACTTGATCCAGCATATCCCGGATCCTTAGCTCGATGGACACCAAAGTCCACCTGAGACAAATCAGACACTCGTGGCGTGAATCTGCAGGTCACGTGATGTACCAGGACGACTCTCGATCGTTCTGAAGGAACTTTCTCCCCTGGTCATGATGAAGCTGATGAGCTACTGCTCTGGATCAAAACTTGAGCAAATCCACTTCTCCTCAGTAAAATTGCAGACACCAACCTCCCAGAGACCCTTGATGTGGCCTCCTCCAAGTATAAGGGAGAGTGGTTGGGGGAGGAAAAAACATCAGCCAAAATTAGAGGCTCCTCACATCCATCTCCATGGTTCTTAGCAGGACTTTAGCTCTTAACGCGACTTAATGGAAACAGGCATTTGACACTTGATTTTTATTAACATTCTGAAATATCGCTGAAATAATGCAACACAATTCAGTGGAGACATGGCGAGGGGCTCCTTGTCCCCCAAATAAACTATACATCTCCATCTCAGGAGGCTGAGGACAACTGCCAGCAAGACTGAGGGTTAAAGATAAGCAACGGCCGAGTCTTCCTGTTTACATCAAGTTTGGCCTTTTTGAACTGTGAAGCAGCAGATTTTATCTCAGCAGGAGCAGAGGTTAAGTTGTTGTTACGACACTGTAGCAGATTTACTCCTGTTTAGTCTCCTGCGCGGTCACTCTAATAATCCTTAACATCATTACTTTTGCCTCTGCCATAGTGTACACAGTGGCTGCATGAGCCCGTTTACTGGTGTAAAGCATCGCGCAGTTGTTGCAAGAGACGACCAGGATGCTCAAAGCTACTGGCAAAAAATCTGTCAAGTCAAAATTAAAACTGATAATTTACAATAAAAAAACAAACTCTCCCCTGTGCTGCTCTCAAGAACATGCTGTATAGACCCTGTCGTCTGAAGGATGCAGCCCCTGCAGGGTCTGAGACCGGAGGTCACTGCAGCATCCCACCACCTCGCACCGCCTCGCGTCGCCTCGCGCCGCCTCGCCCGCCTCCCGCCGACTCCCGCCGACTCCTGCTGCTGCTGCATGCAGGAACCGTCCCCCAAAAACACACAAATCACTGGATTTCTGTGAAGCTGATTATTTTCACGGGAAAGCAAAAAACAAAAACATTTGAAAGTATTTAAGGTCAAGATTGTTCGGCATGTGTAAAACGGCGCCCTGCTAGTATGAAAGGCTGCGGTATGAAGAACGAGGACGGCGTGTTACTAAAAGCCCGGAGGTGAGTTTATCCCGTGAGGTTGTGTTGCCGTCCACTTTCACAGGGCGTCCTGACACAGCAAACGCGGTTTCATCAGACTTGTCAACGTGGCAGAGGACACGAAGCGGCTCAGTCTGCCCATTCACCCTCAAGGAGCGTTTGAACATTTTAAAGACTTCTGGCACTTGATGAAAAGAATTCACTGAGATAAGAGGTGAGAAGAAGAAAAAAGATGGTTGCGCTGGAATAAATGGCAGGATGTGTTTTGTGCAATAGAGAAAGGTGATAAATCGCCGTCTTTGTCACAAAGTTAGTCCATCTTGCAGCCTTTACTGCTTCTCCTGGATAAAGGGGACAAGGTCTTTCACACCTTTGTTTAAAAGGCCCATTTTATTCCCGCTGAGTATAATATGCTGTCACAATTCAGCCAGTGGCTTATGTAAACACGGACAATGACAAGCCTTCGGGAGCGTGAAAACCGAGTGGAACATCGCTGTTTGAATGGTGGAACACCTCACGCTCCCTGGAGAGCACAGACAACTTACTTTCTGCTCCATATCCATAGAAAACACAAACCTCCCCTGATGACCAACAGAAACTCAACTCCAATCCGGTTGCCAGCCGCTGCAAGAAGAGGCCTCGAAACGCAGACACACAAATCTATGGCAAGCCCTTTGAGACTTTATTCCATATCCTTGACTAGTTGGATCTTAGTCTGACATTTGATTCACCACACAACAAAACTAGTTTGAGTAGAGCGAAGACTGTTAGTAAGACACAAACGTCAGCTAACGCGCCTAATCTGTTACCTGTTGCGGCAAACGCCTGAAACACAAACAAGCCTGTCTCTAAGTGGACCTGGATGCACGTCAGCGTTGGGCAGGGCTCAGTCAGTCAAAGACCCAACGCTCCAGTGGCTTCCTGTGAAATCTGGGCTGGAATTTAAAATCCGTCTAACGTCTGAAGCCCGTGAGAGCCCACCTCCTTCGTACTTCAAAGAACTCAGAGTTTGTTAATTATCCCAAGAGAGTGCTTACGCTAGCGCTACATCTCATCTGAGGTGCAACTGCTATTAAAGTGGGGTAGATACCGACCAAACCCTGAGTCTGGATTGGCCAGCACTTTAAAGTAAAGAGTCAACAGAAAGCCCCAGTTTTACCCACGGCACTGTTACCGTCTCACACAGCTAATTCACCACTGAGTGCTTTGGCTTTTACTAACATAACCTTTTACACTCATTAGCTTTCAAGTTAAACCCAAATGCCTTTAACAAGTGTGTCGATTGAATATTTTGGGCCTAGGTTTGGTACAACAAAACATCTTTTTTCCATAGTAATTTATTTTAAATTATTTCTATAATGTCAATAAACAGAAGTAAGAAAGTATTAAAGTCAGCTCCAGTCACTACAGAGAGCAAACTGGGTAAAAACTGGGTTTTTCAGGCTTTTTCTGCTCTATAAAAATAGCCTTCTGGATTACCAAACTTGCCAAGGAGACTTGTAATTGATCCTTCTTCCATTTTCTTTCAGCGCGTCTACAAACGCGTCTCAGAGCAAGAGGACCATCATCCAGCCACTGTTCCCTTACTGGCTTAGAAAACTGAAGTCTGGCATGAAATAAAGGCTGACAGGGTTTGCCATACATGTCATCACAGTGACCGTCTTAAAGGGTTAATAAAGGTGCGTTACTGGATTGCGGAGGTTTTCTTCACCTGCACTTCCATGAGTGATTACGCCAGGTGATCGAGACTTCAGGTGATCTTCAAAAACCATCGGCGGCGAAGTAAATGTAGCGTCACGCACCGACCCACACTGAACTTCCTGACATGCAGACTGTACATCAGATGTTTTCTAATGCATTTTAATCTTTTATGTAAATAGAAATAGCACAAAGACTATCTAAGTACCCCCAGTTGGTCTTAATTTGACAATTTTATCTCAATCTTAATCTAAGGGTGATGTCTCCTTTAAAAGCCTTTCAGCATCTTAAATGACATTTTCCTTCTGGGACTTGAAATATCTTAAACTGAACATGTCTGCTTTGATAAAAGAAAGAAAAGAAAGAAAGAAAGAAGAAAGAAAGAAAGAAAGAAAGAAAGAAAGAAAGAAAGAAAGAAAGAAAGAGAAAGAAGAAAGAAAGAAAGAAGAAGAAAGAAAAGAAAGAAAGGAAAGAAAGAAAGAAAGAAAGAAAGAAACTAAAGAAAGAAAGAAAGAAATAATAGAAAAGGAAAGAAAGAAACGAAATAAAGAAAGAAAGAAAGAAAGAAAGAAAGAAGAAAGAAAGAAAAGAAAGAAGAAAGAAAGAAAGACAGACGACCTTTAACCCTTCGAGGGTTGTGTTTGTACACTACTCTCAACGAGCTGAGAGGTGGAAGTCGATTCTGCTCGGCTCCGTGGAGAAGACGCCGCAGCATCACTGCGGCTCCCTGTCTGAGAGCAGATGTCAGGCCCGCGGGGCAGCGTTTGTCGACACCACGAGACACGCCGACGACACAGCCCCCAACAGCCGGGTGGGTGGAGGAACACCTGCGCATCAGTTTACCAGCTGCTCTCCGCCTTCGTCTCACGGCCCACATGTAGGCTGTCACAACACTGACGTGAACCTCTCAGTTCCTACTTTCACTTCAGCTGCTCCAACAAGTGCAACTGTTGTTTCTGGATTTCCACAGTTCAGCACTTCCTTTCTAATCCACACCTGCGGTACGTGTGAGGTGCTGAGACCGATATCAGACTCTCTTTACTCACAGAAACCCATATGGATGGGTTTTTATCTTTGTTTTTTTTTTAAAGCTTTCTCAGATTTGTGTTTTTCCAGCAATGTGGTGAGGGGGTTGGGAATTAAAGTTTTGGTGCTTCAAAAAATGAAAAATAAAAAATAAACAGACTGAGAAACAAGGACAAGGACTTTCTATAAAAGAATCCAACTATTTCACAACGATAACACATTTTGAAAAATTGGCTTTTTTTCAAATATTTGACATCAATGTGTGTAACAAACTGTTAGTCACGATTTTCCTTGAAGGAGGTTTGTGATGGTGGTGGAGGGGGCGGGGTTTATATGCTGACTCCGCCTCCTACAGGGTGATGCTGTGGACAGAACTGTAATCACATGGCTGAAGAGGGAGGTTTGTATCTTTGTGGTATTTTGACCAAAACAACTAGCTTCCAGGATGTCCTCATTTCGATGTGGAGAGTTTCTTTTCCAACACTGACACTCTGACATCACAGCGGGTGGATTTTCATGTATGGTCATGTTCTCATGGCAGCAAGTTCACAAGAGCAAGAGCTTTAGCTGTAATTTTCAAAGCGGAAGTATATGGGAATGTCATCCATCCCAGTGGACCGCTGACACATCTTTCCAAGTTGTCTGTTAAGTTTCGAAGGTGTCTCCCAGAGAAATGTGTTTTTTGTTGAGAAGGAATTTTAGCCAACCACGGATCACTGGATGTGTTTGTTATTTCCAGGCCAGAACCGGAACAACTTTAGCTCTTTTTCAATTAAACTTCATGAAAGACTGTTTTGAGAAAAAGCCCCTATATGTCACTGGATTTGAACAACGATGAGGCCAAGAGTATTCTGATGACAGTATCATCAGCTTTCTATTTCTTGGCTGCAGATGCTGTCTGACTCAGGCTGTATTTTACTTTACTTTCTTTCATCTACATCATCTACATGTTTGGACAGAAGATGAAACAGGAAATATTGAAAATTTAGCCTGGATAAGAAGTTAACGTGTTGAAACTGTGTGTGTGTGTCTGACTGAAAAACACAGTTGAGCATATTCAGTAGCCATTGGCTCCGCCCATCACCTTGCCTCCAGTAATTCGACCAATCAGAAAACACTTAAAGCAAATCTGCTCATTTTGAACCAGTCTCTACTTATGACTCTCAGTTGTTGCTCTGAAATAACTACAGGTCATTGAAATCATGTTGGGTGTAAAGTGTTCAAGAAGTACTAGAGATTGCAATTACACAGCTGAAATGAAGTATATTATGGTGATTTTAAGTAATCCCACAGTTAAAGAGAAATGTACCTTAACGTTTAGCAGGAAACTCAGCTGTCAGACCTGGAAACTAGTGACCACCGTTGATCAGAGAACAACGCTGCTCAGTATGAAGAGACATATGAAAAAAAATGTGTAGGCATCTGAGAAATTCCATAAAATAACTCAGTTTTTAGAGAGAAGAACCGTTTCATGGAAAAGGTTGTGTCAAATTTAAAAAAGAGGCATTGCAAAACAAATGTCCATCTAGTGAATTTGACATTTTAGTTGCTTAACACAATAGATGCAATAAAAGATGTAAGTAGAGAAATGATGTAACAGGACAAATAAATTCCTATAAACCTCCATATTCATGCTTCAGGCAAGCTGCAAAAGCTCAGCGAACCTGCGACGACGACAGCGAGGTGCCTGAGAGACGGAGGAAGGATTGAGGTATGTGCAGAATTATTGTTGTTTTTTTACATTGAGACAGGAAAGAAAAGAAGTATGGAAAGCTGGTATTTTCAGAAGATGAACAAGTAATTACCGAGTGGCTCGTTATTGATCGACAGAAACATCAATGTCAAACGGAGAAAGTTTAAGAATCATTTGTAGCAATATGAGAAACCTGCCTCGGGAATGGCAATAAGATGCTTATTAAAGTCTACCAGAACGAGTGCTTCCACAATCACAAGAAAATAAATATCACACAATCCCATCTCTGTGGCAGATCCCTGAAGGGCAGTCTTTAGAGAAATTGACCAAAAACAATCAAACAAAAATAAATCAATAAAGCATCTTGGAGCACCATCATAAAACATTTAGAAAATGGGACTGAACTCTGATCAACCTGATTGAAATCCATCAACTTCGAGCTGCGAGGAGAGACTATTGTGGATGTTGATGGCAGATGGGCCGAGCTGAATGAGCCTGGACATCAGAGACGGGTACGTCTGCGGTGACGTCTGCAGACTGGCCCGGAGTCGAGGCCGACCAGGATACGAAGTGCAGAAGTGGCAACGACGAACCGATGACGATAAGCCCAACTGCTCCATTGTCCACATTAGAGGCGATCAGAGCGTCAGTCTTCCATGAACAAACTCTTCAGACCTGAAGATGGAACTGGTTTTGCCACAAAAGATCAAACTTCTTCAGCAAACTTCTGACTGAATGCAAGTTCTGCTTCCGAATGTCAGACAGCAACTAAATCCTCCGTCAGCACCAACGTATGTTGAATCCTGAGTCTGGATGGCCTATTTGCCATATTCTTCTTCAAAAGATTTTCTTCCATGGTACCAGACCTACATCTTCAGAATGACAGGAAACTGCTGTCTCAGATGTTTATTCCTTACACACATTTCTAAATCCTGAAATGAATAACTAAAAACACAACTGAATCTTACAGAGATGCTTTTCCAAATGAGTTCCTGATCTCCTGCAGCTTTGTCTTTGGGCCACGACGGGAAGGGAAACGTCCTCACGTGTTGAACCCCTTCAACACAACCTCTCATCAATTATAAAGTGCATTTGAGGAAATCTTGTTCAGAATACAGCCAACACGTGAGATTACAACACAAGTACATATGACACCAGACCAGAGAAAATGCAGGTGACTCACACCGAAAATATAAATCCTGTACACAGGGATGGATGAATAAATAAAACCTCGCTCTCGGAGTGAATATCTCTGTGGCTTCATGTAGTGAGGCCAAAAACACTCTGGAAATCCGTGCTGGAACATTTCCCCATGAATGCGCCAGCGTGGTCTCACTGCTCAGCAGAGAAGTTTCAGTCAGTTGTTTTTGTTTCTTTTTTTAAGAGTAACTTGCAGGTAGACTTTCTAAATTGGCCTTGACATGCGGGTGTGTGGTGTTATTGGTCACTAAATTATAAAAATGGTCTGGTTTGATGTATATATACCACAGTGTAGACTTGACTTGAGAGTCTCGGCTCCGGGAAACAGCAGCAGCATCCAGATCAGCCAATTGGCAGCGGCTGATCTGTCTCTGGCATCACTGTAGAGGTCAAAAATGAGAGCACTGAGAATAAAATTCCCAGTTTAGGACGTTTCCCTCAGTCTGGCGTGTCAGGTATTTGTTTTTGTCAGTTATACATATTATTCTGTCAGCGTGAGCAGCAGTAGGTACATACAGCAGACGCTGCTGGGATTCAGAGTAGGAAACACCGCAGGAAACCTGATGACAGCAGCAGAAAACATCAGCGGTGGAGCTCAACCCCACTGACTCATCTCCCACTGCTGGCGTGACTGATCACCTCACCTTTCTCTTTCCATCTTCTTCTTTTATCTCTCCATCTCAGCCACCTCCCTCTTTTCTCTTGTCTTTTCTTCTCTCTCAGACTCATGACAAATTGCATTCATATTATAACCATTCAGAATAACTGCCAGATGTTGGCTTCAAGACAAACTCACAATAGCCACAGCAGCCAGAAATCCACTGCAGAAGAAGATATGGAGGAGGTACAACACCAGGCAGCCCCAGGGACAACACAGACCATATATATATATATATATATATACACCTGCTTAATCCCATAAGAATGATAATAATGATAATAGTAATATTATAGTAACGCACACTGAGGATGTTAAAGCAACACTTTGCACCTCACTAGCTGCACTTGTTGTTTGTGAGCTTGAGGTGAGAAATACAGTGAATAAGGTCCAAAAAGAAAACAAGACCTTGATAGAAACCTTACGAGTGAGTAAATCTGATCTGTTAGTAAACCTTATTTCTGGTAACAAAAAGAAAAAAAGAAGATTTACTCATTCATGGGATATTCAAATACAGCAAAAACATCTGAGGTAGTAAGTTTTGACTTGAAACCAGATCTGCTACTTTCCTCTGGTTTAAAACACATGAACACATGAACGATGAAGAAAGAGCGACTAATATGAATATCTACAATAACACATGTTCTTGTTGTGGTGTCATTGGTTCAATTACCTAAACCTTACGTCCATCAGTATACCAGTTTTTATTTAATGTGTGGACTTTTGTTCAGCTTTGCATCTTCCAGCTCTTCTCTGTTCACAGTGGATGTAAAACAAACAACAGCAAAGGCAGTGTGTGTGTGTGTGTGTGTGTGTGTGTGTGTGTGTGTGTGTGTGTGTGTGTGTGTGTGTGTGTGTGTGTCTGTGTGTTTGAGCATCAAGTGTGAAAAAGCACAGCAAGCGAGGAGGGTATGAGAGAGAGAGGAGAGGTGGAGTGGGAGACAGAGAGGCGAACACAGCGAGCCACAAAGTGGGTGGCTGAGACGAAAAAAGAAGGTGGGTGGTGGTGGTGGGGGGACAAAGATGGATGACTGAAAGTCTGTGCTTGAAAAATATGAAGAAAGCAACAAAGATGAAAACAACAAGAAGGGGGAGCTGGTGATGGTTTTCCAGAGGGTCTGTGTGTGTTGTTCAGGTATTGCTGACGATGTGGGGACGCGGGTTTCTTTGTATTCTCACATTTTGGCGACGCGGCCGCCTCACAGGAACAAAAGGTTCCCTGATGAAAATCATTCAGCTACAGGATAAAACCGTGTGTTTAGGTCAGAAGAGTCGTTACATTTGAAGTACATCTCCAGCAAATCTACGTAAGCTGATGCAACGTTCATGAAGTCATGGATGCACCGCCCTCTCAGTAGGATGAATGTTAGTGGATCTGGACAATAATAATGTTAGTTATTATAAAAAGAGAAAACAATTCCTGGGAGCATTCCTGGCTCCACAAATGCCTAGTGTGATGTTCATCTACAAACCCACGTCTTTCCTCACTGTAGGCTCACAGAGGACCAGGTACTCAACACCGCCGGGTGGGTGCTACAAAGCAAAACTTCTGATTCACACACACACACACACACACACACACACACACACACACACACACACACACACACACACACACACACACACACACACACTTGGTTTTGGTCTCACTCTAGTCACAGCAGACTTTAATCCAGTCCCAGTCCAAACAATTCAGGCGTACAAAAGTACGTTAAACAGTCTCGATATCCGTATCCACTGAACCGCGTCCAATGACAAGATGTTTGCACTTTTTCCGTGATAAAAGACATAGAAAGTCTTTGCAAAAAGGAACATTTCACATTTTGTGAAAGTTTCCAAAGGACTGCAGCAGCACATTGAACAGGAGACAAAGTCCACGTTTGGACGTGGGACGAGTCTGGTTTTCCAATAAGAGACATTTGGGCTACTTTTGGCACTTGTGGCTCAGTTTTTGGTAAACGTGGGAATCAATTTTCCTCATCCAAGACTGCAAGGGGTCTAGGCCCAGAGGCAGCGCAGCAAGTCAAATCATGATGCCCCCACATCGGACATTACCAACGTGCTCTTTGACAAACTTCAAACGTGTTTCTGTATTTTTATTTTTTCCGAACAGTCGCAGTTTTTCCCAGAGTTCCTCCCTGCTGTTCAGCGACTTCTGTTGGACTCATGTAGTGATGTTTCCAGGTCCATTCGTGTCTTCCAGCTGTGCTCGTGGGTTCTTCTGTTCCTCACTGAGACTTCTGCATTGTGTCTTTGGCGTCATCTTGGCTGGACATGCTGAAAAGAGCGGATGTATTCTCGTTTTGTCAGTCCTCTCTTCATATTCTTTATTGCGGAGGACAACGTATAGTTTCAGCAGGTGACCCGAGGCCTCTGAGCAGAACATCAGGCTACTTGCCAGCTTGTCTGAGGAGAACCTTCCTCTGAAAAACTTCTCCTTCTTTCACCTTGGCAGTCAGTCACTCCCACAGACTACAGGCTGCTTCATTTGGTCGAGATGCATCGATCCTCACGAGGAGTAAAGATCAAAAAGGCACTTTTGTCACATCACACTAAACTGCATTTTAACACGTCTACTTCCAGGAAGAGCAGCCGCAGCAGTAAACTGTCTCCATTCGTGGAGTTTAACTGTGGACTGATGGGTGTTTATCATTTGGAGGTGCACAGGTCACATGAGCAGGTGTTTCCTGGAAACAGATGACTCTCTTTTACAAATAAAACACTGAGTGTGAAAACTACAGACTCCAAATAGCTCTTCTTGAAGCCAGCCATTAGTTTATCGGTTTAATTATTCTTCCTCTTGCGCTGTGAGTGTTTAATGATTGTATTCAATAAAAATGTGACACATAATAATGTTTTCAGCTTAACTTAGAAGATGATTGCATTTTAATCACAAATTAGTGAAAAAAAACAGTTCACTCCAAAAAAGTTTACACATTTATTTTCTACTGTATTTGTCAGAAATCTGGTAATAAATAAACTTTTTTTAATGATAGTAATTTGTTTCTGCAACTCCCCTTTAATATCTCTCATTTGTTCCAATTATAAACTATTGGATATCACAACCAGCGTTTGCTTTTATGTCTAATGTTAGACCAGGGAACTTTGGATGATTCATAATCCATTTTTCTTTTTACATCTTTGAAAATTGCACACACAGTTGTGCTAAAATGACATATGACCGTGCTATTTAATGCTTTTCTCCAATCCCAGTTTTAATTGAAATAAGTCCCAGTTTTAATGTAGATAAATCCCAGTTTTAACATAGCTAGATCCCAGTTTTAATGTAGATAAATCCCAGTTTTAACTGAGATAAATCCCAGTTTTAACTGAAATAAATCCCAGTTTTAACCGAGATAAATCCCAGTTTTAACATAGCTAGATCCCAGTTTTAATGCAGATAAATCCCAGTTTTAACTGAACTAAATCCCAGTTTTAAAGTAGATAAATCCCAATTTTATCGTAGATAAATCCCAGTTATAACTGAAATAAGTCCCAGTTTTAATGTAGATAAATCCCAGTTTTAACATAGCTAGATCCCAGTTTTAATGTAGATAAGTCCCAGTTTTAACTGAGATAAATCCCAGTTTTAACTGAACTAAATCCCAGTTTTAACCGAGATAAATCCCAGTTTTAACATAGCTAGATCCCAGTTTTAACTGAGATAAATCCCAGTTTTAACTGAAATAAATCCCAGTTTTAACCGAGATAAATCCCAGTTTTAACATAGCTAGATCCCAGTTTTAATGCAGATAAATCCCAGTTTTAACTGAACTAAATCCCAGTTTTAAAGTAGATAAATCCCAATTTTATCGTAGATAAATCCCAGTTATAACTGAAATAAGTCCCAGTTTTAATGTAGATAAATCCCAGTTTTAACTGAGATAAATCCCAGTTTTAACTGAAATAAATCCCAGTTTTAACCGAGATAAATCCCAGTTTTAACATAGATAGATCCCAGTTTTAATGCAGATAAATCCCAGTTTTAACTGAAATAAATCCCAGTTTTAACGGCCATCAATCCCAGCTAGGAGCAGCCCAATTAAAACTCTTTTGTTTTTGTAAGAAACCCCCAAAAGCTGGTACAATGCGATTTAATTAACCAGCTACATGAAACTTGCAGCAAGAGGTGGGAGGGAGTTAAATTACAAATATCTGCATGTTTACATGACTGTGATTCCTTCCTCCCAGCTGCACACAAATCTTACACAGCGAACATAAAGAGTCTACTAACTAACCCGTGAATGTCGGAAAACAAACGTTGTGCCCAGAGTTCCTTTGACTTTTCTGCAGCGGTGTAATCATTTTTCAAGCACTCGATGCATGTGGATTACGGTTGGAAACCAGATCTGGACACCAGTGGCGGACCCTAGATCCGGACCCCAGAGCCGGACCCCAGAGCTGGACCCCAAAGCCGGACCCCAGAGCCGGACCCCAGATCCGGACCCCAGAGCCGGACCCCAGAGCCGGACCCCAGATCCGGACCCCAGAGCCGGACCCCAGAGCCGGACCCCAAAGCCGGACCCCAGAGCCGGACCCCAGAGCCGGACCCCAGAGCCGGACCCCAGAGCCGGCCTCTGACACACTTCCTGTGCTGGTGAGGTTTGGAGTCCCACCTCTCGTTTCACGTACTGGTTCTTCTGTGGAAAGACGGTTTGACATTCCTCCCGTGCATCGCCGTCCCGGGTGCTGCGTCTCTCGGCTCTCTGCTCTCATATCAGATTAGCCCCGTCAGACTGCTGCTTTATCAGCCGTGCTGTCCGACAGCGGATGACAGCCGCACCTCTGCATCCACCGCCCCTCCCTCCATGACAAACGACACGTCAGCCCATCTCCTATCCGTCTCACATCCATCTCATATTTCTGCCAAGAGGGGAGATTGTCACATAGATGCCCTTAAAACAGCTGCCGGTGAGGAAAACAGGGTTAGCAGGTTGTGGTCGCTGCAGTTTTCTGGCAGTGACGTTCCAGTACTTCCAGATCCTGAATACTTGTTCAGCTGAGTACCACACAGCTTGTTGCACCACTTGGACAGAACAGAAGTGAAATCGTGAGTCCCTGACTTCTTTAGGAAGTAACTGCTGCCGCACTCCAAGGTGGAGGTGTTTGGTCCTAATGTCCAGAACCATGTTCGGAAAAAACAGACAACATTGCAGCAGGAATACTTCATACCTGCTGCTGAGCATGGGGGTGGAGTTGTGATGATTTGGGAAGACCGTGGGACCCTGCTGTCATTGACCCAACCGTGAACTCTGTCTACACATAAATCTCCATCAACTACAATCTGTCCAGTCATGTAGGTGCTGCACACAGCTGAATGGCATGGTGATCGAAAATATATGACCATCTCTTTGAATCACGTTGGGGGTACAAACTTTTCCACAGGACTTGTCTGGTGGTTTATACATCAAAAAGAAAGTTTTGTTGGATTTCTATAAATAGTTATGTGTAGAAATGCACCTCAGTCACCCTACGCTCTGGAATCTGTGCGAAGGCGGCGAACTGACTGGTCAAAGGTGACGTCTCTGCCTCTGCTCTCTAATCAGCAGTAATGCTCGTCAAGTATTCTCCATCTCCGCCTCCTTCCAAGTAATTACACATATCCAGAGCATTTACACTGAGAGCTCCAGCTAGAAGAGCAGAGGTGCTGCAGGTGAGATCAATTAAGATCTCACACGGAGAAGTGCAGCATGCTTTTCAACGGCCGAATCTCTGCTCCCTCTTCTCGTTTTATGTCGCTGGACACAAATCTGAGCAAACGAGTAAAGTGAAGATGCACGATCTTTAGTTAAAGAGGCTGCATTGGTCTCATGTTTGGTCATTAACTTTAGTATCTGGTAGCAGTAAAGTGGTTTTGGACAAAGTATAACGCAAAAATCTCAGTTATTTCAGAATGAAGAACACAGAATCACAGCGAGATGTTCTTCCTAAAATGAGCTGAATTCCTGCAGGCTTACCGACACATGGACCTCACGAGCCTGATCAACCCACATGGCTCCTCCTCCCCCTTCCGTTTCCTCTCCATGATCTTAATACCTGAAATCCTGTTTTTCTGTTGATGCCAAGTATTAACAGGTGTAGAAGTGTGGTGAAGCGCCAGCGGAGAAACAGAAAGCTAAGTATCATGTTGCCAATGTACTTTTGGCTCCAGAGTTGCTGCCTTGCGGTGATAATCAGTGAAATTGATCATGTTTTTGCAAGAGTTGCATGAAAGTGAGATTTTCTGATGTTTGGAGTAACACAAACACGGTGGTAAGGAGCTCATACACGAGCCTCTGATTATACTTCAGATAATGAATCGGAAAAACCGAGTAGACAAGTAAGACAACATGGAAAAACCAGGATATTATCCTGTTAAAGCAGCACTTTCTACTTTCTTGTGGTCTCCTAACTCAAACTAGTAATATATATATATATATATATATATATATATATATATATTATAACCTTTATGAGAACATAAAAAAAACAAAAAGCAGTCTGCAACGTTTATGCTCTTTTTTTGTTCATCTGTGGAGAGACATTACTTTCGATTATTTGTGGTATTTCATTGTTTGAGAATCGTGCATGATAACGTTTGACTCAAACGTATATTTGCATTTCAGTTTTTTCTCTTCACACTCTGGAGTTTCACCTGTTAAATACATCATTTTGGTTTTTCCCGCTGTCCCGTCGAGACTGTTGTTGCTTGGACTCTTCTTGTCCTCGTTTCGCTCCTCCCCCGCTTAATGAGAAACGCTGTCCTTCACTCAATGAGAAACAAATCTGAGGGTGATTAACGATGATTAGGAAACATGCTGCACAAAGTGCCGTGGAGCCACGAGGGACTGGCAACCTTGTCTTTATCAGCTGTGGAATCAAACCATTTCCAAGCCCAGCAGATGGGCTGCCATTCACATCCAAATAACGTCTACAGCAGTTTTATCCTCGTGCTTCAACACAAAACAAAACAGCACATGAACCTCCTCACTGAAACTCCAAAGGTCAAACTAATGCTGAAAGCACTCCAATTAAAAAAAGGTTTCTTTGTATGAAACCTTTTAACTTTTATTTGAGAAGTCAAAGTAATTAAGAACAACTTGTTACTCATAAAAGAAAGCTAAATGTCTCAGAGAGCTTCAGAGCAATAATCATCATAATAAAAGGCTCTTCAGGACAAAAAGCCACATTTATAATTCTGGTGTAAAATAAAGGAAGAAAACTCCTCTGTGATTTGTGTCATTATTGTGTTATTCAGAAGCTGGATTTTATTTAGTAAAATCAGAAGAATCTGTAGCGCCAGCTTGTTCTTGCTTTTATTGCTAGTTCTGGTAAATTCAGAGTTGACAACCTTTGACATCAGCACGTCTTGGTCTTAAGTGGACAAACGCTCTTCAGTCAGGGCTGAAATAAAACTATTCAGGCTACATGAGACATCAGCAGCAGCCAATCCCCCAGACTCTGCTGCTCTTTGTCTTTCAACATCAAACTTTTAAATCAGGAGGCACCTGGTCTAATCAAAGGCCATATTTATGCTTCTGACTTGCTGCTGATAAGAGACCAAACAAGTGGGAACATGTTCCACCAACATCACCACATCAGTATCGATTGGCATTTGGCAGCAGGGTAAACAGGATGCAAAAGGTTTTGTCTTCTAGTCATTGTAACCTGCATCGCTGACATTCAGTGGATGGTCCAACTGATGGTTCAGCGAGGGTCCAATCATCACCTCTACAGAAGTCTACAAGGTCGTTCTTCTGGGGTTTGATCTTGAGCTTCCCTAAGTACCACCGATGTGTGAGCTTCCCAGCAGTAGCTCCGTGGAACTGATTCCCTTTCTCCGGACCCTCTGGTGTAGACCGGCATGTTGACCTTTGTATACAAGTTATATAAGTCCCAACTACGTTGATCTTGTCAGCTCCCTGAACAGAACGGCGTCTGTTGCCTCCCCACATGCAACGGTGCATCTGTACGGTGAAAGGAAAACGGAGATGGGCGAATGACTGACTTTGATAAAAGTGTGAAGAGTGTTTTTTACCTAAACTAAAGAATACTTGAACTGACCGGATAAGGAAAACAGAGGGCTCACGGGTAACTGAGTATACCATCAATCTACTTCTCATGGTATTTGGGGAAGCACCTTCTGGAAACTCCCTGGAGGTAGATGGAGAAGATGAAGTCCAGCATGGAAGGAAGGCTGCAAAAGACCACGACCAGACCGTCTCAGCGTCCTCCGACCGATTTCAACCCAAATGTCACTGAGCAACATTCTGCCTGCTCTGAAGCTGCAGGATCTCGTTCTGTATGTTCTACTGACCACACTGCAGCTCACCCATATGAAGAAACGAATGAAGTCCACGGACCCAGCAGAGGTGCTAGTGGCCATCAGAACCAGTGGATATACCAGGAAGAAGTACAGCTCCTGTAACAGCAAAGATGCAGCCATCGAACGCTGACTCGTCTTTATATGTTCTTTTGTACGTTCAGGACCTTTGTTTAAGCAGTTCCATACGTTTAGCTCCTACAATGTTTGGACAGGTTCATGTTTGGACAGTGTTTCTTTCCTGCAATTAAATGTAAGAATGATGAACAGAAATCAGAAAGTGACAGAAAACGACGGTGCATTCCTTTAAATGAGTGAAGGAACGATATCTGCCGGATCGTGTTTGTGTTTCAGTGAAGGAGAAAGAGGAGGGGAGAAAATGTCTGAGTCCGTGTTTATTGCAGTCATTTTCGATTTCCTGTTGGAAGGTTTTCACCCCAAGGCCACGGAAAACACACAAGTAGATCTGTGTGTGTGCGTAGCTATCGCCCATCACAGCTCAGCAGTGTGATAGGTTCCTGTCAGTCAGGGTGCCTCCGGGAGTGAAGAAGAGCTCCGCCCCACCTTCCAATCTAAAGTTCACTCCTCCGGTGATTTATCCGCCGACTCATCCAAAAGTCAGAAAGTCAGAAGAGGGGAAGATGAGGGTGAATGAGAAAAGCAGGAAGGCAGTAATGAGTAGGGAGAAGGAAGTAGAGATGAGAAGAGAGAAAGCTACAGCAAGAGAGGTCGTTCAGAGAAAAAGATACGAATGTGTAGAGAAGAAGAAAAGAACAGGAGTTTGTAGAGTCACTGGAAGAAGTACGGAGCGGAAACAAGGAAACGTAGGCTGAACAAGTCAAAGCAGTAGAGTAAAAAGGAAAGAGAGAATAGTGTAAATAGAGATCTGAAGCTTTCCAGAGCTAGAAACGAAAAGAAGGATGAGACAATTGAAGAGGAGGCAGACAGACTGAGATCAATGATGACGAGTAGGAACTGTTGCACGCAAATAAACACTCCCACTGGCAACGAGTGTGAAGAACCCCGACTACGAATGTGTGTCTCTGGTGTTAATTTGTCTGGATTCAAACATGCTCGATAATGATTCACACATTCAACCGACAGCTGACGGAGATTCATGTTGAGGCGCTAATTCAGAGACAAACGGGAGGAAAAACCCCGTGAGCAGGCCTCCTCCGGCGCTCTCAGCAGCTCGGATCAGAACGTTCCTGGGTCCTGCAGGTGTTTCCACGGGAGAAGGTTTGTGTGGGAGCGCGGGCTCACATTCCACCGGTCAGGACCTGGATGGATATATATTCATATCCAGGTTGGGGAGACGCTCCTTCACAGGAACATCCGAAATTACACGATTACCAAATGTTTTCATTGAGCGGTGTCATGTGACAACGCAATGTTCTCCTTCCAAGGATAATGGTGATGGGTGTCCAGAACCTTTTCCATTTTGGCAGGTTAGTTTCTGTTTCTGCAGCTGCTGTCTGCTTTTATTATTTTTCTTTTGAGAATATGCAGAGGTGGAACGAAGTGTCCCCTCCAACGTAGCACCGTCCACAATTTCACTGATGATTTCTTTTCTTGCAGCGTTTGTAACTCATCTTGTTGACCCGCTGCATCGGGTCTAAGCGACTTAGTTCCACGGTGACTCTGCGCTGCATGTCGTGACCTGTAAAAATGTTCGGTTGTTTCTATTGCCGACGACTTTTGAGTTGTGCTCTTCTTCTGTCCTTCAAGTGTCACAATTAGATACGAAGATTCATCGTGACCTTTGTCCATGTTTCATGCCTGATTGATAAAAGTTAAATCATCCACTTATACAAATTATAAGCCATGTTTACAAATTCAAAATGCAAGCAGGATATTATAGAGTACTACGTAAGAGGTGGTGACCTTTATCCGAGGGAACATTTTTATGCAGGTGCTAAGAATATTTCTGTGGTAAAGTTAAAACCCTTTTAAAACCCTGGAGAGCATGCTGCACAAAATAAATAGAATAGGACCCGAGCAAAGGAATAAAAAGCGCTCTATTCATCAGTTAAATATCAATATTAACACCCAGCATTCAATTCTTGCACAAAAAGAGACAACAATACATTCCACTATTGTCTATTTTGTCCTTTCTCCAACATCTACTGTTGACGACAAGCTCTGCAC
Organism: Xenentodon cancila; assembly: GCA_014839995.1. NCBI lineage: Eukaryota > Metazoa > Chordata > Actinopteri > Beloniformes > Belonidae > Xenentodon > Xenentodon cancila. The sequence continues at coordinate 24,300,366 of CM026218.1, forward strand.
TCATTCCTCTGCTGTTACTGCCGTCTATAATCTCTGTGATTTGTAAAAACAAACGTCTATATACAAGTGTTGGAGTCTAGTATTTGTCTAAAGCTGCATTTCTGATACTCCTGCTATGTCCATACTTGGTTGAACATGGTTGAACTTTCCTCCAGGTGACTCATGTCCCACACTGATGTCTAGCGTTCTATAAATAATTTGACGTTTTCTGAAGTCATTCAAATATCCTGCTTCCGGCGTCACCAGCGACTCTATTTGACCCCTGTAGTGTCTGCAACACTTTCTAGAGTATGTAATAGTCCACTTATCCTTCAATATACATGTCTTGAGTGCTGATTTGATTCCTTTTATGATTCTTAAGAACTCCAATTCTTCAACTATTTTAATTATTTAATAAAAAAATTAATTAAAGTACAAAAGACTGGCTGCAACACTGTCAGTCGTCACAAGTACATCAATAATCTGATCACCTTTATTCACTTGCACAGACTGAGATTTCTGTTCTCGGAATTAATATGTGAAGGAACGTGTAAAGTTACCCGCACCTCTAATAAAATATCTAGAAAGGGGTCTGTGAGGCCAACGAGGCGAACAGAAGCATTTCACAGCCAGGATGGCTGGAAAACCAGCACATCAACAAGCTCTGGCAGGAAGATTCATGGATTCATGGTGAGGGTGCGTGTGTCAGTCTGAAATCTTCTACAAGCACGGCAATTGGTCTCAATCACGCAAGTTTATGAATTCATATTGGAATATCTGGAGTCCAGCTTTACGACATGGTGGAACTACACGGACTTTCTTTAAGTTGCTTGTATTCATCACATCTGCCAAATAAAATAAAGAAAAGCTGCAGCCGGAAGAGGTTGCACTGGAGTCGCTGAAGATGCAGAGCGATGCGTCCGGAGGGCGCTGCAGTGGTCAAAGAGACGGAGCTCAGAGGTAATCCTGCAGAAACAGAAGTCCGTGTTCAGGTCAGGCTGAAAGTCGCGCCGTGGCAGGCTTGAGTTGGCTTTTGTCGCAGCAGAGCAGGTCAGTTGATTCAGAACAATCCTGGACTCGTGGTCTCTCTAGCGGCTTTCATTTGTGTGATCATCATGTTCACAAATCAAATGTGCAACTCCACTCATAAACCCGACTTTGTTATGAGGTCCTGAGGCCTTAATAACATGACTGCGTTTCAGAGTTCACAGCAGCAGCGAGTCGGCAGGGCGGAGGGAGACGCTCGGCTCGGGACCTGCTTCGTCTCACAGCTGTCGCGCACCTCAACCACCCACCCATGAGGTGCCGCAACCGGCAGCATCACGTCAAGCTGCTGTGGAGGATTTCAAATAAAAGTAAATCCACTCTGATGTGAGTCTGTGACATCACAGAAGCCTCCAAATCAGTCACAGGTCACTGAATGAGATACTGTCAGATCAAGTCATACAGTTGTGTGTTTGTGTGGGATCCAAATCCCAGGAATCAGGAATTTATGTGAATTCATGCAAAAAGACTGACTTTTATAACACCGCAGGTTCTACTACAACAGTGAACTGAAATATATTTTAAAAACAAAAAACAGCTTCTTCTTTGGACAGTCTTTCAATTCCACGTTGCTGAAACCTCTACCCCGTGCACTCCCCCAACACATGCACAGATCAGTCCTCCTCGAGACCAGCTGCAGAACTAAAAGCTGTCAAGTAAGCTTTTATCATGAAACTAGGATAAATGCATTTGATCTGTGGCGTCTTCATTCAGCAGATAGCTAACCAGAGTCAGATATGCCAGATGTGAGCAAACTCTGCCTTACTGACTGTTTCAGGGCTGACTTCTGTCAAGCTGTTTCTTCTGGCCTCGGATTCAAGGATGCAGGTTATAGTTGGATGTCTCGTCGCTGCTGAGGACGCCTCATCTGTCCATCCCCCGCTGTTGCAACACTGAGCAGTGACTGACAGCTGCAAAACTGTCTGCAATGACACCAACTTCCCTCCTGCGACTTCTGCTGTGATTGACATGTGGTCTGGCACGTTTGTAAAAACAACAAAACGAACTTGGCGTCGCGTTTTCACGTGTGAACATCTGCTCAGGTCTGTCTGTGTGCCGCTTCCTGCAACTGTGGAGCTGTTGCCATGGCAACGCAGCTTTACCGGCAGCTAAGAGCCAGCAACACACACCTGCCAGGTAAGAGGGTTTGTCGAAACCTCGTGTGAGGGGTCAGAAGTCCATCAGGTCGGCAGAAGCTGAGTTACACTACCACTCCCACACACACGCACACAGAGCTGCAGCACCTCAAGCTTTTATTTTCAGTTTCATGTAAGTCAGAAGGAAAGAGGATAAAAAGCATCATCTCAGCACAGACGGGAACATGCAGTAATGTTACAGAACCAGAGGTAATGAGGGTCCCATTTATCAGAGGAGCCCAGTAATCTCTGTGGCCACGGTTCGTCTCGTGGTCCACTGTCACGTTCAGAAGCTGATTCTGGCTCCAGCACGGACAGGAAGAATCGGATGTGATGTCGTTTACAGGAACTGAAACAGCGTAGATAAAGTTTGGATTTGTTGAAAACGCAAGTATCTGACCACCAACAATGTGCCTGTCCACCATCCATGACCGCCGCCCATCGACAAGCCTCCAGGAGTTTGACCAATCAGAACACACTTAAACAAATCTGCTCGTTTTCAGGAAGATGCTCTTCATGTGAAGCTGTTCTATCCTGACCTGAAGTACCGCAGACTTTTAAAATACCACAGACTTTTAAAGTACCGCAGACTTTTAAAGTACAGCAGACTTTTAAAGTACCGCAGACATTTAAAGTACAGCAGACTTTTAAAGTACAGCAGACTTTTAAAGTATTGCAGACTTTTAAAGTACAGCAGACTTTTAAAGTACCGCAGACTTTTAAAGTACCGCAGACTTTTAAAGTACAGCAGACTTTTAAAGTACCGCAGACTTTTAAAGTACAACAGACTTTTAAAGTACCGCAGACTTTTAAAGTACCGCAGACTTTTAAAGTACCGCAGACTTTTAAAGTACCGCAGACTTTTAAAGTACAGCAGAGTGCAAAACTCCTCAGAACGGCTGAAAATGAACAGAATGTGCCACTTTAAAGGTGCGGTCAATGAAATTTAACCCATTATGGCACAACAAGGCTCCACAAAAGTTAGATTTTGGGTTATTTATCAATTATGTTTTTTAATTTCCTGCATTATTTTCATCTTTCATGTTAGTTCAACTTCCTGAAGCTGATAACGTGTCATTCTAGGGTTTTGCTGCTGCGTGTTTATGCTTTTTAAAACACTGAATTTCCCAGTTGTGCGAGTCGAGTTTGTCTTTTTCTGTGGCAGAAGTCACATTTTCCTCAGATCGATGCATTTCCCATTTGCTTTAATCTCCGCTGACCTTGGGCTGCTCGACTGTGGCAAAAATCATAATCACAATTATTTTAATCAATACGGAGTTACTTAACCCTGAAGAAGGTCATGCATTGATCTTTTTTTTAATCTCGTATTTGCTCCAGTTTTAGCTCAAGCGTTGGCATCTTTATGTCTTGCTCCATCTCAGTTGAGCTGAGGCGCTGTGGCTGTTTCTTCATCCCAAACAGGACGTTTCTGATGATGTCACACGCGAGTCCGCGGCGTTCTAGTTGGTGAGCTGGAAAACCACGTGGTTGTGCACAGTGACCTGGTTAAATCCACGTTTGCACTTTCGGTCCTCATCCGAATGAGGGCTGGGACGAGGTCAATGCCAGTGATGGATTGGCCATCAATATTTGATTAGAACTGATTTGAAAAGTTACTTTATACACGAATGAAGCCTAAAAGAGTTTCTGACATTCTCAGACTAGTTAATACACTCAGGGAGACATGGGGACATTTCCCATGGTCCTCTGATTGTGGAGAGGAAAAAGGTCAGTAAAAGAAAGGTTTGCAAAGGATGCGAGACAGTGAATGATAGAAAGAAAGAAGCAAAAATACGAGATTTATTGCCGAAAGACGTCACTGTCAACCGTGCGCTCATCTCAGCTTGGGCCATGGCAACGCGGCGGCTGCAGAAACAGACCAGGAACACGTTTTTTAAATGTGCACACACGTCAGAAATGAATCCAACGGAGACACGGCTCAAACATGGACCATGGACTCCTCTGACAAAAGGGTCAAAAACTTACTTCCCATGATGAGCTTATTTCTTTTTTAGTAATTTCATGCTTTTGTGTGTCAGCCAAGTTAAAATGAGGTTCTGTAGAAAAGAAAAGCTGCATTCTCACATAAAAATATGGTAAACCTGCATCCTGCTCACATCAGTGAAGTTCTGACTTCCTCCTTTGATGCTTTCACGCCTCTTCTGCCCCAGTACCTCCATTCATTGATGTGAAATGCATTCTGGGATGCTTTATGGTCTCAACTCAGGCCAGGAACATACCCGAGCATACTTAGGTAGATGTGGACTTTGAAATGGAAAAGTACTTGGGCTGCGAATCGTGACGCCTCACAGACAAGAACGCGTCCCGAGAAAAATGACGGTCAATGAGGTGTCAGGAAAATCCACACTTCAACGTCTCCAGCAGCTCTAAACTGCACCCACTACGTTTCATCTCTCAGTGAGACGTGTCGCAGCCGTGTAAATTATTAAATGTGTTCACTCACAAACACACACACAGACACACACACACACACACACACACACACACACACACACACACACACACACACACACACACACTCACACTCCAGTCTGATCTGCGGACTGAAGATAGCGTGAAAAATGAAGCGGGTCATAAATATTGAGTGAAAACTCAAGCTGGTGTGATGTGAGTGTCCATGATTGTGTGTGTTTGTGGCGCTGCCAGCTGCATCCGTCACTCCAGGTGGCCACCTACACCTGCCCCCCCGCCCGCCCTTCCGCACACACACACACACACACACACACACACACACACACACACACACACACACACCTCCCGTGGTGAGTGTGGACACAGGCTGGACAGACAGACACTGGTTTTTCAAGCGTGCTCCTGTCATCTGTTACGACTCACTTTGCTCTTTGCACTCGTTTCTCCCATCACACACGCGTGTTGTACCGCCGCGTCCTCTCTCTCCTGGACACACGTTCCGGTGTCATGCCTGCTCGTCATGTAAACTCTGCTTTCCCACTGCTTTCTCTGACACAAACACCTCGTCTGCATAAACACACTCGTGTCTGAGGGCAGTTTCAGAAAAAGAGACGACTGCGGAGCAGCGCGTTTGAACAACCACCTTTTCCATGTGTTGAACTTCGCTGTATCCCGAGAACGTGGCAGGATGTTGGAGGGAAAATAAAGGATGTTCCTCAATATCAAGTGTGTTTGGACTTACATACTTGGAAGCTAAAACTGAGCAGGCCTGACTGTGGACAACCTACGTCAGAGTTTGGTAACGCTAAGCCTTCAGCAGTGACTGCTGATGTTTCATAAATCCACTAGAACACAGGTGGAGACGAGGTTTCACCGGCTCCTGACATGTTGGAATTTTCCAGCAGGAGCCCAACATCACAAAAGGTCTTATGGACCAGGATTCGAACCTGCGCACCTGTATATGATGAACCGCTCAACCAACTGAGCTATCCGGGGCGCCCAGAATACATTTTTAAAATGAGGCTGGCAGCCCTTAACAGTTGAAGTCCAGAGTCATCTGGAATGCTGGAAAAATGTCCCATCATGCGTGATGTCTTCAGATGCAGCCCACCGTCTCCACCGTCTCCACCGTCTCATCTGCATCTCAATAAATTCTCCCTTGTGCCCTTTGTAAACCTATTCTTCTTTTTCCTCTTCCACACTCTCATTTTGCGCTTCCTTCTTCATGTCCTTCCCTCTTCCCGTCTTACGAGCTCTAATTCAGCAAGAACACTCAGCACTCCCTCTCATTCTTCATTCTCTGCAGAAACTAACTCCATCTCCAGCTATTTTCCCTTTGTTCACACTCATTTATCCTCTAAGTGATCCATGTTTTCTCCTCTGAACAAAATTACTTTCTCCCTTTATGCAGTCCAGGCTGCAGCCATCAAAACTGAACACTCAGTTCCTCCTACACAGCTGCGATTGATTATTTGGCGCGTGCGTTGCGTTTTTGTTAATGAGTCAATACAGTGGGGAATCAATTATCCTCTACAAAAATCACATGCATGCTCAAACCACACGCATTTATCCCAGCTTGATCGCACCATTACACGAACATTTCAGTGCACTTTACTCCGGATCTCTCATCATCTGTCCGCGACGATGCTGCGCTTCAGAAGGAAGCCGATGTGCTCGTGTGTGAATGCACCGAACATGAGAGAAGGTGAGGCAACGGGGCCGACCTGCTGGATGAAGGTGTGCGCTCCGTGGGGGCTGAGCAGCAGGATGGCTCTGCGCAACGTGTCCCGGTAGCGGTTCAGCTCCTCGGTCCTCATGGTGGTGAAAAGGTTGGTGAAGACTTTACTGATGTTCCTGTCCACCCTCTGCAACGCCACGTCCACGCCCTGGCGGGACGTCTGGTCCAGGAAGCCTTGTAGGCCGCGGATATCTGGAGAGAACCGAAGATTCATTAAATCAGTCAATCAAACAAATCATCCTGACAAGCGAGAATATACATCAGTCAAAAACAAGAAAACCCTGCAGTACGTCATTCTGGACGAAACCACGGTTAAAAAGGTCCAAGAGCAGAAGTGAGGATGTTCTAGTTTTCATATGATGATGATGATGATGATGGAAACCAGCAGTGATGAAAGCACGACGCTACATTTGGGTCAAAAGAAAAACAGGAAGGTCGAATTCCTCCAAAACCCAACTCAGATGTTTACTTCCATCTTAAAGCAACTCCACAGCAGATGTGAAGGCTCATAAAGATGACACCCGTCCCATGACACCTGACATGGTCCCAAACGCAAAATGGTCTACATACGTGTTGAGCTGGAACTCTTAAGTTTGTTTGCCAGAACAGTTGTCATGGAGATAAATGTCATATCTTTCGTTCCACCTTCAGACTCGCTCCTACGACGCCGTGCTGTCGTCGTGGTTTAGTCTGGTCTTGCTGTTGTCTGAACAGGAGACCACCCCGGTGTCGTTTGAAATCATTCATACACTTATTTAGCGTTTGGGTTGTAGATAAACGCTTGTATGTCGCTGACCCAGCAAAGATCTGCTTCACATTGAAGAGGACGACTAGAAACATTTTTTTCCTGAAGCTCTCTGGTTCCCTGCTTTCGGGAACAAAGTCTGTGAAGAACATCATCATCATCCCGGTGCTGCTGTCACATCTGAACCATCGACCTTGGACACTGACTTCATCAGTGTGATCTGAGACTCCTCATCATCAGAGGAGCCACCTTCCCCGGTGCTTCTGCACAGCAGCCTCGGAGACCACCGTTCCCATCACTTGTTTTCCAGACTGCAGGTGGGGTTCACGTCTCCACTCAGACGAGCCAACATCTCTTCCTCCCCGGTTCTCTTCTTCACTCTCCATTAGCACTGACAGCTGGCTTGCATCAAGCCTCCACTGCTGATTTTTCTTAGTCCTGCTGTATCATGTCATCCAACCACCGTTTTTCTTCTAGCTTACATTTTCTGTCTATCGATCCATCTGTCAGCCGCCCTCCCACTCCAACCCAGAAACCTGCAGGGATGAAGCATCCCTCCACTCCAGTAAAACAATCGAAAAGCTGTGTCATGAAATTTGAAATTCAGAGATCTGTGAGTTGATGTCCAGAACATGTAACTGGGATTTGATTTCATCTCTCTGAAATTAACGCTAAAGCCCTCATCCGAACAGCTGTCCAAATCAAAATCAGACAAATGAAGGCACTTAATGTTTATTCCAGGTTTTCTTAAATTCAGCACTTTCCAGAGTAACTTATGATCTGGATCCTTCTGAGCAGATGTAAACATTAATGTTTGTTATTTATCGTAAACCTCCACTTCCCTTCCACATGTTGCAGATTTTTCTATCCCCATATGCACAGATGACAGCAACCGACCACCCGCATGAGCCACTGAGTTTATGTAGGTGACTTTGACATTCTTGATGGAGAACAAAGACCACGGACAGACCCGGAAGACCACGGACAGACCCGGAAGACCACGGACAGACCCGGAAGACCACGGACAGACCCGGAAGACCATGGACAGACCATAAACACCACGGACAGACCCGGTAGACCACGGACAGACCCGGTAGACCACGGACAGACCCGGAAGACCACGGACAGACCCGGAAGACCATGGACAGACCATAAACACCACGGACAGACCCGGAAGACCACGGACAGACCCGGTAGACCACGGACAGACCCGGAAGACCACGGACAGACCCGGAAGACCACGGACAGACCCGGTAGACCACGGACAGACCCGGAAGACCACGGACAGACCCGGAAGACCACGGACAGACCCGGTAGACCACGGACAGACCCGGAAGACCACGGACAGACCCGGTAGACCACGGACAGACCATAAACACCACGGACAGACCCGGAAGACCACGGACAGACCCGGAAGACCACGGACAGACCCGGTAGACCACGGACAGACCCGGAAGACCACGGACAGACCCGGTAGACCACGGACAGACCATAAACACCACGGACAGATCCGGAAGACCACGGACAGACCCGGTAGACCACGGACAGACCCGGTAGACCACGGACAGACCCGGAAGACCACGGACAGACCCGGAAGACCACGGACAGACCATAAACACCACGGACAGACCCGGAAGACCACGGACAGACCCGGAAGACCACGGACAGACCCGGAAGACCATGGACAGACCATAAACACCACGGACAGACCCGGAAGACCACGGACAGACCCGGTAGACCACGGACAGACCCGGTAGACCACGGACAGACCCGGAGGACCACGGACAGACCCGGTAGACCACGGACAGACCCGGTAGACCATGGACAGACCATAAACACCACGGACAGACCCGGTAGACCACGGACAGACCCGGTAGACCACGGACAGACCCGGAAGACCATGGACAGACCATAAACACCACGGACAGACCCGGTAGACCACGGACAGACCCGGTAGACCACGGACAGACCCGGAAGACCACGGACAGACCCGGAAGACCATGGACAGACCATAAACACCACGGACAGACCCGGAAGACCACGGACAGACCCGGTAGACCACGGACAGACCCGGTAGACCACGGACAGACCCGGAGGACCACGGACAGACCCGGTAGACCACGGACAGACCCGGTAGACCATGGACAGACCATAAACACCACGGACAGACCCGGTAGACCACGGACAGACCCGGTAGACCACGGACAGACCCGGAAGACCATGGACAGACCATAAACACCACGGACAGACCCGGTAGACCACGGACAGACCCGGTAGACCACGGACAGACCCGGAAGACCACGGACAGACCCGGTAGACCACGGACAGACCCGGAAGACCATGGACAGACCCAGTAGACCACGGACAGACCCGGAAGACTACGGAGAGACCCGGTAGACCACGGACAGACCCGGTAGACCACGGACAGACCCGGAAGACCACGGACAGACCCGGAAGACCACAGACAGACCCGGTAGACCACGGACAGACCCGGAAGACCACAGACAGACCCGGTAGACCACAGACAGACCATAAACACCACAGACACCATAGAAAGACCAACAGAGAGGAAGAGGAAGGTGAGATGACCTATGGACAGAGGACTACCGGGATGCAGGTGTAAACAATCAGGGAGGACTGAACAATGGAAGTCGAATCAGAACTTGGAGAACCAAGACCCAGATTTCTTTAAATAAAGAGGAACTAGATTACAAACATAAAAGCCCAAAGCATGACGAAATCTGTTGTCAAAATGAAGGTGTCATGTGAGATTTCTGCAAAATTTAAATAAAGTGCAACTATTACCAAGCCCGAGAGAAATACGATTAAATTAAACTAAAACCTTGATGGAATTTTTACAGCCAGTAGAAGTGACGGGCAGCTGACAAATCCACGTCCCTTCAGGCATTATCCCACCAGAACGAAGAAAAACAACTGCACATTTGATCAAGATGCTTGTAGCAATCGCTCTTTTCACTTCTGCTTATTGCATCCTGTTTGGTGTGATTAAAAGCAGCGTGAATGATCTTTGCATCATCTGCCCCCGGTACCGACGGCGTTCATTAGGAAGACGGTCAGATGTTTGGGCTCCAGATCATCTGACATCTGTCTGTAATTTCCTGGTGCAGGTTGCTCTCATAAATGACACGAAACAAAGAAATGAAACACTGACGCTGACACTGAGCTTCACGGACGTGACACAAATCAGAAATGTAGAAGGTCTATTTTGGTTCAACTTCATAAAGAAGTCAATTGTAAACATTTTAGGTAAAAAATGAAGACTGCACTAAAGCCTTTTAGTGACGAAATCCAGAACTCACCAATCGGATCTCTGTGTCAAACATACAGCGTCATAAAAAGCACTGTTGGAAATAAAATAGCTGTTTTATGGCCCTCACATGTATTTGAGTCAAACATATAAATATTGACAGCAAAAAATATGTCAAATAATGTAACTGTTGATGTCTGTGTGTTGGTCTTGGCCACAACTCTCTCTTGAAAAGCAGCGTTGTCGTAATAAGAGAGTCTTCAGACTAAAGCGTAACACATTTTCTCTAAAATCAGTAAAAAAATAAAAACATTAAACTGCATGAGTCCATCCTTGGAAAACTCCAGAAAAAGAAAAAAAAAACACGCTTGTTTTCTCGAGTTGAAGCACACCTGGACCAACGCAAGCAGAGGGATTTGAAAGAAACGGGCCGAGCTCTTCGCCAGCCACAGTTCAAAGTCTCCGGGGCGCCTTTGAGCAAGGCGCCCTGGGAGACGCTCTCTCTCAGCAGAAACGCCAGCACTCATCACTTCTCATCAGTGATCTCTCCTCTGAAGTGGGCCAAAACAGGAAGACCAGAGACGATCTGTCAGATTTAATTACAAGGAATGTGTGGATGTTTTCCTGACAGAGCGCAAATATTCAAAGGCCAGAGATGCCCAATATTTGTATGGTGTTGATGTGCTGCAAACACTGTTGAGACTGCAAATATTATTACATACAAAATCAAATGTCAGTCATGCATTTTGTTGCATATTATTTAGTCAGAAGAAGATTTTTACATTTACTTTGACGTTTTGTTTGTAGACAGCCTGAAGCCAAAGTATTGTATTTATGCATTTCATTACTTTGATTAATATACATCTATTTACACAAAAGGATGGGTCAGGAAGCTTTTACTGGACCGGAAACAAATGTGGACCGGAGACAGATGCGGACCGTAGACAGATGCGGACCGTAGACAGTTGCTGACTAGAGACAGATGCAGACCGGAGACAGTTGCTGACTAGAGACAGATGCGGACCGGAGACAGATGCGGACCCCAGACAGTTGCTGACTAGAGACAGATGCAGACCGGAGACAGTTGCTGACTAGAGACAGATGCGGACCGGAGACAGATGCGGACCCCAGACAGATGCGGACCGCAGACAGATGCGGACCGGAGACAGATGCTGACCGCAGACAGATGCGGACCCCAGACAGATGCGGACCGTAGACAGATGCAGACCGTAGACAGATGCGGACCGTAGACAGATGCGGACCGTAGACAGATGCAGACCGTAGACAGATACGGACCGTAGACAGATGCGGACCGTAGACAGATGCGGACCGCAGACAGATGCGGACCCCAGACAGATGCGGACCGGAGACAGATGCGGACCGGAGACAGATGCGGACCGTAGACAGATGCGGACCGGAGACAGATGCGGACCGTAGACAGATGCAGACCGTAGACAGATGCAGACCGCAGACAGTTGCTGACTAGAGACAGATGCAGACCGGAGACAGTTGCTGACTAGAGACAGATGCAGACCGGAGACAGATGCGGACCCCAGACAGTTGCTGACTAGAGACAGATGCAGACCGGAGACAGTTGCTGACTAGAGACAGATGCGGACCGGAGACAGATGCGGACCCCAGACAGTTGCTGACTAGAGACAGATGCAGACCGGAGACAGTTGCTGACTAGAGACAGATGCGGACCGGAGACAGATGCGGACCCCAGACAGATGCGGACCCCAGACAGATGCGGACCGCAGACAGATGCGGACCCCAGACAGATGCTGACCGCAGACAGATGCGGACCCCAGACAGATGCGGACCGTAGACAGATGCAGACCGTAGACAGATGCGGACCGTAGACAGATGCGGACCGTAGACAGATGCAGACCGTAGACAGATACGGACCGTAGACAGATGCGGACCGCAGACAGATGCGGACCCCAGACAGATGCGGACCCCAGACAGATGCGGACCGTAGACAGATGCAGACCGTAGACAGATGCAGACCGCAGACAGATGCAGACCGCAGACAGTTGCTGACTAGAGACAGATGCAGACCGGAGACAGTTGCTGACTAGAGACAGATGCAGACCGGAGACAGATGCGGACCCCAGACAGTTGCTGACTAGAGACAGATGCAGACCGTAGACAGTTGCTGACCGTAGACAGATGCAGACCGTAGACAGATGCGGACCGTAGACAGATGCAGACCGCAGACAGTTGCTGACTAGAGACAGATGCAGACCGGAGACAGTTGCTGACTAGAGACAGATGCAGACCGGAGACAGATGCGGACCCCAGACAGTTGCTGACTAGAGACAGATGCAGACCGGAGACAGTTGCTGACTAGAGACAGATGCGGACCGGAGACAGATGCGGACCCCAGACAGTTGCTGACTAGAGACAGATGCAGACCGGAGACAGTTGCTGACTAGAGACAGATGCGGACCGGAGACAGATGCGGACCCCAGACAGATGCGGACCGCAGACAGATGCGGACCGGAGACAGATGCTGACCGCAGACAGATGCGGACCCCAGACAGATGCGGACCGGAGACAGATGCGGATTGGAGACAGATGCTGACCGCAGACACGTCTGGACTGCAGGCACATCTGGACTGAAGTTGGACCCTCTTCTTCCTCAGCTACACCTTTGTAACGTGTTCTGCATGTGGTTTTGAGTTGTCTTGTTGAAGACGAACAGGTGTGGTCTTGAAGGCAGCATACCATCACATGGGCTTCAGAACCAGATCCAGAACCTGGTCCTGGTCATCTTTGGTCTGGAACATTTGGCATTTCCTCAAAAAAAATCTCTGAAATCCTGAGTCATCTGACCACAAGAAACATTTCCACTTTAAGATGGTCCATCCTAGATGGCTCTGAATCCAACGATGTTGATACGTCCAGGACAAGGTGGAGGACTACAGTAAAGTTTTAGGTGGAATTTGTGAATATAGTGAACTAATCTCACCGTGCTTGAATAAGGTTTCCACCAGTGATTCCCTGTCCAGGTGGTTATGCTACCGTGGTACACAGTAGATCTGGTCTCCTGGTTAACCTTTATGCACTGAAATTCCTCAGATTCCTCGAGTAGTTCAGGTGATTTCTTAGACTTCAGGTGGAGGAATATGCAAATCTGTTCCAACCATTTACTGAGGACTGATTTTCTGTTGCTGCTCAGACCTTTACACGCATACTGCTTCTGTAGCAGATTATCATAACAATCGCAAATTAAAATAATTCTCTGGCTCATTTTGTCTGCAAGAGTCAGATTTTAATTTGCAGGTTCAGTATCACGGTATTTTGGGCAGACTGCCTGAAACTACAGCCTGTACTTTTGCTGTAGTACAGCACGAACGCCACAACCGCTCAGCATCTCACAAAGCAGAAAATTGCTGCACAAGGTTATTAAGTTGTCACTGCGCTCCCTCTCAGCTGTGAATCTTTTTTTTTTCCTGCTTTTATTGCGGTTGCAGTTACATTAGTTTGCAGCACTGATTGCAACTGCAGCGGCTTTTGAAAAGCATCGCTATCACATTACTGTTGAAAGGAACAACTGTTTACAGTGATGTTGGAGCTGCTCTGTAACATGAACACAAATTAGCTGAAAGTAAAGACTGTCTGCACAGAGGAGAAGAAACACCTCAGCACGTGGATGAAGACGTTCTCAGCTCCTGGATGGACAGATCTTTTATTCCATCTTATCTTTAAAAACAAAACAAAAAAAGCCTTGACACAGAAGTGATCTTCCCTGAATGTTAATGTCCTTTTGGGAACAAATGAAATTTAAATGTGCTGCTACTTTTTGGCACAAATAAATCACCCACAGACAATATGTTGAATATATTATACTAAATGTTTTAAGGGCACTGAAACCTAGTCTGGCAAGAAATCCAAATTATTTTCCTCTTTGAGACAAAGCATTAGTCTGGTTCCTCTGGACTGGACTTTGAATTCCAGGTCCGGGCTCCGACAGACGGAGGAAACTGCCCCTGGATACTATTGGAAAGAAATAAAGCATGCGATGCAGGCAGAGTGACAACCAGACTAGGATCAACAAAATGAATCCAGAATGGTGTTTGGTGGAGAAGGAACATTTGATGATGAACTGTTTGGAATCGTGGTTCTTGGATGCTCCTCTATGAGTCATCGCCTGGACCTGTTGTGATTGTTTCAGTATGTTCTGGTGGAAATGACTGAGTTTTTGAAGTGAACGGGTAAAGCTGGCCAGGCTGCGTGAGATCAAGGAAAACTGCTGGGACCATGCCACCGTTCCATCCTGCCTGAAATCTGAATTCTGGTGAACACCAAGAAAACAAAGGAAATGATCAGAGACTTCAGGAGACAGAGAGAGAATGTCGCTTCTCCATTTACCAACGGAGAGTGAGTGTGTGTGTGTGTGTGTGTGTGTGTGTGTGTGTGTGTGTGTGTGTGTGTGTGTGTGTGTGTGTGTGTGTGTGTGTGTGTGTCTGTCTGTGTGTGTGTGTGTGTGTGTGTGTGTGTGTGTGTGTGTGTGTGTGTGTGACATCTCCAGGTAATGCTGCATCATCCTCAGTGCACGGATGCCCTGTGGGAGGGGTTTCAGGTCCATGAGGTCCTCCCACAACCAGATTCTCACCACACAGTCCCATAGGCTGTGGCATCTAGTGGCATCTCACTATAGATCGTTCTCACACTATTCAGTGCACTATTTGGGTGAAGTATTTTGTTTTTACTTTAACATGCATTACCATATTTTCATTGTACCTTTGTGCAATGACAGTTGAGTCTGTTCTGATTCAGCCAAGTTAAAGACCAGTAAGAGTCTGGAAGAAGAGTAGAAGCTTCCATTATCCACTCTCAGGTCAGCATGTCCTAAAATGTCCATGTTTTCAGTGCGTTGTTAAAATTCTGCGAATGTACTAGCAGTCAACACTGAAAATGATGTGAAACGAAACTTGCAGCATTTTAATGATTTCACATAAAGCTTCTTTTTTGCACCAATTCAAATGTGCTCGAAATCTGAATAAGCAGCGAGTAAGAGGCCATGTTTCATTTCCATATTCGGGGCAGATGATTTGCATTGCAAAAAAAAAGGAATGCTAAAAATCTGCCACAAACTCACTTGACAGATTTAGTTCAGGTTTCTCAACAGCGTCCAGCCCTGCAAGGCCAACCACCCTGAACCTGTCCCGGCAGCGACAGTGGCTTCCTCCGAGCCTTCAGCAGAGAGCAGACTCGTGTATCTGGATGTTCTCCAACAGATTCATTTTACAAGAAACAACAGCATAAATGCGCTGCGTTTAGGGAGCAAACTTTGAAGTGTCACTGGTGTTTCAGCTGACATTTTGCTCAACAGCAGCTGTCTGGCCCTTTACCAGCAACCACAGCAGCTCCTGGATTTTCTCCTGGAGTTTCTCCTGGAATCTGGCTGCTACGAATCATACGGTTTATACAAAGTGACATTTTCCTTTTGTCACACTTACTGGTAGTCACCCTGAATAAACTCTCCTCTAAATGACCAAAGTGGAAGCCAGGTTACATCCTCTAGGTACCTTTTCAGGCGCCAGCTCTTCCTTTTTATGATCTGGAATAGAGACTTGAGGCCATAAAAATGCTTAAAACTTGAGAACAGAAATGTAATAACTTGCTGGCCCAAAACAGTCCACTGCAGAAGCTTTTGAGAAGGCATAGCAGCAATGAGAAATACGAGGTAACTTCATTTTTTAAAGGGCTAAGGACAGCACATCCCAGCAGGTGGGAATCAAAATCTTATTTCTGTAAACTTAAAAATGAAAACAGAGATAAAAGAGGCATATTCTGCCCTTTTTCAACAGCTAAGACAGTCTTCGTATTAATGAAATGCCTGTGACATACGTTTGTCAACATTCATCAAAAGGTACAATTAACAGCTCCTTTTCAGCCACGCCCCCACAGCTCAGTTCGTCTCAGCTGGTTTTAGGGGGTGGAGTCTGAAGGCTGTATCTCATTAGTCATTTGTGCTACTCTACAAACTTAAACTTGGAAACAAATAAAACTTAATAACCCTTTTAATGTTAGCACATGCAGCAGTTTTGGCCGGTCGTCAGCGAGCTTTGTCCCGTTGGAGCTGCCAGCGGTGCTCACACACCAGTCCTTGTTTCCGTGCCAGCACCACTCGTTACAGATGCTCTTTCAGGAGCGACAACAAAAATGAGGATGGACGGAGGTGATGCTGATTAGGTTCCCTAGGCATGGATGAAGCCCTGTGGACATCGGTTCCTCGGGGGCGCGAGCAGCGCTTCAACCTCTGCCAGTCCTCCTTTTAGCTCCAGCAGAACTCTAGTCAAACGTTTGTGTTGGTAGTGACACATGGCATTAAAACAATTGAAGAGGTTTTAACAGTTGGCATTGTAGGTTGGAACCGATCTGAGGTTTGAGGGCCTCAGCCTGTTGGAGGCTGGAGGTTTTTGAATTACTGGCGTTGCTGTGTGGCGTTTGTCCGTATCAACATGGCACAGAGACGAAAAACAGGTTTTAAAAGCGCTCGTTGGAAAGCCTGTGGGTGACATCAGTTCCATTTAGAGTCCTCAGTTCAGAAAGGATTCTTTACTCATCGTTTGTGCTGTAAATGTCAACCGCTGACATTCACACTGATCCAACTACTGGGAATATGAGTGTTACGATCGTGATTATGAGTGTTACGATCACGATGCGTGATCATCTATCCCAACGTGTTCCTATCCAGGATCACGGGGCTCTTTTGGAGCCAGTCCTGGCTGTCCTTGGGTTAAAGGCAGGGGCACGCCCTGCACAGCCCGCCAGTCAATCCAGAATCCCCAGTTGACCTAAGGTGCTTGTTCTTGGACTGTGAGAGGAACCCACAGTACCTGGACAGAAGATCGCAAGCACAGGGAGAACAAGGAAACTACACAGAAAGGATCCATTCAGGTTGTACCACAAATTATACTTCGTATGATTAGGGGTGTGGTCTTTTGATTGGTGGTTGGTGACCAGATGACTAGAGGTCATCTAGTGCCGTTTTGACCTCCAATCTGTGAATGAAGACCTAACAGAGCACATTTATCACGGCATTTAGCTGTGCTGTCCCTGGCTGTGGGTTGGGTCTGGAAGGTCAAAGCTTAGGTAAAAGCAGACAGTTTGTACCTGCCGAGCGTCAGCTTGGTGAAGAGGTAATTTTGGAGTTTGCCACAGAAATGAGGAGATCCTGTTGTAAATGTTTGCTGGCATTTCCACAGTTCCTCTGGTGTGGATCAGCTGAAGAACCTTCTGTTGTGAGCCACTGGTAATCAGCCCGCGATGCTGGAGGGCTTGGTTCTTTTTATACAGACTATGTTTCCCAATGAGTTAAAGTTTAAATGCTTTATTAGTCAGAGAGACAACAGTTTACATGAGGAACTCCCTCCCTTTGACTTGAACTCCTCAAGTGTGAAGCAGTCGATTTAGCTTAAGTGTTTTCTGCCATCCTGTGGGGCGTGAGGATGTCTCGTCTTGAGGCGTGCTCTACTCTCGTTACTTGATGGCGCACACGTATTTGAACATACTTAGCCAATGTGAACACTAATGATGCAGATTCCTTGAAGTGTGATGCCAAAATGAAATGCTAAAAATAAAAGATTAAAAAAAGGAATCTGTGAAGAAGTGGAAGGCGTTTCCTGACAGCTCAGTTCATTTATCACCAGGCTGCTGGAAAGGACATTTTAATTACCTACACACAACCTGAAGAGACGGAGAGGAAAAGGAGCCTAAGCGGAGAGGGGATGTAAAGAGAGGTTTAATAAATGAAACATAAAAAAGAGCTATGGCAAAACAACTGAGACGAACAGAAAAAGGAAAGAAAAGAAAGAACGGTGGTCTGTTTATGAGGAGAGATAATTGAGCCTTCTCATCCACATCAACAGTGACAGCTGTGGCATTTACTTTAGAGCGCACACACTGCTGTGTGTGTGCGTGCGACTACCTTATCTCTATATTCAATACCCACAAAATAAAAACGACACATGCTCTAATTTTTCTCAGTCTCAGACCTCATCATTAAAGAAATCCAGAGGAAAACGCCGCGTTTACGGCATCTGTGGACTGGATTCAGTCACTGTTGTGCCTGAAACAGGCTTCTCCTGGCAGAAAGGCCGGACTTTTCCTGGATAAATGATCCCATCTACAAAAAGGAGCCCAGCCACCCAACAAGGCAATCTTATTTTGTCCGCTTGTATCCACAAAGTCAATCTTTCTGTCACGACCAGAACCTAATGGCCATAGCAGAGGGGAGATTGAAGACAGTCAGCCCAAACTATGCTGGAAAGCCGATATTTGAGTGTCTGGAGCGGCTAAAAAAGAATCAAAAACTACAAGAAAACATAAACCTGTCACTTTGTCTGAGGCCTCTTGGGTCTGAAACGGTGTTAGTGAACGAGCTCCTCGGATCTGCGGGTTCCTGTCCCATCAGAGGAGGATGATCCAGCGTTCCCATCCTCCTCTCTTCCCAGCCTCAACCACAATCACACCGCAGTGCTTTCAAGCAGAAACTTCTCAGCCAGACACAAACGCCACTTGAGAAAGAAACGAGCTAAAATGATCTAGCAGAACTCTGCCTAGTGTTTTACATCCAGATTATGAAATACAACTTCCAAATGCCACTTTTCCCCACAATGATTCTAATTCTTATTTCCCATTTGTCATTATTAACATCACTGAGGAAAAGCCTTTATTAGCCACACTGCAGCAGAACCTAATGTGCCAGCGGTTATTAAAAAAAGAAGTAGTAAAAAGTCATCTTAGCCTCCAGACACTTTAACACAAAGGAAAGGAGCGACAGGGAAGGTTTATCTGGCCAACAGCAGAGGAAACAATTACAATAATATATCTGAGCGATGATTTTCCCATAATTGACCCTCTCAACGCAACGCCAGTCAATGCAAATCTAATCACGCCATATTTTATCCAGAACAGAGCACAGAAAGGACGTTGTTTCCCTTCTTTTAACAACATGCCACACATGTCTGGAAAATGAGGAGACCAGTTGCTGGATATGTTTGGGAGAGGAATGTTTCAGCCGTTTCTGTCTGAAACAGAAATTGATTTTCATGTAGCCTCGTTCCAGCATCGTCTTGCAGAAAGATGGTTTGAGAAAGATGTGCCTGGATAGGAGCATAAGTGCAATTCGGTATTGATGTTTCCATGACAGCTGCCGTTCCACAGATAATCCTACAACCCCCCTCGTTCTGTGACAGACGCAGGTTTCTGAACCGAGCGCTGGACATCGCCGAAGGTCCCGTTCCTCTTTAGTCTAAAGGGTGATGCATCTGTGATTTAAAAAAACACGGCTTCAAATTTGGATTAATCAGACCACCGAACGGTTTTTGCTTCAGTCCATTTTAAATGAGCTTCGGTTACGGAGAAGCTGGTGTGTCTGGACGATGCTCACATGTGGCTGCTTCTGTCCATGACAGGGCTCCAACCTGAGTTTGTGGACTTCCCAGGTGGACCACGGCCCAGTGAATCACGTTGTAAAACAGTGACTTCTGCAACTGCCAGTCCCGTCTGTTTTTAACGCAGCTGCTCCTCACTGGCATTCCTGTGGCTCTGCCCGACGCACAACTGGAGGTTTCTCCAGTTTCTCTGAAGATGTTGAGCATGTGCTCTACAAGACATATTCAAGTCTTAGTATTTTATCCTGAGAGATGATATACTGAAATTGTCTGACAATGTAAAGCCATTATTCACAGATTGGTGGGTTTCTTCTTGTTTGGAGCGATTCTGCCGCTCTAACGCAATCACGCTGCTGACCTGCTGGCAGCTACTCGCAGTAGTTTAGTTGCTCCTCCGAGTGTTTGTTTGTAGAAACACTTTCTTTTCCAGATTTTTGTTGTCCATTTCCAACTTTGACACCTTTTGATGCAAACAAATTCAAAATGAGCCATTATTTTTCATGAGACATTTTCTACAGTGACTGAAATATGTGCTTCTGAGATTTGTAAATTATTTAATTCTGTTTGTAGTTACATTTGTGCTGGAAAATTGGGGTCTTACATGTGTTGGTTCAACACCTGAACGTGAGCCCAGGAAGTGGGATATATAATATATAATTAACTCCAGTAGTCGTAAAAGAGCATGTGAGTGTCGTGATGCCGCGCTGCCTGATTGATTCTGAAGTCGCAGCCTCCTCTGCCTCCTCACGCCTCTCTCCACAGCTCCTGTCCGTGTGTTCTCTTCAATATCTCAGCAGACGGCCGCACATCAACAGGTCTCTTACTAACCGGGCTGATGTATAATTTAACTGCTGGGGTCCTCCTCGTGATCAGAATGTGATGGAGATGCATGGAGCGGATAAAATACTAATGTGAGGCTCACAAACGCCCCCTCGCTGCTCTGCTGCAGCTTCCCCGCCATGGTGCTATGTAAATTAAACCAATCAAAGGCCCGAGAGTGACTTTACAGCCTATCAAACCCGGTATGGGATGACAGCAGCATGGAAGAGCGAGTGGAAAAAACAGCCATTTCTTTTTTTCACCTTCCATATAATAATGTTTAAGAGCTTTCATTTTTTAATAAAGAGT
The DNA here is from genome assembly GCA_014839995.1 of Xenentodon cancila. Lineage (NCBI taxonomy): Eukaryota > Metazoa > Chordata > Actinopteri > Beloniformes > Belonidae > Xenentodon > Xenentodon cancila. The sequence continues at coordinate 24,321,247 of CM026218.1, forward strand.
CGGGCTTCATGATGATCTATGTTGATCGCAGCTGTCAGCTCGGCCGCCACTTCAGCTGGATAATGGTTCACACCACATCTATGTACAGACGGAGGCCTTTCTATTTGACCACATTAGGAAACTGATAAAAACCTCAATGACAAGTATGCAGAGCACATACGGCACTAAATATCATCGAGCTGCTGAAATACGATGTGTGAGGATCCAGCTCAGAATACAAGACATATGTTAGTGTCCCCTTTGATTAACGTGTTGTTGGGCTTAAATTAAAACATTATCTAATCTTAGTGGGTCTTGGTATTTGACAAATTTAACCTTATACAACAACATAACCCCTTCAAGCCATTTTTTTTATAAAAATGAAGCCAGAAAGAAGAAGAAGAAAAAAAATGTGGGCAACACCAAGTACCCCCACGATTCAATAGTTTGTAGATCCACCTTCAGCAGCAGGACTGTGAAGGAGTTCCTGTAACTTTGACAGTTTCTCACACGGCTGAGAGGATTCGTGGCCCACAAGTATTTGTTTATGGAACACTTTATTTTATACTTTATTTATTGTTTATGGGATAAATCTGCCCGGATGTACACTCCTGAAACGATTGGCAGCCATCCTTATTGTTTCCACTAATTCTAACTGTGGAATGTCAGACTCCTGAAACGTTTGAAATGTTTGTAAAAACCCTTCCCAAGTTGATGTGCAGCAACCCACTGATGATCACTTTCCTTGTTGGCAGTGTGTTTTATATATATTTATGTATACACATATATATATATATATATATATATATATATATATATATATATATATATATATATATATATATATATATATAGCATAATTTTGACTAATAAAACCTACTATGATCAGAATATTTAATTTTAATGCCATCACAACAGGAAAAAAGATGATACGAGCAGAACTAACTGTAGCACATTATCTGTACATCAAAGCTACTATTAGAAGACTGAATATTTTAAACATTCAACTCCATCTATGATCATTTCTCTTTCATTATTCATCCTGCAAGTACTTACAACCAGGATGATGCCCAGGTTTGGAGATATTCTTTTGTTCGGGATCAGACATCTTCTGACCCTAATTACAAGTCAACAAGAGACGTGAGTCTGCTGATGGACCCACTTCCCCTGCACCATGAATTATTCACCATTTGGCTTTATTTCATCGCGTTAAAGATAATTAAGGAACATGACAACAATGTCTTTAATCTCATTTGCTCTAATTAGTTGTTTGAATCTCATTTTGGGTCTGTATCCTTGTCTCTTATCACGCTGTCTTCATCTCCATCACTGTGGAAAGAAACTGGGGCCCTGCAACAGTTGATAATGAGCTTCAGTGTAATTACCAACAGATAATACAATCTGACAAAATGGGATGAAAATGGCAAAAACTACATGGGAGTTCACACAATAAGCCTTATTAACATCTGCCAAAAAGTGAAACAAGTAAGTCATTTTAATAATTGCTGTGCGCAACCTCAGATGAACCAGCAGTTTCGTCGCCGGGTGTCAAACTGTCGCCTGGTAACGCGGGAGGCGTCTCTGAAAGACGCACGAGGTGCTGTCTCACTTTTCTGTTTTCACTTTACTTTTCACTCACTTTCAGTTCCTGTTTCACTAGCTTTTGGAAAAAAACTGTGGTTTAATTTAACAGAAATATGAGTGTTGTGGAAGAATGCAGACTGTAAGGACCCATTGAAGGCTGGATCTAGAGCTGTAATTCAGATTAGAAACGAACCTACACGGCGAAGGGAACTGGTCACAGCGGTTACGGACCGGCACAGAAGCAGCAGCCAAGGTGGGTGGAGGCTTTGACAAGCAAATAAGTGAACTGTTTAAAAATGTTGCTTTTCAAAGACAGATTGGAAACGATTTAGATATTTCTCCTTTATTGAATAATATCATGAATTGTTTTGAATTATTTAGAGGAATTTCAGTGCATAAAGGATAAAAGAAGATGCCAAAGTCGGATATCTCAAACTCATCAGATGGCACTGCATCAACAGCTAATAAAACCACATGGATGGAGATTACTGTTGTAAACCTTAGTCAAACACTTCACTTCCCCAAGGTTCCCTCCTGGGACCTCTTCTGTTTAACATCTACATGCTCCCACTGGCACAGATTATAAAGAACAACAAAATAAACAACCACAGCTATGCAGATGACACACAGATATATATGACAGTGTCACCAGGAGACCGAGGCCTGTACAGGCTCTTGGTAAATGTGTTGGGGAGATTTATGACTGGATCTGCCACAAATTTCTCCAGTTAAACAAAAACAAAACTGAGGTGATTGTTGTTGGAGCCAAAGAGAAACGATCACAGGTCACCACAGATCTTCAATCTAAAACCTAAAAACCACCAACCAGACCAGACATCTGGGTGTAGTGATGGACTCAGACCTGAATTTGGAAAAACACACAAAGGCAACAACAAAGTCGGCCTACTGTCACCTCAAGAAGATATCCAGGTTAAAAGATCTGATGTCTCAGCAGGACCTGGAGAAACTAGTCCTGCATTCATCTTCAGTAGACTTGATTATTAACAGCATCTTCACAGGTCCACCTAAAACATCAGTTAGACACCTGCAGCTCATCCAAAACTCTGCTGCTCCAGTCCTCACTAAGACCAGAAAACTGGACCACATCAGTCCAGCTCTGAGGTCTTTACACTGGCTGCCTGTCCATCAGAGGACAGACTTTAAAGTCCTGATGCTGGTCTATGAAGCTCTGAATGGTCGAGGACCAAAATCCATCAGTGACCTCCTGACCCAGTATGAACCTCAGGTCATCTGGATCCGGTTTTCTATCAGTTCCCAGAGTCAGAACCAGACCTGGAGAAGCTTCCTGCAGCTTCTCTGCTCCACATGTCTGGAACAAACTCCCAGAAACCCTCAGATCAGCTGAAACAGTTTATATAGATCCAGGTTGGAGACTCACCTGCTCTCAGCTGCAGTTGAATAAAGACACAAATCTGCAGTGTTTTACTTTACTTTACTACTACTGTTTTACTGTTTTAACAAAAGAATATTGCTTTTTATTTATGTAATGTTTCAATGCCTCTGCGAAGCACTTTGAATCACCTTAATGTTGAACTGTGCTATACAAATAAACTTTCCTTATTTAGAGGTTTGTGGTTATTTAGCTTCAGGCCAACCAGAGTTGACCTGCAACAGGTTCGTTGCAGTTTTCCATCATGATTCTTCTTGTTACCACATTTCTGTAAATCTATTTCAAGGCTGTAAGATGGAAAGATATAGTAAGATCAGGGACGTGTGAAGACGTGATACATGAGTTGTTTCAGCTGTCAGTTAACATCGCGCCTCATTAGTGTTCTTCACCAATAGAAATACACAACAGTCATTGCATAATTGTGGGAGGGATGAATCCTGCCTCCTTTCAGGTGACAGAGTTCATCCTAAACCTGATGTATCAGCTCATCATCTCCCGCTTTTATTAGGATCCTGACATTTCATGGCACGGATGTGTTATTGGACAAAGGGTCCACAAGCCTGCCTGAATAATAAACCTACGCTCATGACAGCGAGGTTTTATGTCCCTTCTGTGACCCTGTAAGTGTGGGCTCAGTGAGACCCTGGAGTCTGTGTTCATATCAACACCCACAAAGCCAATCAAGCAGTCGATATCTGGAGGTCTTGACATTCAGCATAGTCTATATTATTACAGCTAACCTCGGCCTTAGAGGTTTTCTACGGGGGGAATCCCAGTAACTGCCTCTCGGTAAGTCCAGCGACCACGGATGGAAAACAGATGAACGGGGCACCGTGTCACTCTGTGGCACAGTTAAATGTCTGCAGCTGTGGTTCAGTTGTTAATATTCAATGTCAACGTCTACTCTGCGGGTTGTTTACGAGTACTCGGTTGGGACCAGGACCTTTGGGTTCAGCTGTCCGACACAGCTGCTGGGACATTGATACATAAACTACCGATTTTAGATATTGGTCCACAACAGCTGCCACTTCAATCAACAGCCAACAATAACTGTCATGATATCATTATTTGAAAGAAATCCAAGAACAATGGCTGGATCGCTTGCTGCTCTTGTCTTCAACATATCTGGACACATTTGCGTTCACTTGTCTCCAACATTTTGCATTAATGATTGGAGTGATGCACTGTAAATTTTACTCCAGCACAAAGATTTTAAGGTCTGGACTCTTAGTGGCCGATCCATGCGTGAAAATGATGTCTAACCCGTTCAGTTTTACTCCAATGAGTCCTGGCTTTGCCAGACGCTCGGCCCTCCAGGCCTCCGTCACCAGGCTTGGATCAACACAACAGGATTCTGTTCTTGGAAAGTAAGAAAAAGAAATTCTAGTTGTCTTCATTTGAGCCTTTGACAGCGATGTTGAAATGAAGGACAACAGTCTAATGAGAGCAAAACCCGATGATTCAGTGTATTCAGAGAGTCGGGCGCCGTCATGTTTGCTCACAAAACGATGATAAACATTAATGTGAGTAAGTGCAGCACCTCCAGATCCCAGTCCGCCACCGCACGCTTACACTGCTCCGCCAGACACGAAAGGTGCAGCCCCTCAACCATTACCCTCCTTACCCTCATGCCCCCACCCAGGGGTTAAATCGAGCCAGGGATGCCCAGGGCTGAGTCCTGGCCCTTCTGGTTCGTCATCATCACTCACAGGAAGCTACGCTTCATATACCTGCAGGGATGTTCATTCTCAAGCAGCCAGACACACACCGACACTTTTCTGTGAAGTCTTGAGAAGCCAACACAAGAATCGAGCCCGTCCTTTAAATCAAATCATGCAGTGACAGTGGCTTTATTTAAACACTGTGGCGCTGTAGCTGCTTGTCAACCCGCAGCAGTAAATCACACGGCATCTCCTGACTGACTGCAGTGTTACGCTCTACAGCTCATCGGTTCCTCTGAACAAGCTGGTTATTCTGCTAACGTCTTCATCCGGCGGCTCTGCAGCCTCGCTGCTGTCACCGTGGGAGGCGGATGTGTGTGGGGAGAGCAATCAGCTCCTGCAACACAATCCGACTGAAGAGTTCATTTTAAACTGTGTTAAATACAATTTTAGATGGACATTTCTTTCTTTCCATTTACTCTTAAGATAGGGTCAAAGATTAAATAAACTGCAACTGAAGGTACCATGAAATGTTTTAGCTTTCCCGGAACCGTAGTTTGATACATTCAGTGATTTATTTAACTGTTTTGATCATCATTTACAAAAAGATGATGACTTAAGTTGTTTAATTGTCATTTACACAAAGATGATGCATTCTGCAGAAATGTAGTTGCTTTAAATGTAATTTCAGAGACATCCGTATAATTAAGTCGAGCAAAAAGGAAAACTAACGTCCCAGACCGCATACAATATACTAGATCTGGACAAAACCAGTAACCACATAGTGACTGGCTTTGTGAAGAGCCAACACCCCCAACCCCCTTTTAAAAGTTATAGCACTATTGTTTTTTTAGGGCTGCACAGCTGTTTTGTTAAAGTAATTTTTCAGGATGAAAATACACTTTGTCAAATAGCAAACAGTATTAAAACTTCTCTCACTGACATGAGCAGAAAACAACCTGGAACTCAGGTTGATTGAAGTTTTTTAGGTAGAAATTTAGGAAAATGGTTAAAGACAAGGCCCATCGAGAAAAGTTAATCTGTCAGCTGCAATAAAAGAAGCTGCAGCCTAAAGAAATTCAACCTGTCAGAAAAACAACAAACCAACAGAGGAGTCCAACAAACTACTGATGAGATTTGTTTATTCAGCCAGCCATTGCATTATGACTAGATCTTTATCTGCTTTTCTTTCCCAGCAGTAATACATGCTTCTTGCCAGTTGGAGCCAAACCCTCAGACGTTGCCTTTTGAACCACATGATGGGTATGAGTTCAGAAATGCAAACAAACTAAATGGTTTGGACCTTTTTATTATTGTAATTATTGTTTCTGTCCGCAATTGATAGACACCAGAGGGATGCGGTGATTACTTCTAGATGATAGATAGCTGAAAAGTAGGTGTAGTTGTGGTAATTATGAACCCATAAGAGTCGGTAAAGGCAAAACATGAACTTCGAGTTAAACTGGTGACGTTCACTCATGGAAGCTCCTTGTGCAGGAAGAATAAACAGAGATTGGGTGTTTTTGTAGGGCTCAGTTCTTCCAGCCCCTCCCACAAGGTTGACATCTGTTTGAGGCATTTCCACATATTTTCCACCTGTTTTGCCTCTGTGTGCATGAGCTGACACCCCTGACACCTGCTCTGGCAGCGCTGGAAGTGGTAACCCCAGATGAAGTGCTCAGCTGTAATTGGTCGCCTCAGATGAAGTGTGGTGGCCTTTTCAAACTCCACTCAGAACACACACGGCTGCCGGGCTCAGCTCTCCTCCACGCTGTCGCTCTTTGACTCTCTTCTGAAGTCTGACATTCCTTTGTCAACGTGTTTTTCATGTACACAGGGAGCGTGAGCACGTCAGTCTCTTAACGGAAGTCAAAGCAGGTAAATTAAGACGTTTTCAAACCACCGAAACTGTTGCGTTCACACACAAAAAAGGATTCTTCTGCAGCAAAAGCAACAGAGCACACTGAAAACATAAAATTAAAGTACAATGATGTTTCCATGTGCATTTGTGGGAAAAACACTTCCATCGAGGCTCCGTTGTATTTAGCTGAATCCCACTCATGCATTTGCTGTGAGCAGAGAAACTTACGTCTTGGTTTCGTTAATGAATCCAGTCCCAGGTCCATTGTGTAAAGTGCATTGTGAGGCACTCAGCACAAACAGTACACCCCATAAATGCGAGCGCTCCACATAATGAGCTAACAGCATCGATGTGGAAAGTGCTGAAATCACAGGCTGAGCGGGGGACATTAAAATGGATGCAGATGTCCTCCGACAAACTCAGTAGTCCCAGTGAAACATCAAATAGAGTCATTAAAAAGCAATGCAACATTTAGTTATCTGCTATAACTGAAGAAAGTACAGTGAAGACGCACGGAGATCTGGTTTCCGTGCGTCATTAGCTGAAGCGAGAGGCAGCGTGGGCAGCGTGGGTTGAGAGCGCGCACGTGTTTGTCATGACAAGTATGAGTCAGTCAGAGGGAGTCGTTGCCCCTTATGATTGGCCTGGTACGTTCTGTACCAGCGGACGCGCCTGTGAACGGGAGGCTGCGGTTGACGGGAAAACAACGCGGGTAAGCGCAGCCAGGTTAGCCGCGTGCTAACCGCCAGTGGCTAACCGCAACTGGCCCTGCAGGGCTTCAGGGCAAACCGGATTCTTTTGATGTGGTTTTTGGTTTATTTGTTTGGCATTTCACGTCTGCTGATGCAGAAAGTTTAAAAGCAATTCACGGTGGGTGAAGTAAGGTCACTGGTAAATAAAGTAGACAACGTTGGTATTTCTGTGAGACGTGGGCTCGTGAATATCCCCCACTGGCACCTCTTTGTATGTGTTTTAGAGAATAAATGCAGACAGACTTCACCGAGAGCAGTTAAATGCTTGTTAAACAGCTGTTGTAATCTGGGAACGTTACTGTGAATTCACTTTAACTAAGAACATGTTTTTGGACTGAAACAGAAGTCATTGATAATGTTATTTGTCAATGAGAACATAACTGTCTCTCACGGCAGATAAAGACCATAAAACATGCCGGCGAGTCCACTTGCAGACCTCTGAGGGACACATTTTAAAATCAGGCCTGTTTTACAGCTCGTGATATTTTCCTCATCTATAAGAGAACAAATGTCAAAGAGGATGGTTGTAATGCTCACATCTTTCTGAGTTTCTCACTACGAATCATTATAGATTCATACTGAACTTTACAAAAATCAATCAAATGCGTCTGTGACTTTGTTTGAGCAGCTGGTTTCAGGGGGAGGAGTCCTGATTCAGCTCCACCTCAGATTGACGAGGAACGTTTTTGAGATGTCACTTCAGACACCTAAATCTTTGCTTTCAAGTGCAAACATGGCTTTTTTTTTTCAAATATGTCCCCTGTAATTCCTGTAAAGCCTCATAAACAACGACGAGCGGACAGGAATTTCACAGACGTTTTAATCTGACAACAATACAGAAAGCAATGCAGCAACTATTCGTCATCGTGATTCACGAGTCACTAATCCACTAAGTCTGGAGTCAGGTCAGCGAATTGAGGGTGAGGCAGATGGTCTTTTCTTTGGTGGTTTGGCCGTTCACACCGCAGCTCCATCTTGTGCCTCTTATGAGGTCAAGCTCTTAAACTGCGGGCAAGAACGTTTATTACATTTCTAGAGTGGCTGCAGCTGAAGAGAAGCCTGACAGATAATAATAAAGATGATAATGATGATGAACTGGTAATGTCTCATCTCTCTCGCTGGCTCCGTTTCTCTCCATTGTGACCGTCCGCATCTAAAATTAACCGCTGGATGGGTGTTTAAAAAGAAAAATCAATAAAAACAAAGCAAGACGGATGCTTTTTAAAATCCTGCAGCCATTTTCAATCCAGTCCAAAACATTTTTACTTTTTAAAGGCAAACCTGGGGCTCTTTATTGATCTGTTTGTGTTCTGCCAAACCAAGAGACCCAAAATTATGTGGGGAAAGGATTAAAAAGGAGAGATAAAAAGGATGGGAGCAGCATCTTGGTGCCAAAAATGCTAACAAATGTCAGGCGGCTTTGGAGATGTGGTTAGTGAACGCCTTTGTTTAGGTCTAATATTAGAATAAATAAGACTGGAACTGAGGCCTGGACAGGCGTTCAGTTAAACAAAAGTAAGCAGATACGAGGCAGCAGAAGCAGGATAAATATGGATTGGAGGACAATAGACAATAGATGTATCAGTGGGAGCTGCAGGATGGAAACATCACCGTCAACAAGCCCATCAAATCTGAGTCGAAGCAAAAATAACATGTTGGAACAGGAACAGGTTCCGATTTGTGTGATTTTAGTCCAATTAACACTACAAATCCTGTCCTGGATATTGTGGTTTTATATATTTTACTCCAAATTCTTCCATTGCTCCATCCCACATTTACAGCCACAAATAAGAGACAATCAGAGAAGAGCTGAAGCACAGACTTGTGTCATTTGTGAATGTACACCAGTTTTCAGACCCGCAACACATCTGACGAAAAGGTCACACACATGGAGACACGTCTTATGGTCACACAAATTAATATTCTTCCCTCTTTTTAGGAGAAAGATGGTTGCTGTGAGCTCTGGTCCAAAGAAGAAAAGGACCATCCAGACTCTTCTCAACAAACAGGCCACAGGCCAGCCACTTTGCACACGACCTGGTGGAGCTTGGTGGAACTCATTTCCACTTCTGTGTTGGCGGCATCGAGGTTTTAGAGCACCATAGCACCACCTCTTTTCCAGGGACGTCTTTGTATTTTCAATTAAACAGCAAAGAACCACATCCTGAACAGATTACTAAAGGCGTGGCTGAGGAAGACGTGGGGACGGCTACTGGACGGACGTTCCTGCCGTCCTGCTTTGTTCCAAACAAGAATATGTGAAGAATCGGTCATATTCTTAGTTACAACAGTAGGATGAAATAAGCTCTCAAACCCTTCATCACCTTGTGTCTTCAAGGGTAAAAGCTTCTCAATCTCAGCTGACATTGAGAAAATGGACATATTGTAAATTAACAAATAAAATTGAACTGATGAGACAAAACATTATATATTTTAGGTTTATACTGTCTGCAGAGAAATTAAAGTATAAGAAAATGTCATAATTACAACACTTTCTTTTTTCTAAACTTTTTTCTTCCTGATTTGGGGCTGTTGACCTCCCGTTACGTCTCATCTTCCCTCCAGGTAGATCTTTTCTAACCAGGGTGGAGTAGCGGGACCACAACGGCGGGGCGCCGCGTCCAGCCCATTACAGCCATCAATCAGCCGGCTGGCCGACCGAGGCGCTCGCCTGGGATGGGACAGGAGGCCGAGGAGACAGAAGACGACAGATTTAAGAGGCCACTAGTGGCAGATTCATCACTCCTGGCAGAGTCCTCTATTAGACACAAGAAAAAAAAATCTCCTGAAATGTATCTGACTGCTGATGTTTTATCCCTTTGCAGAGGGAAGGTGAGTTCTCAATAATAATCTGCTTTTATTACGTTTGGGGATAATGAGGCATTAGTAACTACTGTCAACAGAAAGGAGACTATATATTCCAAGACAGACAAAATTCTCCATTTTACCACATGTTGGAGCCGTGTTCACAGCAGCTGGTTTTATGGGTGGAGTCAAAGGACCTAATCCACCTTCTTCAACAGACTGGGTCCTATCAGAGATCTGCCCCACCTTCACAATTGCAAAATTTTTTCGCCTTATGAATCTGAATTTAGGTAAAAAAACTAAATTCAAAAAAGCTTCTATCGGGATGTTTGCTGAAAACATAATTATGTCACGGTGATTTCTGTGATTCCCACACAAAGAAAGCACTTACAAGCAGCCACAGGACGGATCAAACGCTGCAAAGGAGAAACGGACGTGATTCAGAGCGGAGAAGAAATGTTCCAGAACCTGTTGGACAGGTTTTAATAAGCCAAATTAAACCAATCAGGTCCCGAATCTCCGAGCTGACCTCCCAGATAGCAGCAGATGAGTGAATCAACGTTGAAATGCGGTTAGACAGAAGTATTGAATCCCGGTGAAGCCTGACATTTAAATGATAGAAAAAGATCTACATGCAGATTTAAGTTGATTTTATATTGAATCAGTGTTGATTCATGTACATTTGACATTAAAATATTGAGCTTAAGCCATTTAACATAACATACCATCAAGTTTCTTCGTTTATACTGCTGTTAAACACAATATTGTTGGCAGATGATCCTACGTTACCATATTTCCAAAAATGTGTGAACACAAACGTAAAAAATGACGACATGGCATTAATATTACATTTTATGTAGGAAAAGAGTCGAAGGTGAAGACGTCCAGCAACCAGTCCCGGAGCAACTCTAAACTGGGTGTGGAGATGCTCGACAAATATCGTCTGTGAAAACAGGACGACGCCATGCGCCTTTTCAGAGATGAAACTTTCAATCATCAAAATTCACCACAAAACAACATTGATTCAAGACATCTTTGGATGATCCACCATCAATCGTCTTAAACAAACATCCACCTTTTTGACCTAATCCAACAAATCAACCATTTTATCTGATTATGGATAAGCTCCCTCTGAAAATAAATAAATAAATAAGTTCAGGTAGATGCAGAGGAAAATATAAACATTCAACGGGAAGGAAATATTACATGTTTAAAGATTTCTAGCTGCCCTAAAATGTTTCAGGGATTTAGAGCAACAACACACAATAGTCATGTGACCCTACAGCAGTAAATATAAATAAAGCTGTCCTTAATAGCATGAGTGAGGGTGTCTGAAGACATCCCGGCCCCCGTTTGGCTGTCTCCTACACACCACACTGCTAGTATGTACTGATTCTCCTACATGTAAGTATATCGCAGCACGTGAACAAACACATTCGGTAGTGCGTTTTCAGCCTGATTTCTGGATGGGAAAAGTACAAGCTGCGTAGGTTGTCTGTTAAATATTGCTGCTGGTCCCCCCCCAGGATGGTATTTTAGTTTAATGGCCAGAAAAAGAAGAAGAAATAACCATAAATGGACCAAAAGTGGTATAATTAAACGATTAATAAATTAAACAACAGCAATTGCTACTTCAAATACAGAAGGTCAAACCAACACTGACGGGCCCTTCAGACGAGACAGATGGTGCTGAAAATGTTGCTGGTACATTTACAGAATGTCATCTGAGCTTATGACTAAAACCCAAAGGAGCATTCAAGAAAAGAGCAACAAGCCTTTTTCATTTGTTAATGGCGCTGAGACGATCTTCTCACCATCATGTCTGCTGAAGCGCTGCTTTAGTCTTTAAACCAGGCAGATTCTTAAAAAAACATTTACTCAGCAGCTTATTGATGAATCATGATGACAGCTGACTGATTAACACCACAAACTGTTGATGAGACAATCAGATCAATCAAGTAATCAGCCATTTCACGGCTAATTATCCTCCCAGCAAAGCAACTCCCTGACCATATGACAAACTCGGCGAGGTGTGACGATGAAGCGCAACAAAACCCGGCCGGCTTCGACTCAAAATGCCACGAAAATCAAATCTACGAGTTCATCTGCAGTGTTTTTATAAACAACGAGATCATTAACAAATAAATTGTTCCTGTATTTAGAAAATTTAGGCAAATTGATGGCAAAAACACGCAAAGTAGCAGGATGAGAGGGAGTCTTGTTTAACCATTTATGATCTGCCGTCGCAACTATCGGGATCAGCGTCGTGAAGCTACAAAAATCTTTTTGTGTTCAAAGTGAGAACTTTAAAAAGGATAAAAAGTAGAAGACAACGACATTTCTGCAAGACTTGTGTTTTCTATGATTTCATATCCGTGACGACCGTTGACCGTGGCTTGAATCTGCTGCTGCCAGGTAAACCGACCAGTTGTTGGTCGTTCAGGTGTGATGGGTAACAGGCCAACCGCACCGATGACAGCACGCTGAAAGCACGCTGAAAGCAGGCTCTCGCACCGCACATGGTGTCGGAGTCTGATGGACTTTGACCGTGCGCGTACACGGGACAAAGGACCGGCCTTTGGACCGCCTCCGTTACCGGTCCGGACTGCCGTAAGTCTTCGTTTTTGGGCCTAAACATGTCCAAGAAGAAGGAGATGATGGTGGTTCAGTACAAAAATCAAAGATGTTTAAGTTTAAGTTTAAGTAACATGCTGATTAATATTAGCATTTTAATTGTAAGAGTCTGAGACTTCTAGGAGGATGTTTTACTCTTGTCTTGTTTAATCTCTTCCTACTCTTTCCTTTTGGTCCTTGGTTTGGATCACTGTCTCTCCCTATCCAATGAGTAATGTGAAGGTTAAAAGACCACCGGTGTGAAGATAAATGGCCTCAAACTGCACAAGGTTAGGACATCAGTCAAGGTTCAGCTCATCCGGCTGATCCAGGCCTTCCCCTTCACAGGGTTTTATGATGCTGGTCGTCACAAACAGAATAAATATTTATACTGTTGGTGGTAACCTGTGCATGTGTGTGGATTTGATGTCTCGTCATTTATCACATCACGGTCTTATATAGATCATCATTTTAGCCATTTGGCGTGTCCATAAAACCAGTCGGGAGGTTCCATTCCTCACCATTTTCGTCACCGCAGCGACCGGAACGAAGCCGTACTGCTCAGGGGAAACGTGCCCATGCATGATACTGAGTTCACACAGGCTCCCATGTCCTAAAGCTGAAATAAACCAAGTTTAAGAAACAGGTGTATATGCATATCTATAAATGTATAAATGTATAAACGTCAGCCAGGAAACCTGCAGCTTTACATGTCGGTGGATGGATCAAACAGCTCATTAACCACAGAACTGACCAGCGATACAACACGCCATCTGCTGAGCTGACTTACTGGTATTTCAGAAAAAGATCTGGCATGCTGTGTTCTCTCTCTGCGTAGGAGTTATTTACTAGAAGTGTTAAGAGTCTGAGATCCTGGCTTCACCACAACCCGGTATAATCTGTTTTAAATGCAGCAGAGATGACTCATCACACGCGACAGTGCACGGTCGCTCGCTGCAGCATTACAACTGAGACAACTTCCCTGTGTCTTAAATGTGTGTTTGTCGTTTGGAGAAGGAGATGAATTGCACTCTGTTCCACAGAGAACTGTTTAATAAACATTTTTATCAGCTTTTTTCACAAAGCTTCTGTGTTCAACAAAGACAGCAGTGCCTGAAGGCAGCATCCATCGCACTCTGCAGCCGGGGTGTCACAGAGCAACGCCGGCCACGTCGCAATCCAACCGAAGGCAGGAAAATACCACTTCAGAAGCCTCGGAGGCCAAATGACGACTTCAAGTGACCAACAGGCCACGTTATAAGAAAACAACTTGATGAGCTGCACAGCGATGATTTCTAGCATGTTTGTGGTGTGAAAGCACCAAGGAACTCCAGAGAGTTCAAAAAGGGATAAAACAACAGTATAAAGTCATATACGACAGGTCACAGGAGCACATGGATGAAAAACGATGCATAAACGCTGGACTAAAAAGTGCAAAACTCCAGCAACATAAAATAAATCTGTGTTTGTGTTGGTGTGGGAGTGTTGCTGTCTGGGTTCCAGGCCTCCTGCCAGGCAGCCACTTAGCATGAAAGAGGCTGATCCTGCTCCTCTTCCTCATTCTCCTGCATCTAAGGCCCACTATTGTTTAGTTTTTTCCATTAAAAAATATATATATTCTGGGTTCAGACTTGTGCACGCTCTAAAGGACAAGAGACTAAAACTTCAGACAATAATCTGACAAACTCACAGAAAAGAGGGGCAAGTTAATCCCCAACTTTATCTGTAGGACCCTTGACATGCCCAGCAGATGGAAAGCTAATTGAAAGATAAAAATTATGGAGGCTTTAATAAAAACTTTCTCAAATATGCTGAATTAACATTTAGAGATTCCAGTTTTAATGCACCAGAGGACATGCAGACTTTACTTTCACTCATTCATGTGAGGTTAACTTTCCCTTTGGTAATAAAGTCAAAGTTCAAAAAAAAAAAAAAAGACATCTAGTTTTATTTGAATAATAATAATAATAATATTAATAATAATAATAATAATAATAATAATAATAATAATAATAATAATAATAATAATAATAATAATAATAATAATAATAATAATAATAATAATAATAATAATAATAATAATAATAATAATAATAATAATAAAGGTTTTGGGGTCTTTTTCTTCCCTTTCGTCAGTCCTAGTCCCTCGTTTGTCCTGGTCGGTGTGGCTGGGATAGACCCTCATCCATACTTCCATTTATCTACTATATTTACATGCATATATACTTATACACACCCACCCTGTCGGCTAGACGACCGTTGGGCTTTTTTAAATCCACATGGTAAAGAAATTACATTAACATCCAACTGGTGTTATAAATAGCTCATCTGGGTTCAGTTTATTGTGACGTGTTAAAATAAACTCTGTAAATGTGGCTCATGTTTGAAAACATGCTCAATAGTAGATTTAAAGTAGCTGTGCAAAATGAATGGAGGATAGGTTCCGAGGAGATGTGGACCAGGGCAGGATTGCTGTTCCTCGCTGGTACCACATCTAACCACAACACACCACAAAACGAACTGGATCCCCTTCTCTTGGGTTCTCTCCTATCTGGTTGGAAGCTCAAATGCCTTCAGGAGACAAGAAAAGGAAATCCAGCTGCTTCTAAGACAAGCTTTTGAGCATCACCGTGACCTCGATGACCTACACTGGTGGAGACTCCGGTCGAGGTGCAGTCGGGACGAGACTAAAGACCTGCTGGCTGTTCTCACCAAGTTCAGACTCGTGTCTTTGGTGGATTTTGATGATCCATATTCAAACGTATCAAAGTACTAGAGAACCAGCTGAAACAGAAAAAACAGAACCGACATCCTGCTCAGCCACGTTGACAGATTCACACCGTAACGCCCCCGAGAACCGCCTTTGCGTTATCGCGCGGCAGCCGTATTGACGTGTGAAGCATCACTGCAGCTCTGTTGATGTGAATCCCTCCACCCCCAGCCAATCACAAATAATCATTAATTAACTGCATGAACTTTAAACCAAGCTCGTTACTGAACTGGGAGCAGAAGAGTCGTAAAACCTAACCTTCAGCTAAAAGGTCAGCGCCGTAAAAAAGATTTCAAAAACCAACCAATTATGGACTGATTTCCTGCCTGATGGAACCATCCAGTCTGTCATGTTCTGACGACTTTCCGACGGAAAGCCTTTAATTACTGGCTCTTCCAAATACTCCCATTAGAGGACAAAAGAGGACAAAAGAGGACTCACTTTACTGACGTGAAACACGTTATGGAATGTTTCTTGGTGTTTTCTGTGAAGGTTTTCTCTGTCTCCTGATGATTTCATGAACACAACTACACAAACAAATACCTGCTGAGGCTTTTCTCTTAACTGATGTGTTTTTTAACAATTACTTTTTTAAACGTTAATTGTCAAGAATTAACATTTGAAATGTTCATCTGTACCCAATTCTGTTTATTCTTTTCATGTAAGAAGGGCAAAATGACAAATGTAGTTCCTTTTCCATGCTCTTGGTGTCTCACTTTCCATCTGGAGTTGAAACGTCTTCAAGAACAAAACCAAGACCAGTTTTCCTCATCCAGCCTTTGAGCGTTATCAGGACCTGGATGACAGAGTTTAGACCAGCAGATGACAACTGTGTGTGCTGCTTTTGCATGTCCTGGTCGACGGGATAATCAGAGTATTTTCTGTGCAGAAGATGCAGGTCTGCACACTTTGGTCTCACTGATATCCACGCCCGTCTTCATGTCCAAACATCTGCTGGAGGCATCACAGGCATCATCACCCTGGAGCACCAAAGAGAACAGATCTGCGGATACTGTGAGATCATTAGTATGTATCTACTCTGAAGGGTTCATCTGATGTCCACGCCAACGTGCTGACAGCTCCACGGTCTCCCTCTCCTCACCGACTTACCCAGGAAGCACAGTGAAGGCGCATCACTCAACAACTGAACAATGCTCTACAGATGCATCTAACTGGACTCTTGGCATCCACCATCTTCCTGAAGCCATCTTCACCTACTGGAGCAGAGTTCCTTCAGCCTCCTGGAAACACTCGCATCAGTATGATGGATGTATGAAGGGTGGGGCAGTGCAGGGTCCTTTTGTGACACTTTTAGATCCATTTAGGGTTTTTTTGGCGATGGTGTTTTGATCCGCTCATGAACAACAGCCTGTTTGAGTTTAAATGCAGTTTTTAATAAACTGCTTTCTTGTTTTTGTCTCGTATTCCTGTTTCTTCGTTTTTTGTTTTAAGGCTCTTCTTAAAGCCTGGTTATTGTCCACCGCTGTGTGATACTTGCTTCCTTTGGTCTTTAGGTTTTGATCAGGAGCGTACATATTGCCATGTCTTCTTCTTACTAAAATTATAAATATAAAAAGGACGAGTGATATTGTGTGCAGCGCTCTTCATACTTTGAGCTGACAGTAACAGTTTAATACTGACACAGATGGCTCTTCAACTGTGGTACCCATCGTGATGTCATCTATCATTACGGATGATTATTTTGTCCATCGCGCCATCCCAATCAGAGAGGAGGCGCAGCCATAAATGTTTTTACAGCCAAATTATAGCATCAGTCTTCAAAGTAAGACAAACAACAAGTTTAAGCAACCCGAACGCCAACAAAATCAATCATCCTTCAATTTTCTACTGGCGTTATGTCCCAGAGAGGCTGATTCATCAATGTGATCATCTTAATATTTATTGTTCGTAAATGCTCCTGTTAAGAATGTGCCTATAATTTCCACCTGGTTCCCTGGAAGCAATTCCTAATCAGGAATTTCCACTTTTATCGTCACGTTCTTGCTGTTTCAGTTTTGCATCCACCTCTTTTTCGTACAGTTTCCAGGTTCTCATGTGCAGATGTTCCTCACTCACTCAGAGAAGGTCATTTATCTCAACTAATCATGATCAATGTGTTTGGCTTCAGAGGGCAGATTATAAGCAGCAGGGACGGATTTACCGTGTTAAATTTAGGCAATTTCGTTCTAATGTGGTCTCCAGATATCAGCTGAATGCATTTATTAAACAATATTAAGACATATTACCGGCAGGGGGCCGAGGAGGCAGGCAGACACACGTGAACTGATGGTAATGACACCATCTAGCTGTGGTAACAGCCTCCGAGTCATTTAGTTACACAGCCGTGAAACTCAGGTGGAATAATAGTGCTTTACCGCAATAAATTCTAGTGATGGAAGATACAGAAGAAATGTAGGAGGCTTCTTATGTGAACTAATGCCTCATTTGAGTTTTAGTCTGTATAATGTACATGCTATGTGCAGTTATCACAAAATATAACTGCTGTAGAGCTGGAGTTCCAGTTCACATCAGTCAGTTGGAAACTATTCAAGACTTTTTACTTTGCAGTTCCCTCTGAGGTTTGTGTTCCACCTGCTCTGAATCCTGAACCGTCGCCACATCCAGGTTTAAATAAAAAATTAAACCAAAACAAAGGCTTTTAGAACACCTGTGGCCATGGACGGGATTGGAACACCTGATTCCCATTATTTGGGTGGTTGAGGGAATACTTTTGGCAACATATTGTAGGTGACGCAGAACATTTCCAAGAACACGTCTACGATAACAGAAAACGTCCCAGTTAATAACCTTGTCCGGGCCCTTGTTTTTAAAGTTTTTAACGGTAAATGGTCTTCCATTCATGAAGCGCCTTTTAAACCCCATCCAGGTTCTACATAGGTCTTTACCATCCATTTCTCATTCACCCACTCACACAAACTCACCAACACTGCAGCGTTTCACAGTTTTCACAGAGCCATGATTTTTACACTCAAGCACTGATGAGCATGTTGGGTGGCAATGTGGACTTCAGTGTCCTGCCCAAGGACACGTGGACAGTTAACGAGGCAGGGATCGATCCGCCAATCTTCCAGTTAGAACACAATCAATAACACCAACTGAAAAACTCAGAACCACTTTGAATCATCAAATGCTAATTTCTCTTCAGGTGTCTTTTAAGAGTAACATCAGACCGTCTGAAACGAGAACACCGTGTTCCTCGTACTTTCAAATGAAAGTAAAAAAAATAAATACACATCCAGGCAGTACAACACAAATGGTTTAATGAGGAGGATTTCATGTCGTTCTCCATTTCATTTATGTTAACTTTGGTTGACCTTCGGAGGAGGCTCATCACCACATCGTTGTCACAGTTCTTCACCATCAGGGAGCCAAAACACAGATAAATCGATGGCTTGTCTGATCATTTTCCAAATTTCTTATCCGTAATCAAAACACTATCCTACAAAACGTTTATCAGAATCATTTGATGGGCTCACCAGCGTGTCCAGGACTGTACAAGGGAATTTAAAAAAAAAAATAAGGTGAAAATCAAGAAAGAAGGAGCAACAGTTCCCTGAAAGTCCTCCTGACTGGTGTCGTTTCCACACAAACTGAGGTGAGGGGGCTGTAAGAGGATTACTGACGGTTTGTGTGTCTTTGTGTTCAGATGCTAAGCTGAGACGGGGTGTTGAAGGTGCTCGTAGCACCGATGTTACACGCCCTGCAGCCACCGCTGTCAAACATTTAACCGTAACCACTTTCATTGCAGATGTGCTCTCATCCTCCGTGCTGGAGCTCCCTTCAACATGAATTCCTGCTCCTCGTACACGCTGCAGCAGAGCAAAAGAGCATTTGCATTTAAAAAGAAAGCTGTTCTGCTTAAAAACATCTGTTCGGATATAACAACACGTCTTCTGAAGAACATGTGACTCATTTTCAGTGCGTCTAAGAGCACTGTTCTCTGGTGGTTTCCTGCCAAAACCGACCAAAAACATCGACCATTCAAGTTTGTAAAAGCCTCCTTTTCATGCATGGTATTAACTTATAATTTATTTCTAAATGTGTAAATGTGAAACAAAAATTTAATTAATTAAGAGATTAAATTACAGTGAATAAATCTAGTTTGCAGTTTGACCAAATTACAAAACAGAAAGGTGACCAAACTTGATCCGTTTCTGCATGTGACACATATATCCACCGGCCAAAGAAAGAAAGAGAAGCATTAAAACCAGCGTGAAAGGGAAGATTGTGATGCACAGTATGGTAGGAAGTATTATGCGGCCTAATATATATTTAAAACAGTCCTTCGGTGGATTTACGATGTTTGAACTGCTCCTGGTTAATAAAAGTGGGAATGGTGATAATTGGATTCCCCCTGATAGCTCTGAAATGGATTCTACAATTACTTTTGTTTTTTTAAACATGCCTTTAATTTCAATATGATGCGGGCAACACAAATTACGGAGACTTTGCATGGTCAGTAATTTACATATTCATATTTTTTTATAAAACCTAGTTAAATGGCCTCAAAAGTGTCTATTTTACTCAACTAATTCTTTGAATTCAGCAGGAAAGTTAATGGCAGAAACTGGTGGATTTGATTTTGGAGCTTGAAAAACTAAAAAGAAAAGACCTTTAAACCCGCTTGTATGTCAGGACTAATTGAACTAAAGTTGGTAAATTTAGATTATTGCTCAACTTTTTTTTCCACAAACGTTTTATTTATTTACATTTTTTATTCATATCATGATTCTGCCAGAATTGGCTATCGACTTTGCAGAAGGGTTTTGCTCCGTGTCATTTCGATGTAAGCGGTCGTTTTGCTGGGAGGGATCGAGCTTCGGGCCTCAGCTCGCTCTGGGAGACTCACGTCCACCTTCACTCTTCATCGCAGAGCTGCTTGTTGATGTCGGTGTGTTTAGAGCAAGTGCACTCTATTACTGACTGCATCTTTCCAAGTGCACACACAGTCACCGGAGATGCAGAAACAGCAGGTGGTCCCATTACCGATGTGACACACTCCTACTGACCACAGCAGGACGATCAGCACCCTCCGCCCCGCTCCTCTCATGTGGGCGTGATGACAACTAAAGTAAAGCGGTGACTCCGCTGGAGGCGTTACACAAAGTGAGAAAGAATACGTGAAGATGAAATCGTTTCTGCAATCTCACAACAGCATTTCAAAATTTGTTCTGCAGCTCTGCAGTATTAAGTAAACCAGAAGGTGATTTTCTGCAAGAAAACACTGCTGTATTGCCTTTTGCGCTTTGTTACCACTTCAGTCTTTTGAAAAGTTATGTCTCAGGTTTCAGACAAAGGATTCATCTCTAAATTTGACACCGCTGATTTCAAGGCTTGAAAATGGAAATGGAAACAAGAAACCATGGCTGGTGCACCTCCCCTCTGTCAGACACATTCGTATACGTGATGCAGTGGTGCTCCATGCAGGTGGTGCACGGGGAGTTCCACAGGGGTCTGTATTTAAACCTGGACATTTCAAAGGAGATGTTTTTTCTTGTGCTGGGTGGCGTACTGGCTTGTAACTGTATGTACATGTGCAGGATTCGTTTTACTACATCTCGAGATTTTCTACTGAGATTTTAATTATTTTTACTGACCACTATTTTTTTTTAACTTTTTTTCTATGTTGGTTTGGATGCTGTGCAACTGAAAAGTTTTTCTTTTGTCCCTGAGTAACCATGACAACAGGACACACATAGGTGCAGTTGAGCTCCGGCTCAGAGGGTTCCCCTGGAGACGTGGAGGTTACAACACTGTCACAGAGTTCCTCTCGGTGGCCCTATTGCTCACTCACTTTCTTGTTTTCGCTTCCATTACTAGTTTCTCGACTCTCTTTGTTGTCTCTTTCACGATGTTCACTGTAGCTCCGCGAGCTAGTTTTAGTTGTTGATGCGTGACGTTGTTTAATAAAAAAGATGCAGTTGTCCTAGAAAACAACTGGGACCGGAGTGCAAAGTTAAATTGGGTGGTTTCTGCCAAAAGTACAGGAGTTAGAGCCTAAGAGTAAAACGACAATTTAACATTGATCACAAATTACTGAATGAAATTGGAAGTAATATTTCATATGCTATATGTGCTTTAAAGATCCCAGTGGTACCATTTTGCAATTATGGAAGTTGTGAAATTGTTGACAAATGAAATTAGATTACAGTTGAGATTAGAGTTGATGGAGGCAAATTGGCATCGTCAGGAATTACGTACTACGTGTTTCACCAACACACGGCTGCGGGAACCTTTCCTGGACTCCAGCGCGTCTCTACTTGACCTTTGTAAAGAGACTGTAAACAGATCAGCGACACTAAACGGAAGAAGGACGGCAGTGTTGCCGAGTTACTGTGAAGGAGTGTCTGCATCCCTGATATCAAACTCCTGGCTGTGAGCCTCAAAACTAGGATAAACTAGGATAAACTAGGATAAACTGGGATAAACTGGGATAAACTGGGATAAACTAGGATAAACTAGGATAAACTAGGATAAACTGGGATAAACTGGGATAAACTGGGATAAACTAGGATAAACTGGGATAAACTAGGATAAACTGGGATAAACTGGGATAAACTAGGATAAACTAGGATAAACTAGGATAAACTAGGATAAACTAGGATAAACTGGGATAAACTGGGATAAACTGGGATAAACTGGGATAAACTGGGATAAACTGGGATAGTTTCCTTTAATTCACACAAGTTTATAGGATGGCCTTCTGCCACACATGATTGCCATATTGAGGATCCTGCCTTAACTCTTTATTTATGACTTTATTTTTCACTTCTAGCTAAAATGTAGACGTTTGTCCTTTTGTGCTGCAGTTCTTTCTTGCTCGTGTCTCTATACAACAATGTAAAGTTGCTTAAGTGTTGACTGATCTTCTAAAACATCAATGAGTGAAAATGTGTAATCAGACTACTGATTTTTCTTTTACTCACGTCATCTGTGCTGCAGTTTGACAAATGTGATTTAATTCCAGAAAGAAAGAAATGAGCTGGCCTTGGTTTCTGTCTTTCACAGTAAAAAACATAAAAGCAAAGTGTCCCACTGCTATTAAAGAAACTCTTTTCTATTTTAACTCACTAAACATGACTCAACAGTTGGCTTATTGATTTAATACTGAAATAACAATACACCTCCTAATTTGTGGTGAATAAATGCCACATCTTAGACTTGAAGGTTCTCCGACACCACCTTTTTTTAAGTTTGTGAGCTGTTTCCTGTGCTGTGGAAAAAAGAATATGAGTGATGACATGAAAGGTAAGAGCAGGTTCATTCTGCACAGATTCTGAAAAGAACTAATGGACAAAACGCTGCTTAAAAATGTTTTTTTCTGGAGTTCTGTTTTCTGTACAGCAGGTAAAGATATTGCTGCACTAAAACAAGGACACATTAAGACTCTACACATTGTAAAAGGCAATGCTGTTCCAAAGAGATATGTAAAAAATCATCTACAAAAAGAAATAAAGAAAAGAAAGGCACCTTCTTGATTTAACTAAACAGGCAAGTCAGACAAACTGAGCACCAAGGTTCAGTGTCCGATTCGTCCACAAAGTAGAGCAGACACAAATTAACGGGTGCAGTGAGCAACTTCTCCTTCATTAACTCATTATACCCCGGAGCCGCCAGTACAGCGGCAAATACCATATAAGAAATGTGTAGATTTATTTGCTTGTTTTTAATGTTTTAAATTGTTTGGCACCACTGCGTTCATCTCAGCTTTTTCAGCCTCATATTCCTGCCAAAGTGCTGATGTCATCTGATGTCATCTGATGTCATCTGATCTCATAAGTCGAGCTGTTCCCAGATCAAGACTCGGATGTGACTGCACCTCAGGAGCGGATCTTCTCTGGAGTAGCTCAGCCTTGCAGATTAGAGCTGCTCCTACATTCAAACCTGTTCTCAAAACCAATTTCTACTCGCTGGCTCTCATCTCAGTTGATCTTTGACATGCTGATACTATATGTCGTGGATTTAGTTGTGTTTCTGCTCTGCTTGTCTTAATGTGCATGATTTAATTGCATTCTTTTCTTTGAATCTGTAAGCAGTTTGCTCAGCCTCGGTTGTTTTAAATGTGACCTTGACCAAACATGCACTGTGAAGAGAACAACTGAGTAGCCTTGAGGATAATTGAAGGGGAACAAAAAACAGAAGTTTTCAAAGCTGGACTCAGCAAAAGAACAAGGTCCTGTTGTCTGACTGGTCCACATTTACCTGCTCCAGGGTGACGGGAACATCAGGTTCAACGAGCAGCAGATGAAGTGATGCAACCATGATGCTTAGCTCCTACTTTGCACGCCTGTTTCAACAGTATCACGACCCATGGTTGCTTCAGCTTTTTTATTTTTAACTATACCAGTGTTCTTTGAGCTTCCATTGCAGAAGAGTCCAGATCTTAAGGATCACACGAAGGTCAACCCCTCCCTCAGTAGAAGATCTTGGAGGAAAACGAATACAACTCTGACCAGAAATAAATGTTGTGACATGTTGTGCATAATCCCATAAACTGCTGTTCACGCCTCCAAATAGCAGATATCAAGCTCCCTGAGAGCCTCTAAGAGCATAGGGTGATGTCCAGAGAGAATTTAGAAGTTAAAGACTGACTGCTGTCGAATTGATGAACATTACACAACTACTGAACGTGGCAGTCAAGACATCTACTGTAATTAGAACAAGCTGAATCAGTTTTATTCAGTTTCACAGCAGCAGGACATCATAACAACTTAGTGTAACAAACCGAGTAAAGCTCGTCATGTAAAACCATTTCATCCCACTAGAATTGCACATTGTGGTGTCTTACACCAGAGACGTGAACGTTGTTGTGACTAGGGATGGGACTCGACAACAGTAGTTCGATTATGTGGAATCATTAATCCGCCTGCCTGACGATCCCGTTTATAAATTCTGCTAACGCCCGATGCATTTGCGTGATGACGTCATATACACGCTTCATATCATGTCACGTGACCCACTGATTTCTGAAGGCTAAACTCAACTCAACTCAAACTCAAACTCTCCTGCCGTAGTACAAAACAATCACCCTCCTCAGAGTTGTCATGGATGTGAAATCAAACGATGGAGACCAAAACAGCATTTTGAACCAGGCTGTAAATGTCTATTTCTGCTCCAAGGTTGGATATTTTAACATGGGAGTAAATGGAGATTGACTCACTTGTGGAGCCTCTAGTGGTCAGTCGAGGAACTGCAACAAAACTTAGATGACATGAGCGTCAATCAGGAAGTTAGATGGTCGGCTCTTGGTTGCAACACATGCAGAGCTTGATCACTTCAAAGGAGGGAAATACCTTCAACACACCAAACATTTTCTACACAAAACTGGTAATGTGCAAAAGTTGATCACTGCAATTGTATTTTATGTCACAACGTTCATTTGAAAAAGTTCCTGTTTGTTAGCTTAAGCCAGCTTTGACTTAAAGTTGAGTGCAAAATGTTGGTACTGATCAATAAGTGATATTGATAGTGGAACCAGAATTGATGAATTCTTAACAATTCCTATCCCTACTTGTGACATACTGCCCTCATGTGGTCAAATGTGGTGCTGCTACGTAGATATACTGGTTTCCTAAATGCTTAAATAGCAAACAGTCATTTTTTTTGTTCACATAAAGACAACATGCCTAAACCAGAAAGAAACCAAACCGCGTTGCACCTGACACGGACAAAACGTGACACCATGAGGTCAAAGCAATGCGAGAATGAAAACCCGGTCAGAAAGGCTTTTACTTGGGAGATCTCTCTAAAGGGAAAAGCACGGAGCGAAAACAGCTGTGAATAACTGCCTAAGTGAGTTTGGACAAACCATTTACTGGTTCCACCATAAAAATAAAAGTCTTGTTTAAAGCAAAAGTGGTGCTTTTTTACGGTCCTACTGTCCATCCTTTGTGCAGAGCTATGAAGGTTCTTGAATATTCAGCTGAAGTCAGAAGATGTCAAAGTTGTGCTGTCACAGCCACAAATCCCCAGTGTGAACTATAAATATTAAACCGCGACAGAAACAGAGTGGACAGTGACTTGGAAAATGCCTGTGTATCCAGAACAAAATCTTTTCCCATCAGTCTGCATTCGTCACTGAAGAAATAAGAAGAGAAAGGATGAGAGAGAAATCAAGCCTGAAAGCACTCTTCCCATCTGTTTCCTTGCTATATTCTTGCTCATTTTCATCGTCTTGTCCTCCTGAATCTGTGTCACGGCCTCAGTGAACTACACAAGATGATTCATGCAGAAGAATAATCACAACCCTCCTCTGTGGTTTGGAAACCCGGATTACCTTAAATTCTCCACAGACGCTACTTCAGAGAGATGCATGAAGGAGTCTCTGGACATCCCAGGATGAGGTCAGAGGGGAAACGTTAGTCAGAGTATTATGTATAAATGTCATGTAGTTTTAATAGCCAACAGCAGAAACAATGGTTTAACCAGAGAAGTCTTATTTTTATCTGAGTTTTTCAGTTGAAAAAAAGATTTCTCCATGCTAGACTGGATTTCTGCTGCTATTGATGGAACGTTTTAGCACCTGTAATGATGAGTTGCCATGACAGCAGGACAGGTACAAGCAGCTGACTGAGCTTTTCAAAGTCAAAGTAAGATAAGAGTCGAGACGAGTTGAAGAGGAGACACTGACAAAACCACTTCTTTTCTTCCTCATCACAGACGGGAGAACAAAATGATAACTATGATGATAAATAAAATGAGAATAAAATCATTAAATGGAAGATACAGAGGTGCTGACGACGACAAAGCGGCTGCAGTATTCCGGATTTAAACATTCCTCAACACAGGTGAACACCTGCAGACTAGGCGGTACGAGTAAAGGAGGACGGACTGCAGCGCTCGTTAACAGTGATGCAATCATGGACGTCTTACTGTGAAGGAACGTCTCTGCATCTGGACGCTGAAGGAACATGTCTGCATCTGGTTAGTAATTATATATCATTTATATATAATTAAATAATGTAGTTAAATCCTTCAATTCGATTTCATTCTCATCATCAGCAGGTGGATTTTGCTTATTTGCCATTTTATAAAGAGACAAATATTCCTAATGGTATCTCCAAACATCAAACCCCGTTCACGAGTCCAGCAGTCGGCAGTAATACATCGAAACGACGACTTTTTCATTTAGCCTTTGTTACTTTTTACTGTCAAGCTGTCCAGTGTAGATATCCATCCTGAGGTTTTCCGCCTGAAGACGGAAGCGTTTGATGTTGTAAGGAGAAATTTTTTTTGTTTGTTGTTTTGTTGTCCTGATCTGACCAAACATGACTACATAAGTAAAACTTGGTTGATTGAATGTGTTGGTCTGACCAGGCCAAGGGGTGGAATGTAAGGAGAATTATGGTTAGATTGTCCTGGTCTGACCAAACATTGGTTATATAAGATGTTTTTCTAATAGTTCCTGAGAAAAGTCTTATTATTCTGTTAGTTCCTGAGAAAAGTCTTATTATTATTTTGTTAGTTCCTGAGAAAAGTCTTAGTATTTTGTTAGTTCTCTTGTTATCTCTCTTGTGTGCCTGAAAGAAGTTTTGGTTGTTTTGTGAGTAGAGCTGGGAAAGGTCTGTTATTTTGATAGCGTGTTTTGAGAACGGTTCCTGGTTTACAGAAAAACACATTTTGTACATCAGGATCTGTGACCCTGAGCAGGGCCCGCTTGTGGGAGGGGGAGGGCCCCCCCCTCTCTCAAACATGACCCTTGTACGAAAGAATATAGTGACCGAAATTTCTCAGTTCTGATCAGAGTCTGCTGTGAGTTTAGCGTACGGATGTCCAGCAAGGTTGGAGCTACTCTTTTTCCAGAACTGCTCGGCTCTCCAGTTCGCGTGTCAAGGTAAAGAGAGATTAGAGAAATGCACTGAGGGTATTCTCTATGTATGCTTCACCACCGCCTGTTTTGGTTACTATGCACTGCGGGGAATAAATGACACGATTATTCTAGCAACATAGTCTGTTGTGAGTAATGCCTGTTTGATAGACTGAAGCTTGTGATAAACTGAAGTTTGTGTGACTGACTTTGGCTGTGCTCAGCGGGGGACACAGGTTGGTCCCAGCCTCATAGTACATGTGGTTTGTGTATATATGAAAACCAAAGGGATTTGATTCTGCTAGAATCACAGTGAGTGGGATTTTGTGTGTGAAATACCTGTATAATATTTTATATGCATGTTTTAGTCATATAATCCAAGTTATGTTCTTGTGTGTTTTGTCTATATAACCAAATATATTGCTTGTGCTTCGCTTTGGGGACAATAAATATATATATTCCTATATTTCTATATCCTAGTCTGTGTGTGCTTTCTGTGTACCTACCTCCGACGAACCTGAGAAAATTTCACATAACAGATGTAAAACTAAAATACAAGATCCACTTATTTTGATCAATAAATCATTACTTGACATTTACTAATTGTGTTAAATTTACTTTTGAATAAAAAACTGGCAGAAATGACATTTGTAACATTTACATATTTTAGGGAACGGACGGATTCTGACGCCACGGGCTTGTGTGGAGGACATCCTGCTCGCTCTGGTAGACGTCCGCGAGTGGAGCGCTGGCAGTCTGGTAGAACCCTGACATTTCACCCACCGCTGCTCAGCTTCTGCTCCCAACAACACTTTACACAGTAACGGCAGGAGCACAGGGACTCCGACATTGACATTTGGCTGACGCTCCTTCCAGAGACTTTTTTCAAAATACAAACCAGCAGAATTCCAGTTGGATATAAAGAAACTCTGAGTCAAATTCAGATTTGTTTTCATAGGCGCTCTGTAAGTCAGTACGAAATACAAAAATGCGACCTCACGGTTCAAAGCCGGGAAGAACAGTTCTGAACAAACGATCAATGATGTGTATCAGCCTACACGTACAGTCTGTACAGTTTCACCTCACGGTCAAACAACTGAAGACAGTTTTTTTTTCCCAAAGAAACAACGTGTTAGTCAGTTTTCCTTTGAATTCAAAGAAATGAATGGACTTATTGTGTAATAGAAATGAGGTTTTTACTAATCGACAGCACACATCTTTACCATAAAAGTGCTGACGACTGAAGACTGGCAGGTCTGACTATCATCAGTCAAGTTCCACTGGTTGATCAGAATCAGAAAGATATTTCCTAACTCCTGTGTCCTGGTCTCTCTGCCAGTAGTTCGATAATTAGGACGTTACTCTTCTGACTTCTAAGACACAACAACTGATAAACTGACCATCCCTTGGGTGTGGCTGGAATGACGGCGATGTAGAAATAAAATTCCCTGTTTGAGATGCTTCTACTGATTTCTGCCAGAGCTCAGACGTACAGAAACACAACTGTAGAAAGCCGTGTTTTTCAGAGCGTAAACCCCTCAGAGATTCAGTTTTAGCTCTTTTTGCTCCCAAACGCCATTTTCCTTTTCTGTCTTCTGCCACTCTTCCTCGTCCTCATGAGTCACTCCTGTGATTGATCTTTGCTTTTGCTCCTCACTGCTCCTCAGGGAGGAAGATAGCACAAGCAGACCAGAATTCACTCATCCCAAATAAGCTGGATTTATTTCTGAGGAGATGGAAAAGTCTATCACACTAATCATTTTAATCAAGCAGCTCACATGAGCCATGTTCTGTTCGATCTTAAAAAGAAAGGATGTTGTAAGAGGTCAGAGGAGAGACATGACTTGAGTCATCATATTGACCAACTAGGGCTGGCTTTAATCGCAAATTGTTTTATTTATGAATTTGTTGTTTTCATTCTCTTGGCGTCCAGCACTTTGTATAACTATAACTGTGACATTGAACATATATTTCAAACCTCCAGCGCCACCTTCACCAGTGGAGGGTTATCAAGCCAGGACCCGGAGCAGCGGCAGGCGTGTAGTTCATGTGGTTGAACCCATGGTTGACAGCCCAACCACCAGGCACTCGCCAACAAGCCCCTCCCTAAGCCCTGGCTCTGGGACCGGGGTACCCCGAATCCAGACGGGGGACATCAAGCTCTCGCGATAACACCAATGGCTTCTGTTTTCCAAGACTTCATAAAACTTCTGCAGAAACCCTAAAGGCCAAGTAGACCTAATCGAAACCTGTTAGGTGGATTAGTCCTTTAACTCGTCAGAGCTGAAGTTCAAAGTTGGTTGTTTATCACGGGGATGAAAGGACGGAGAACAATTCACACAGCTACGCGCAGACCGAAGTGGGAAGGCAGAGACAAGGACGGTCCTGACGGCAACAAGCCTCGGGCAGAGCTTTCCTTCACGCTGCCTGGAACTAATCCGCCCGTTTTCCCCTCCCACTCTGCCCTTTTCACCTTCCTCTACTTCACTCTGCTCTACCCTTTCTCTTCTCTTTCCCTCTGGTGAATTCATATTTTAATAATTTATATTCTAACCATTTTCCCTTTAATCTGAATCTTTTCAGGCAGCCGAGCCTGGATAGAGATCTTTCCACTCTTGAGGGCTGTGGGTTGTCTGATCAGTCTTGTTGGTGATAAAACATTAACAAAATGTCAACAGAAGTGCACAGCGTGATTCAGTCCCACGGCGCGGTGGCAGAACACAACTATGACAAGTTGACTGCTGTGTTTAAACAGAACAGAAGAACAATGTGCCTGACTTCCTTTTATCCGTCATTAATAGAGGAGAACAAGAACAACCCCAACTTTTCAACACTGTAGCCAGGCAACTAATGAGTCACATCTCTGCTCACTAAAATCTCAGAAGTAGTGACTTCATGAGCTTCTTTGCAAACTAAAATAATAAAATCAGCTCTTCTTCTTGTGGACGATGTGGTCTTGTTGGTGTCATCGAGTGTGGACCTTCAGCTCTCACTGAAACCATGCCCTCTCCAGTTTGTGGTAAGGTGCCACCTCAAATGGAGGAGTTTACTGTAAGTATCTGCAGTGATGCAGACTCTCTGCAAGGTTCTCCGTTTACCCATCCATCTACACCTTTGACCAAGAACATGCTGGAGATACTACACTTGTCAACTAACCTGGGAACGCCTTCCTGGAAGAGCTGAAGGCAGTGCTTGGAGGAGAGGGAAGTCTAGATGTTTCTGCTTAGGCTGCAACCCAAACCCAGATAAGCAGAAGTAAAGTGGTCCTATTGTGGAAATGTAACGTTTTTCAGGTTTGAGCATGAAAGACTGGCATCCCCCCATGAAAACATCTTATTAAACCACTCGGTGTTTGTTGAGTGTACTGCCCCAGTCAGGATGGATCGGAGAAATCGGATCCTCTTAGTCCTGTTTCTACATCACGCCAGAACTTCTTATAACAACCAACAGTGGGCCACAGCAGAAGTTCCTTATTTTGGCAGCCATGAATGCTCAGAGCCCAACACCATATTTTAAATGTTCATTCCACAAAAAAACTGCTGAAAAAACTTTATGGAAAACAAAACATCTACATAATACCAGTGGTGTCACTGTTTTATAAATGCATGCAGCCCATTACAAAACAATTATATTTTTATGTCCCTGGTGTCCCCCAGAGACTGAAATCGTACTTTATTACCATCATTGATGTGGTCCGGACTTTCTCCGTTCCTCACACACACTTCATGTTGCCATAGATACAATTTCTGTATGAATTCAATTTGCTCGTGTTTTTTTTTTTTTTTTTTTCAGAAGAAATTAATTAAAATGTGCAACTAGTTCTTTTTTTTCCTTTTTTGCCACAGGGAAAAACACCACAAACATAAAAGAACAGAAATACAGATTGTTGGATTAAATATACAATTTTGTTCCTGTTGTAGCAAAAATTGTCTGAATTAATGTACAAACTGCTTCTAATGTTATTTGGCCTTCACATGGATGTTATATTTATCGTACCCTGGTCTCTTCTGAGGCCCGGATACATGTAAGCAACAACACCACTTGGTTTCTGACTGAGATGGCCTTTGTTTTCACTTTTTTGAAACGCATCTTCTTCAGACCAGTAGACCTGCCTTTTAAACTGCCTAACCACAGAGAGCACTGATCTAAAATGTGCTTCTGCTCGCTTTTCCTCCCTCTTGCGTTGACAAGATAAGGAGAGGATGGCTGCATGTGCATTGCTGACCACCAACACACCACCGCCACCAGATTATGAGCCACTATAGAGGAGTGTGTTGCAAACATATTGGAAAAGAACATATACTCTGTTCTCTGTGTCGATATCTTTATCAGCATTTCCCCCCGAGGACGTCCCTCTGTTCCACCTGACAGCTGTCTCTGATTGGCTGTTGATGAAAAACTGTTTCCCAGAGCGCTGCAGCCCGGCTGTCCAGCCACGCGGTCGGCCGGTCCGTGTGCGGCCGGCGTGACATTTGGAGTCTGCAGGTTTGATGTGGCTGAGCTGCTGCAACACGCTCAGTGGAGCCACAAAACAGCGACCATATTGATACACTATCAGGAGGACAGAAATCAATCCTGCGCTCGTCCGTCTGTGGTCGCTCTTTTCCTCATGACTGCAGTCAGGCATAAGAAAAGTGACACTGGCCAGTTACAGTTTACCATGTAGACAATAAATACATTTAGATAATAATAGATCTTTAAACAATTTATACTGGAGTGTATTTCACTTACGTACAGCTGCTGTCATCTGCAGTCAGACGCTGCAGGGAATTCCCGGGAAAGCTCTGCTCAGCTGTAGTTATTCTGTATCTAATCAAGCCATACAAGACTGGTCTGCGTTCTTGAATCCACTGCACCGTATTGTGAGGAATTATAACCAGAGATGTGACTGGAGGCTCAAACAAATGACATCAACACACAGCGTGGTCTTCTTTTACACAAAATAATTCATTTAAAGGGTGCTGAGAACACTTTGTTTCTAACATCGTCTCGGTAAAGTCACAGAGGGAGGAACGTCCTCGTATGGTCGCGATCTCGAGCAGAGTGCATCGGTTCCGAGGTCCTTTTAAAAGCCAAATTTGTGACTGAACTTCAAGGACTCAGCATTTTGTTTCCAAAACAACCAACTGCTTTTCAACCATGGTTCGGAGGATGCACCTTGGGTTATTTGGCCCAGCAATGAGGCGACTGCATTTCATTTTTGCGATAGCTCACAGGAAACGCCTTCCAGGAAAAAGGCCCAGAATGCTGCTGGATTTCCAGAACAACCAAAGTCGAAAGGTGATGGTGCTTCGAGATGGAGCTTCAAGACTGAACTTCAAGTGATAAGAACCTCTGTGGAGTTGACCAATGCTCATCTGCAATTATGTGCAGACGTTGTGAATGTAAACTGAAGAAGGCTGCCGAGTCTCTCTCTTTCTCTCCTCACGTCATTGCACCTCATGCTATAATATTCCTTAGCTGCAGACGTTTTCTGACTCAGTCGCTATTTTAGCAAACTTTCCACATCTTTACCTACTCACACTGCACATATAAAACATTTTATTAAATGCAGACACGTTACACGTGTAGACATGCAAGAGGAGCTTTGCCCAATCTGCACATCTGCAAGCCTGCAGGAGGTCCACCAATCAGAAGACACTTGAGACACATCTGCTCATCTCCAGGAACCTCTCCTTTCGATTTTCCGTTTTTGTGGTCCAGAAGTAATTGCAGGCGTTTGGACATTGATGGGGCCACATTAAGTGCTGCCTTTGATACTGTCAAAAAAACCACACCAAAACAGGCCACAGCAGAAAAATGATGTTACACAATACAAAGCCTTTCTTGTAATACAGGCTTTATATCTCTAATTTTCTGGAGTAAATAAAGGTCGTTTTTTTTATAATGCGTTGTTATCAGCTAGAAACCAATTCCTGCTGACTTCTGCAACCTCTGACCTCTCTGGCAGCACCATCCTCAGGGCAGGACTGTCCAGCTTCTGCACAACCCGTCCTTGTGACGTGTGACCTCATGACCTCCCACCTGAACCAGTGCTTTGGCTTCATGAGCCAACATGACGAAGTGTGAACCAACATGCAGCTGAACCGTGAGCATGCCTCATCCCAAACACACAACAGGAAGAAGTCACATGACCATTGACTCATGTCTATAAGAGTGGAAGTGCTGTCGCCGAGTAACATCTCCTCAAAACTGCGTACCATAGGCGTTGCTGAGTTTACGCTGAGTTTTCACATCGTTCCATATTTCCCTCCACTGATCAGGAGTCTCAATGCAAGTAGCAAATGTGCTGAATTCATTTGTAAGGAAAAAACCAGCAACGATACAGTGGAAGTGGTATTCTGTGGGGGTCCGGGGCCCCTTTACTAAGGGCTGTTATGTCTCTGTACAACCGGAGCAGGAGCTTGGGTCGCAGAAAAGCAGAACGATGATGCAATAAGGACACAAGAATGAAGGAACAGAAAAAAAGAAGCAAACAGAAAGATGATGGGGTGGAAGGGTCCCCGCAGGAGAAGAGGACGATTAATTAAACGCTATCAGGGGAGAAAAACCTTTACTGACCTTTGTCAGCCTTACCGAAACCTGGAACCATCTACGTGCTGTATTCATGTGCTCATCAACCCTGGTGGAAACCAAGTCATCGTGCCTTCCAGTGGAAACACATTCAAATGCAAAAGTCCCAAAGCCAGAATGCAGCTAATTTGTATTTGGGCTTGCAAATGAGCTCTTAAATTATGTACTAGGAGGCAACAAAAATCTTTCTGCATTTTAAAATAAATTAGAGCAGAGAAGGTTGAGACCACGGAAGTTTGTACATATGGAACTATGAGAAAAGAAGGAAGGTAGGAAGGAAACAATGAAAGAAGGGAAGGATGGATGGTGGCTGCGTTAATCATCATCGTGGTAAGCTGACAGTCCGGATGGATCTGTTTGGACTTGGCCAGACAAGCAAACCAAGAAGCCCATCTGCTCCTCGCACACCTCAACGATGAGCGTCTAATCTGAATAAATGGGCCTCCTGCTTGGCTCATGCTTGTAATGTCCTCCCTCATCACCCGGAGCGAGCGGCAGAGGATGAAGATGAAGAGGAAAAAAGGGACAATAAGCCATGAGCGGGAGATGTATGGAGCATGCACACGTTCCTATTTAGTGTCTTCTAGCTTTGCTGTTGTTCCACGTTGTTCCACGTTGTTCCACGTTGTTCCTGCTACTTGTATTCTTATTTTGCTTTTCTTTCATTTCTGGCCACCCAGCACAGTGGCGTTGCGTGCCCACAAGTTGATGTTGCATTATGTTTTCATATACCTTTTGTGTAACATGAAAGAGTTTGCCAATTAAATTCAGACAGGGTTTACAAAAAAAAATGCAATGCATTAGTTCAGTAATAAATGAAATGGATGGACTGGATGTAGGAATATAGACCCGCAGAAATAAAAGAGGAGTCAACATGAAATCAAAGGTAGCGATCAATAGAGCTGTGTGATTAAGTCCCAGAGAAGAGGTCCAGCTTTTGCAATCCACGGTTCAACAAACTGAATCTGCCCTCTGAAGGGACAATTAAGTTTGAATGGGAAACCAATAAAAGCCGGATGGCACTTAGGAATCTTTGCAGTCAGAAATACAAAGTGAATCTACATGTACTGCTGAATAAAAGATCGGGAGGCCGGTGGACTCGGCGGACGTTTACAGCCTTCATCTTTACCCTCTGTCCTTGTAAAATAGTGTCTGCAGGCTGTTCACATCATTAGAAACTATCCTAAATGGGAAAACTGGTTTTAAATTGATTCAATGTAAATATCTACTGAAGAGCAGCTTCAAGAAAGTTGGTGAAAGATGGTGATTCTCAAAGCGCCTGCTCTGACTGCGATACAAGATAGATGCGTCACGGCTACAGCTCTGAAATGGTGTCTTTATTAAATAAGTCATGTTTATCTCCGTCTTTCCTGGAACTTTGTAGAATCCAAAATGTCCCAAACACAATTTTATTAAGGTAATCAGTTAACTGTGGGTATAAATAACTAGCAGCAACTAAATGTCTTCAGATCAACACTTTAAATAAATGGTACGGAAGTTGGAAAAGGTGCCAGGTCAGTTAACAGTGGAAACAACGAACTCATGAAACACTTTTTAAAGTTACACTGATGCCTTAAGGGTAGGGCAAGTGATATGTTGACATAAGTGAAATGAACAAAACATAGAAACATGACGACACCCCTGAAACAGAAATGCAGTCGACTCATCACAATGTCCAGGTGAGTTTTGAAAATGTAATCACAGAACACGGGCAGCATGGTGGCTTAGTGGTCAGCACTGTTGCCTCACAGCAAGAAGGTTCCTGGTTCAATTCCCGGCCCGGTGGGTCTTTCTGTGTGGAGTTTGCATGTTCTCCCCGTGCTTGCGTGGGTTCCCTCCGGGTACTCCGGCTTCCTCCCACAGTCCAAAAACATGCAGGGTAGGTTAATTGATCATTCTGAAATTCTCCCTACGTGTGATTGGTTGTTTGTATGTGGCCCTGGATAGACTGGCGACCTGTCCAGGGTGTACCCCTGCCTTTCGCCTGATATGCGTCGGGATAGGCTCCGACAGACCCCCGTGACCCGGAAACGGATTAAGCGTGTATAGATAATGGATGGATGGATCACAGAACACTAACTCAGACGACGACTCTTTATACACTGCTAATTAAACTCTTCCAAACGGGGATTTTGACTCCTAAAATGTTCAAATATTCATATTTGCACTTCAATTAATGCAAACACAGCACAATCGATCATAAATAAATGCAGAGCGTTCTCTTGTGATTGACATGTAGGAAATAAAATGTTGCTGCAGAGAAAACAAACATGCTCAGAGCCTGATGTTGTTCAACTAATTGGAGAAGGATGCAGAGGGATCTCAGAGCGCATCGCATCTCTGCAACATCACCAGCTAAACGCATCAATTTCTCTACTTAAAAAGATCTTTTTGACAGAATATTTCAAACTAGCTTTGAAGTAAGCATTTCCATTCCATTTATCCATTTACAAAAATGGACAAAAAAAGAAAAAAAAACTCTTCAATAGAAAGTTGATAACCATTTATTATTTTTAAAATTTTCAGCCTAATAACTAATGAATGAGGCCGTCAACGTATCGCCAGAATCACGGGTGTAGCAGGTGCCAGTAACGTTGCTTCCTTCATGGTGATTGGAAGACGATTTACAGACGTCATGTTTGTTCGTTGGTAAAGAAAAACCTGAACAAGCCAAACGTCCAGCTGAAAGATGACGACCTCCCCTGCTGAACGTCGGGCACGCGCGAGGCAGCGTGATAAGGACCAAGAGATAAAACCAGTGAATAAAGCATGTTCTGGATAAAGACTCAGAGGGAGGAGTTCACCTACAACTGGTTCAGAGAGAAAAGCCACCAGGTTCCATCAAAGAATTACCCACCAAATTATATTAACCAGTGAGGAGAATGGGATGTAATTAACCTGCAGATTTATTCAACTTTGTTGGATGGATTTAGAAGCAAAATCTCCCTCCTAGTCCCAGTAGATAATAGCCCGTCGTCAGCCCTCTAAATCCAATGTCCCTTGCAGTTTGTCGTCCGCCTTGCAGCTCCTCTGTGTTATTACATCTTGTCAGATAAAATGTCATCAGCTGCTGTGATCCCTTACAGTTTGGCCCATTTCTTCAACTCTCTTCTTTTTTCCTCCTTGAGGGAATGTCCATTGACCCCAGTTGGATTAGAGGTTCACTTGAAGCTCTCATCACTTTGACTGACATTCGTTCATACCAGAGCTGGAGAGCAGCTCGACATCAGAACACTCCATCGAATCTGCCATAACAGACCGGCTTGCTTGTTCCTCCCACCGGCGATCATCCCAGAACCAAAGGCAACATGCTTTTAATTTGTGTTTGTATTCATAATTACGGCTCTGTTTGTTTCAGCTTCTTTCCCTGTTCTGTGGTTAACCTGTAAAAACTCGTCCAAGTGCCCCGAGTGACCGAAACACTGCAACCGTGTAGCATCTTCACAAAAGGGTTCAGCCTTTATGTGGGTTCTGATCAGCGCTTTAATGTTGGCATGGAAACCATAAAAGATGACCCATTAACTAGCAGTTGTTTACCTTTTGATCATCACATGGAAGGTGTGCAGCTTTTCAGAGAACATCTTTACAACATACACACAATAATTACTTTGTGTTAAATTATATTTGTGCATCTCTGAAAAACGGAACATTTGAGCCGAGGAGTGCTGGAGCTTTAAACACATCGTGATTAGCTGAGGGATCAGCGGATGCACTCCAGCAGGGATCTTGGTGCACACACAGAATAACTGCTGCCATGTAGGAACATTGTCCTGCTTGTGCAGCATGTCTTGTTCCAGGTTTTAAACCACCAACGCTGATCAACACTCCTGCAGACAGAGACGTTAAACACGTCAGGAACATACTACTCTATCTGTACGTACATGTGTGTACTTACATCCAGACAAGGGCAGAGAAAGCCCTACAGGAAGCTCTCCCCACAATAATGTCTGAAGTAAAGATGGAGCCAGCGAAACCTACCGTCTGACGATGTACAAACTGATCCTCGGGCTTTAAAGAAGCTTTAAAAGAAGAACTCTGAGAACCCATTGGAATTAAATAAAAGCTGATGATACACAATTATGATATGTAGGTGTGTTTATTGAACCCCTCCGTTAAACATTTACAGTGCTGGAGGAGAAAGTAAGTGAACCCATGGAGTTACCAGTGCTTGTACCGCCGTTGGCAGCAGTAACTTTCAGTATCTCTGGATCAGAGCTGCTCAACGTTCACGAGGAATTCTGGATGGCTCCTTCCTTTTTCCAGAACTGCTTCAGTTTAGACACATTTGTAGGAGGTCTGGCATAAACGGCTTTCTGGAGTTCATTCCACCGCTTCTCTATGGGGTTGAGGTCTGGGCTTTTACTGGACTACTCCAGAAGGTCTGAAGCCATTCTGTGGTGGATGTACTTCCATATTTAGTCTCCCTGTCCTGTTGCATCACCAATCTTCTACTAAGGTTCTGCTGGTGGACACACATCCTGACATGTTCCTTTTTAGGAACCTTAGTTACGGTAAGTGGTCCAGGCCCCTAGGTAGTGAAATAAGCCCATCCCATAAAGGTCTCTCCACTTTAGCTCAATGCTGGGATGATGTTTTGACTTTGGTAAGATGCGCCCTTTTTTTCAAAGCCTGATTCTTCTACTGAACAGTTGAAATGTTGCTTTAACAGTCTGCAAAACACTTTGCAAACACTTTTTCGTAGCGCTTTGAATCACCACAAGCGATCCAAGGCCGTATGGTAGACCCATAAGCCTTTAGCTGACACCTGTGGCTTCTTCTTTACCTTGCTGAGGATGCTGTGTTTTGTGTTTGGAGTCATCCTGGCCGGACGTCTGCTTACAGAAAAAGCAGCCACGATACAAAGCTGTCTCTATGGACTGATGGATGCCTAAACTCTTGGGATAATTGTCTTCTCCACTCCAGCCTGAAACCTACGTCTGCTCTTTGCCCGGTCTGCTAAATCTTTGGTGTTAAAAGTAAACGTTCTTATGTGCAGCAACAGTGTTGTCCTTGGTGGAAATGCTCGTTGTTCCCTATTGAAGGGATCAGCTCCTGGCCTTCAGCTACTCCTACTCTAAATCACCCTGGATAATGGTATCTGAGTGGCTAAATGCCTGCATCTGTCTGTATCCTTACATTGTAATTGCCACCATCCCTTATTGATTACACTCAAAAATCCATTGGGGCTAATGTGATTTCATTAAGATGCAATCCAAGTAAGCTATTCAAAACAAATATAGCAGACAGACCAGTCAATCTAAAGTTTTGCTGCAACATCTGAGGTGGAAACCTTTTATAAGCCACGAAAGTGTGAAAAATCACTGAGGAGGCAATGGATTTTAAACAAATGGTTTTTCAATTCATTTCTTACATGTTTTGCTCTGTGAATGTGCATTAGGCGAATGTAGGTTGAAATAAACATGAGAAGCTTCTGCTCACAACAAGGATTAGCACTCAGTTGCAATGTGACAGGCACAACCGGTAGATACAGACCACAAATCCAGAACAATCAAAGACTGAGTAGCTGCCACGGTTGGGGCTCATACTCCAGCTTCATCGGCTGAGGAACAAACCTACACGAGTCCAAGAGAGTCGTCACAAGCACATGGTCCTGTTCATCTCTCAAACGCAGATGAAACATCTCACAGAAAGAAGTGCAGAGCGCCATCACAGGATTTTTACATTACTGCAGAAGACAATCCAACGTAGCAGAAGAACTTTCAGCAACAACAGCTGCAGTGAAACTGCATATGGTAACAGGTGAGAAAGGAGGTTCAGCTTCCGTCAGTTCTGAGGTTTCCCGCTTCAGGACCGATCTAAAATCATATAAAAATAAAGCAAAACACCTCTTCCTCACTAGGTCTTAAAAAAACAAACCGCGTCCACGTCCAGACCTCTGACTGAAATGGTGCAACTGTGATACGTAAATACAGGAAAAACCCGATAACTCGCAGAGACAACATACCAAAACCCCTCCGGAACAACGTGACAGACCGATGATGGCATGAGGAAAAAAAACTGGGAGGTTTCGTCTGACAAAGGTGGTTCTACTTGCTACTGAGTCATGAAGCTGTTTCAGACACGTTTCTGCAGTTTGGCTTTTGTTCAACAAATAAAGACACAATTAAATATAGTTTTAAATGATATACTATGAGATTTGATGTTGTAGGCTTGTATTTACCCTGTTTTACGACCTGGTTAAGGACCAGCGGTTTTTCTGTCTCTTCTTTGTTTTATTATGTCCTGATATTCAAATCTGAGGTGTTAAAAAAAGGCTGTGCCATGTTTTTCAGATGAGCATATTTGTACTTTTGATACAAATTTTATTTCATGACAGCCATTAGCTATATATAGATATAAACAACTGTAAAAATAGCGATGACATCTTGGCATGTGAGCACAATCAGGCGAAAAAGATTCAAAAGCTGACAAACAAAGATATTTACAGAAGACAAGTGAAACGAAAAGAAAAATCTGTCTCATTTTCCAAGTTAGGTGCCAAAGTTGTAACTTCAGGGAAGGGTTTATTTCGAACACAAGCAGATGTTTTCCAAGAAGAAATTTTATGCATCGACCTAACAAAACAATGCTTGAAAAGAAAAGAGAAGTTAGAAATAAAATAAAGTTGAAAGGTGTGTCAGGTGGGACCTCAACGCGGATCTCCTGGATGAGTGGAGACTGACTCGATGTCAGACAGCTGTGACACCGCGTCCTTCAGGATGTACTCTTTGTCCCA
Source organism: Xenentodon cancila (assembly GCA_014839995.1). Lineage (NCBI taxonomy): Eukaryota > Metazoa > Chordata > Actinopteri > Beloniformes > Belonidae > Xenentodon > Xenentodon cancila. Next base: position 24,361,819 of record CM026218.1, read on the forward strand.
GAATGCAAATTAATAGACTAGTTTTGTGACGGTTTGTGTCATGCTCAGCACCGACTCTGCACATCTCTGTGAGTCTGAGACGATACTCGATCATCGGTGGAGATAGAAAACACAAACAGGAAAGCTCTCACTTGTGTTGGAATCTGCAGGGCCGTAACAGCACACTGAACATGAGTCCTGCTGGCTTCTGTCGGTTGTGTTCTTGGGTTGCCAGGCCCACTGCTGTGGGGGTTAAAGGGGCGTCTTGTCAGGACTCTGCAGTGATTTTTGACATCGCTCTTAAGTTGGACAAACAGACTAATGCAGTAGCAGAATCCAGCTTTTCCACCGACGGGTCATGTCTGATGTGAAGCTCTAATTCCCTGCACAGGATCTGGAAACATTCATGCCTTTGTTACATCACGTTTAGACTCCTGTAACGCGCTGCATGTTGATCTTCTTTGTGGCGTCTGAAGTTGGTTCAGGAGGCAGCAGCTCCACTTTTAACTGGCACCAGGAAGTATGATCATACAACTCCAGTCTTGGCATCCCTCCACTGGCTTCCCATCCGATTCCAAATCGATTTGAAGATTTTTCTGTTGACTTCTACACTTTTAAATGGAATGGCACCCGCTTCTCTGCACATCCACACACCAGTAAGATCCCTGCGGTCGACCAACCAGCTGCTTCTAGACGTTCCACCATCGCGATTCAAACAAAGAGCTGACGGAGGTTTTGCAGTGGCAGCTGCAAAGCTGTGGAACGACCTGACCTTTCATATTCACACTGCTCAGACTTTAGAAATGTTAAAAACATTATTTCTTCTCTTTGGGTTTCAGTTCTGAATAGAGGACGACACACAGACAGATATAAGCCTGCGTCGCTGTTTTGATTTTATCGTTTCTTAAATGCTTTTTATTATATGTTCCTGCTGTTAAATGGTGATTTCTGCTTAACTGTTATCTGATTGTAAAGCACTTTGGTCAACATAGTTGTTTTTAAATATGCTATATGAACAAATTTGACCTTGAGATGGACCATAAAACATCACCACGTCAACATTTTCTTTCAAGACCGTGTATCAGCATGGTCTTACTGCGAGTTTAGGTTACATCTGTGTGCTGGAGAAGTTCAGGCCTCTGTGAGGTAATCACGAGTCCACTCAGTCCAGACAAGTCCAGACCAGTCCAGACCAGACCAGTCCAGACCAGACCAGTCCAGACCAGACCAGACCAGTCCAGACCAGTCCAGACCAGACCAGTCCAGTCCAGACCAGACCAGACCAGACCAGACCAGTCCAGTCCAGTCCAGACCAGACCAGACAAGTCCAGTCCAGACCAGACCAGACCAGACCAGACCAGTCCAGACCAGACCAGTCCAGACCAGACCAGACCAGACCAGACCAGACCAGACCAGACCAGACCAGTCCAGACCAGTCCAGACCAGACCAGTCCAGTCCAGACCAGACCAGACCAGACCAGACCAGTCCAGTCCAGTCCAGACCAGACCAGACAAGTCCAGTCCAGACCAGACCAGACCAGACCAGACCAGTCCAGACCAGACCAGACCAGACCAGACCAGACCAGACCAGACCAGTCCAGACCAGACCAGTCCAGTCCAGACCAGACCAGTCCAGTCCAGTCCAGACCAGACCAGACCAGACCAGTCCAGACCAGACCAGACCAGTCCAGTCCAGACCAGACCAGTCCAGACCAGACCAGACCAGACCAGACCAGACCAGACCAGTCCAGACCAGTCCAGACCAGTCCAGACCAGACCAGTCCAGACCAGACCAGTCCAGACCAGACCAGTCCAGTCCAGTCCAGACCAGTCCAGACCAGTCCAGACCAGACCAGACCAGTCCAGACCAGACCAGTCCAGACCAGACCAGACAAGTCCAGTCCAGACCAGACCAGACCAGACCAGTCCAGACCAGACCAGACCAGACCAGACCAGACCAGACCAGTCCAGACCAGACCAGTCCAGTCCAGACCAGACCAGTCCAGTCCAGTCCAGACCAGACCAGACCAGACCAGACCAGACCAGACCAGACCAGACCAGACCAGTCCAGTCCAGTCCAGACCAGACCAGACCAGACCAGACCAGACCAGACCAGACCAGTCCAGACCAGACCAGACCAGTCCAGACCAGACCAGTCCAGACCAGTCCAGACCAGTCCAGACCAGTCCAGACCAGTATCGGGTCTGTGCCGTTTGGGTTCAGCTGCGGTTGCAGACATGTTGTGAGGACTGCAGGTTCTTTTGTCTAAAACCAGCTCTGTTCTGTAAAACGGCTGAACTGACGAATCTCTGGCTCACTCCTGGATTGAACCTTGAGATTTACATTTTGATAATTAAAGATAATTAAATAAATCACTAATTCAAGTCATATTGCCATTTTAATTTTGGAGTACTATTATTTTCAGTCCTTATTCAGGTCAGTGGTTAAAATAATTTTTTCCACCATAATCTGTACCTAAATATTTTAAATAAAACAATGTTAGAGGCAAAATTTGTAGATTTCTAAATACATTTGAGGCTCTAACTCAAAGACTTTAAACCAAGTGCCAAAAACGTTTGTTTCAAAACGTTCAGAAAGGAAGCAACATCCCTCTGGAATGTCCTAATTATCCCACAAATCCCACATCCAGCAGAGTGAGTGAAAGCTTAGCGTCGATCGTTGATCACCTACCGTATTCGATGTCGTAGAACACTATGAACTTCTGCCAGCGCAGCTCCTCCACCAGGGTCAGCATGACGTCGTTGAGGCGTACGGGCGGCCGGGCGGCCAGCGTGTAGCGCTGCCCTCCGGGGCTGGGGTTGAACTTGCAGGCGGTTCTGGGAGAGCCCTCGCTGTTCCTCTGGATGTACAGGTGTGGGATGTGCATGGCGTCTGTCAGGGACTGCAGAGCGCTGGCTGATGCGCAGCCAGTCGAGGTTACCAACGCCAAGATACCCTGGTTCATCAGCTCGCAGGCTGCAAGGGGAGGACAGGTGAAAAAGGTTAGGGGTGAGGAAGGGACCGAGTCTGTACCAAAAAGGTTTAGTTGAGCTTCGAAATGTTTACGAAATCTCTCAGACTCCCGGCTCCAACGTTTAATGAAAAATTAAGTTGTCATTACCTGAACATTCCTGAACATTGACTAGAACGTTCAGCTGAAGTCTGCAGCTGTGCTGAACGAATAAATGATCAAATCAAAGCAAGAAAAGCCTAAAACAACCGCAGAAACCCGACGACAAACTTAACACAGCATCATTCCACGGAAACGTCTGAACAGCCAACAAAGGTAAAGTCAGCAGGGCACAGACATCCGCCTCGCTCTCGTCCACAGGTCTAAGCACTGAAGATGCCAATAAATATTCAAATAAATATTAAACATTCACAGGTATCTGTGAATACTCATTCACGTCCCCCACCGACTCTCTGAACCCATTAAATTTAATCTGCTCCAGCCATCCTATTGTTACTTGCACAACAGTCAACACGCAAAAAAAGAAAGCCAATATTTGAAGGAAACAAATAAGACACAATCAGAGACACAAGGGTCAGTGAGGGTGAACCGTACAGCCGTACATCTTATGACTGGTCTGATACTATGAAACTGGCATCTTTTAATAAGAAGAATGATTCATCAGTTTCAGAACCCCCTTTTTGCTGTTTGCTGACTCGCGCCATTCATCCTGTCCTTTGAATAGTTCAACAACTCCTTCTAAGCAGCTCCTGCTCTACAGGATCCTCAACTCCTCTGAGCTCCACAGTGTTACTCTACATTTGTCCCATTCCTAGAAATAACCGTTAGAAAGATTAAAGTTCCTATTTCCTTAGACAAACTGCTGAAGAAGAGCAGAATTCCCATCTCACCGTTGTCTTTGGGCTGTTGCCTCTGAAGCACACGTACTTAACATTTTTAGGGAAACAGAAAATAAGTCAGAGCAGGTGGCCAAAATGCAGACACAACAGTTTATTTATTGAAGCCACAAATTCCCTGTGCTCCTAATATTATGGTTTTAACGATAACAGGATGGAACATGATTTTAATTTTAAATATTCTAACAAAACTGTTCTTATCCAAGTAATCCTCGATCCATGCTCAGCTAAATTTACACATGCAGATGCACCACTGCTTATTGTGATTTTAATTCCTTAGTTGCAGGTTTTGTCAGTGCAAAGCCACAAAATCTTTCCCCTCCTGCGTACAGGCAGTCATCGTTTAATCCCTTCAGAGGCCTTTCATCTCTGGTTAGAGCCCCACATTATCTTCAGAAGAAGATCTGTTCAGACTAAAAGGTCAAGAGATGCAGCAAAGGGCCTCAGATGTGGTATGACTCAGCTCTTACTGGGGGATGTGTAAAATGTAAATAAGAAAAATACATTCATGCTGAGGCAGAAGCATGAAGCGCAGTCAGCTCATTGAAAAGGAAGAATGGGGGATAAAACTGGGGAAAAGCAGTGGCAGAACCGCCGGCTGGTCGCAGGGACCCTGCTGCCTTTAGTTTGATGAGTCTAACTTGGTTGAAGTCGGGCTCAATCTCTCAGAGCTGGGAACAAACAGAGGACGGATCTGTTGCTCGGGAAAAGATCATCTACTTTCACACATTTTCCAAGAGCATCAAATCCATCTTTGTTACAGGAAACAACGTTCTTTTGGAGAATTGTGCTTTATCAGCATCTGGCAGTTCAGAAAGTGATGACGAGGCTCAAAAAATCCCTTTACAAAATGTAAATCATCTCAAACATAACGAGACAAATTTGGCCTCTGTGAAGAGGAGGTAATGAACTGAAGTAATTACTGAGTAATCTTCTGTTAGTTTACCAACTTTTGTTTTTTTTTTTATCTTTTCCCAAAGTCCACCAGTTGGGATTAGACTCTTAGGTGAGTTTAGTCAAAATAAGTTGTCATAGCTGTAGTTACAATAGACTGAGGTTCAGGTCTGTTCACGAGGGAGACTCTTCAGCTCTTCAAAATAAAACGTACGAATCTGATAATCCAGGTAGCTGCTCCGAAAAAACTGGTGAAATCCGACAGGGCTGAAGCCAATTCCGTCCGACCACCCACTTCCAGGTCACAATCCAGCGTTGTCGTGGAGCTGGTCCAAAGCCTGGCCAGATGAGGAGGGCAGTGACAGGAAAGCCATCGGCCAAATCAACGCCGGGACAAACTGCCAGATCACTGACGATCCCCTAACGACATGAGAGCAGGTTGCTTGTACGTATCCTGCAGAGGCAGAAAGGAGGAGGAGCCAGCACCAAAACTAATCTGCATCCACTTCTCATCTAGTTTTTAGGCATGCTCGTCCATATGAAGGACCCTTCCAAACACAAGCGTTTACTTTGTGACTGAGGTCTCGGGATGCCGTTGGATCGTTGTCCTCATGTGCAGCTGTAAACTGCTTCTGGAGCAGTGGCTCTCACGTGTCGCTGCAGTGTTTTACTGACGATATCGACACAGCCAGCATCTTTACAAGGTCTTCCGTTGTTGTCCTGAGGCTCATTTTCACATTTCACACCAAAACGTGTCCTTCCTGTGACGGTGCACGCGTGCTCCCATGCGCTGGATACTCGTGTACTGTTGTTGGAGCAGATGAACATGGGCTCTTCAGAAGAAGGATGGACCAGATCATGTAGGTTCATGACTTTTCCTTTGATTTTCCACATTGTCCTACAATGGAGAGTTTGTAGTTGTGCACATACACAGATGTGAAGTCAGCTAGCCAATCAGAAAACTCCTAAAGCCAAAACATCATCATGTGCTATTCCCCAAACAGTCTGACTTGGAAGAAAGTGGAGCAAAGAAAAAAGGAAAACGGACATCTGGTTGCAACTGTACTTAGAGATGTTCCTTATTTAAGAAGACTGAGTAGAAACCCTGAATGTTACTCATGTGCATGTTGGTCTCATCAAGACGTCATGGCTCCACCTGTCCGAATAAACATATTGATCAGCGGAGCTCTGAGCTTACAAAATAAAATCCCAGCATGCAGCGTGGACACATTCAGAGTCTCGTGACTTCTGCTGATGTCTCTCCACGTGGCAAAAGCAATCACATGTTTAATGATCCTGGGAGCTTCAGAGACTCCAAATCAGTCAGTCCGGCACAGAAATCATCGAGGACCAATTACCATAACACACTAGAATGGGACTAATAGGTTTAGAAGGTTCAAAAAGGCCGGGCCAGTAGCTTTTGTGACAACTCACTCAGCAGCCGGCTGAAATTATTTGGGCTGCGACGTGACTCACTTGCTCTATGAGTCCACAGTGAGTCATGGTTTCATCTGTGCTAAACGAAGCCTGCACAATATTTAGCTGAAGCGACTCCCTGTGCATCCTAATGATGCTTCCAGAGTGACTCCTACCAGACGGCAGGAGACAAAAACCATTAGACCTGGAACAAGACAAAGATCTCCCTCCCTCTGCCCGCCTCCTTGTTAGTGGGATCTTTGTCGATATCTTGCTGCTAAATGAGCTTACAGAAACAGAGTAAACTCCTCTTATCCTTGAACAAAAGGTTTTAGACTTAAACACATTCATTTTGTTAAGATCTCTCAGGTGATTTATAAACAATGTATTTGTGATTTGTAAACCGTGTATGCAGACTGTAAAACACCTTTACAGTTGTTGGAATCTACAGTTTTTTAGAAATCAAGCAGGTATGTGCATGTGACCCTGTTCCAGCCAGATGTCATGGAAGTACTGGATTTATATTTATACTATGTAAGGATTTATCCTTGTACGAGGCTGCAGACTGTAGTGGTTCCGGGTGTAGAAGGGTTTTGAGTTTTACTGAGTAGACTAGTTAATTTCACATTAGCAGCAGTGTTGTAAGTAGGTGGCAGTAGAGACATGACGTCGCAGGTATTTATTTTTCAGTACCTGAATCGTAGGCACTGACTTTGCACAGAAGTATTGAATACTCAGAAATCCTTTCTCTTCCCGGTCACTGACGTGATTCCCATGACAACGTGGTCAGTGGGAGCGTGTTGTCGAAGGTTTCCACAGGTTTAATGCTGTGAAAAACACTGAACAACATTAATTATTGACCAAGTTAATGAATGCAGTTGAGTCTAGTTAGAAGAAAGAAAATCAGTATTGGAAAGGCAAAACTTTAAAGGGACAAATGATGGAATACTCCTTTTTCTAAGGTTCTAGCATCAACGTTTGCTATCTGAGGCGCCTACCAGACCATAAAAACATCTTATGAAACCAGTTGGTGTGTGACGGGTCAGGAAGAAACTGAGCTGCTCAGATTTTGGTCCTGTTTCTGTCACACCAGGATCTAATAATCAGTCACGTTCCCTGGAAGAGTTGTCATATTTGGCCAGAATTTAATTCAATGAGTGAAACAAGATGTCCTCACTAGAACCAAATGCTGAGAATGAGTCTTGTTTTTAATATGGCACAAGCTCGACTCAGGCGTCCTGGTGAAAATGCAGCCGCACTTGTTAATCTCACCTCCACCTTTTCACAGATTCTGGCCGAGTGAATGAAGGAGGCAACTGGATTGTTTTTATGTTGCTGCAACACAATAAGACGGGAAATGAGATTTATTCATGTGCCAAGCAGAGGGCAGAGAAGCAGAAATAATCGATCAGCAGTGAAAACAGATACTGTAGCCAGACTTGCAAAAGAAAACAAAAGGATTAGTGCTACCAGGCAGAGCCTTCTTGAACAGATCACTGGCACAAGACAAAGCAGGGAGATGAGGAGAGTCGCTCTGTCATCATTTGTCCTGCTCTGCTGTCTGTAAATCCCTCATATCTGCACACTGTGTTGTTTAATACACTTATTTCCTGGAAGTAAAGATTGCTGTTCGTGATCATTATGTTGATGTACAGCAACACAACAAATCTGTTTACTTGAATGCAATCAAATTCTCCTGCTGGTGTCTATTGACTCAAAAATACGTCTGATGAGAGTACGGGGCTAAACTAAAATTTGTTTCAATTAAGATATGTCGATAACTTTTAAAGAAAGAGAGAGAAAGAGTAGAAGTTTGTGAAAAAGTATTTGCAGAATAAAGAGCGCCAAACAGCCCAGACGGGAGGCGTGTCGATTATCAGGAAAGACGTGAAATCATGTTCGCTGTTGCTTCGGTACTTTTTTCTGACGTTTAGACCAAAGTTTTGAATGAAAAGGAAACATTTCTATAACAATCACAAGGAAATTAAAAAAAAATTCAAGCAGAATCGACAGGCAGTTCCTGCCAGTGGAAATTAAATCCGTCATGGTGTTTAAGTTTTTGGATAGTCACGTCTGTGTTTCTGCACAAACGTTCAGTTTGAACGCACTTTTCTTGAGTTCCTTCTCCTTTTGTCTCACCTGACAGGAATCGATGTCACACAGTCACATTGTGGGATAACAACCGAAGCACAGCGAGACAACGCTGCTGCTTTTCATCCCAAACGCACTGGTAAAATTGAAAAGATCACCATGGATCAGAAAAAGAAATTCCCCCGGACCTCCACGCATGTCCAGAAGGTTTCACGGGGACGTGCTGTAGGTGTGTGATTTCTTTCCAGGAGTTGTGCTGCCAGGTTGTGCTCGGGATGAAGAAGGAGCTGAGCCAAAAGGTGAACTTCTCGAGTGGATCCACATTCCCACCTTCACCTATGGTCATGAGTCGCGGGTAGCGACTGAAAGAACGAGCAGATACAAGAAATTAGTTTCCTCCACAGGGTGCTTGGACTCTCCTCAGAGAGAGGAGAAGTTCAGCCATCCAGGAGGAGCTCAGAGTAGAGCCACTAATCCTCCATATCGAGAGCAGCCAGATGAGGTGGCTTGAGCATCTGGTGAGGATGCTTCCTGGACGCCTCACTGGTTAACTCACTTGTAGGAGACCACAGAAAGACCCAGGACATGCTGGAGGGACTATGCTGTTTGGTTGGCCTGGAAACGCCTTGTATGTCCCCCGATGAGCTGGACGAAGCAGGCGGTTAGAGGAAGGTCTGGGCATCAGTGCGACAGACGACGGAGGGACGGACGGATGGACGGACGGATGGACGGATGGACGGACGGACGGACGGACGGATGGACGGACGGATGGACGGACGGACGGGCGGTTTTATCTCTTCACTGCTCCATTTAAAGTGTTGCCAGAAATTTTCCAAAAGCGTCCAGGATGGATCCTCATCGCATGTCCCACCTGCCTCAACCCCGTTCTCTTGATGTAGAGTCTTCGGATGCCTCCCAGATGACTTCCCATGTATGTCGGAGGAACAGTCCAGCCCCCCTACGGAGGAAACTCATTTCAGCCACTTGTATCAGACCACAGGTGAGGGTAGGATAAAGATGGATCAGCTGTTCCTGATATTATGGAAACAGACTCAGGATGGATTTATGGGAAGCTGCTGTCACGTCCAGGAAGTTAGTGAATATCTTTAAAGTCAACATGTCACCATCTTCACGGATTTTAGCATGATGAGTAGCGTTTCTATCAAGGAGGACAAAAACATCAGTCAATGGTGCATAAGATCCACGTTATTGGAAAACCTCTTGGGTCTTTACAGAAGCTCATGGAGCGCGTGAGCAGCAGCTGCCGCTTCCCTTCATATTCATAGACTTTCCTCTGATTCCTTCCCCACTGAATTTCTCACAACTTTCTTACCATTTTGATGTTTCAGTCCGTCGCTCCCATTTCTTTCCATCTTCCCTTGGGCCTTTTCATCCTTCCACCTCTCATCTTCCTGTGAAATTAATCTCACTATCAGAACGCCCCCCCCCCCCCTCACTCCAGACGCTGCATCTCTCATCAACGGTCCCTCCACCATTCCCTCCTTCACTTAATCTTGTGAACCTCACACCTCTTGCAGACCTAGTTCCAGTTTTTCATCTGGATACTTTCCACTAACGTGTTCTTAGAAGTACAAATGAAACGAGCTCCGGTGTCAGCAGCCACGGGAGGAGTTGGTCTACCTCCACCGCGGCCGCTGTGACGTCTTTCAGGTCCAACTGGAACGACGAGCCCAGAAGACAAACGAAACAAAAGAAACTTTCTGGTTTGTCAACAAATATTTGAAAATATAAGCAAGAAAATGTCAGTAATCAGTTTAGGAAGGAAGAATTTTTACTTTAAAGCAGATTTGTGCTTTGTTGAATCATTTCCTGAAGTCTTTATAAAAATGTCTTCGACATGTTCAGGTGAAAATACCAACGTCTCTTCAAACCTCTTGTCCTAACATCTGGATAACACTGGAATCGCTGCGGTGTCTCTACGGATGGTTCAGGGTTTAATTACGTTTAAATAAAACGGTCTAAACAAGATCTGCAGGTGTGTCAAGTGTTTTCATGATTTCTTTCTTTATTCTTAATAAAGCATGACTAACATCACAAAAGGATCCAGGTCTTTTACTTCCAGCGTAGTTTTTCTTCCACGGAAACAGAAAAATTGTACCATTGTATTTACGTTATAGAGGTTTAGGCCTCTGTAGATTATGGCTATGTACTAAATATAAAGTATGTGTGCACTTAAACTGCTATTTTGAGGACATAACTGCTTTCAGTCATAATGCATAACAGAACAGTGAGTAGCTCGCTTGTAATGTTCAGAAAACAGCGTGGAGCAGAGGGAACATCGCACCCTCAACAGTCGTCATCTTGCAAACAGGGCAGGAATGCTGGGATACTCGTCTGCGGAGAGGACAGCGCTCTGTCTTCAGCGCCAACACATCCTCAGCCTCATTAAAAAGGGGAGCGACTGGACTAAACAAGGAACGTTGCCTTCGTCTGAAATTCACGGCTGACAACGTCAAATCTCTGTGGTGACTGTGTTGAAGCAGTTTGTTATGAAGACATCCCTCCTTCACAGGCTGCCGGTGTCAGAAGACACCGGCGATTGTGTTGGAGTGTACTCACAAACCCGGTCCAATCAGGACGCAGCTCGGAGCTGACTGGGATAACAATTCACAGGCTCCACGGAGTTGTTAGAGTACAACAGACACGCGGAGCGTCAGCTGCTCGAACTGAAGAAACTACGGAGGAGCTGATTCAACTGCTCCGTACGGAGTTGACTGTTTTCAACTGAACTACCTGCAGATCCAGGTGAAAATGTCCCACAACAGCTTTAATGTCTTTAAAATGTTGCTGCACGTTGTGGTTTTACCAGCCAAGCTGAAGGTGGCTGTACTGCAGGTACATCCATCAGTGACAGAGAGACTCCGGCCGGTCCGGCGCTGCCGTGATTCCGTTCTCATCACCGTTTCATGGTGATCATGTGACCGGACTGTAACCTTCAGTTTGGTGGCCTCAACTCTGCCTCCTCTGGTTTTGAAGCGTTACAGATGTTCAGTACTTGAACTAATGAAGCTGCTCCTCTGGTTGCCAAAAACCTTGAAGTACATTAGTATTAATTATATTTAAACATTTTTCTGTAGTCGGGTAACCTGGACGTTATCTGATATTCTGGAACAAGTTTGCCTTTATTCCAATTAACTTTACCCAGACACAAAGAAATGTCTTTCTGTGGGTTCTGAATAAGTCTTTTTGATCTTATTTCAGTGTTTCTTCTGTTAACGACTTATGTTGGAGACATCACACAAACTCGTTTTCCTTCCTTGTCAGTCACATCTGCTGGTCTGAAGCACAAACAGGTTTCTATCTGTGAAATCGTGGAAGAATTAGAGTTTGTTTGTGTCATTTTAAATCTCAGCGTGAACGTGTTATTATTAAAAGTTAACTTCTATTCATCAACAAGACTAACGGCGGCAGCGATTAACAGGTGAGTGTGCATAATGTTCACAGCAGAGCTGCAGAGGAAGGCGCCGTCTCCTCCATCCAGCCTCACCCAGCATTCCCAACATCACTTCCTGCTCCCTCACAGCTCATTTTTCTCCCCGAGACAATGCCGTCTTAATTTCTCTCATGCTTAATTAAACTCTCTCTCTCGATGGATCTACAGCCCCATTACCCATAACACCCTCCGCTGCCACATATGCAGCCCCTCCCACCAGCGCCTCACTGTTCTCAGCGTTTGTGACTTCATTATGGTTGACAATATCCAGGTTTTAACATCCCACCAGCCAGAAGCCACGTCGCCGCTGGACGATTGTGTGTAAATGCACATACAGGTGGGTGTGAAATCCGTATTTCAGCCTACAGTATTTCAAGCAAACCCACGAGTGTAGGTCCAGGTCATATGTGATGCACCACTCTTGGCTCTGCTCATAACACAGCATTCCAGTCCACTCCAGTAACCAGCAGTATTCCAGTAACCAGCAGCGATCCAGTAATCAGCAGCACTACTGTAACCAGCAGTATTCCAGTAACCAGCAGCATTTCAGTAACCAGCAGTATTCCAGTAACCAGCAGCACTCCAGTAACCGGAAGTATTCCAGTAACCGGAAGTATTCCAGTAACCAGCACTGATCCAGTAACAAGCAGCATTCCAGTAACCAGCAGTATTCCAGTAACCAGCAGTATTCCAGTAACCAGCAGCATTCCAGTAACCAGCAGCACTCCAGTAACCAGCAGTATTCCAGTAACCAGCAGCATTCCAGTAACCAGCAGCACTCCAGTAACCGGAAGTATTCCAGTAACCAGCACTGATCCAGTAACCAGCAGCGATCCAGTAATCAGCAGCACTCCTGTAACCAGCAGTATTCCAGTAACCAGCAGCATTTCAGTAACCAGCAGTATTCCAGTAACCAGCAGCACTCCAGTAACCAGAAGTATTCCAGTAACCAGCACTGATCCAGTAACAAGCAGCATTCCAGTAACCAGCAGCACTCCAGTAACCAGCAGTATTCCAGTAACCAGCAGCATTCCAGTAACCAGCAGCACTCCAGTAACCAGCAGTATTCCAGTAACCAGCAGCATTCCAGTAACCAGCAGCACTCCAGTAACCAGCAGTATTCCAGTAACCAGCAGCGATCCAGTAATCAGCAGCACTCCTGTAACCAGCAGTATTCCAGTAAATAGCAGCATTTCAGTAACCAGCAGTATTCCAGTAACCAGCAGCACTCCAGTAATCAGCAGTATTCCAGTAACCAGCACTGATCCAGTAACAAGCAGCATTCCAGTAACCAGCAGCACTCCAGTAACCAGCAGTATTCCAGTAACCAGCAGCACTCCAGTAACCAGCAGCATTCCAGTAACCAGCAGTATTCCAGTAACCAGCAGCATTCCAGTAACCAGCAGCATTCCAGTAACCAGCAGCACTCCAGTAACCAGCAGTATTCCAGTAACCAGCAGTATTCCAGTAACAAGCAGCACTCCAGTAATCAGCAGTATTCCAGTAACCAGCAGTATTTCAGTAACCAGCAGCACTCCAGTAACCAGCAGTATTCCAGTAACCAGCAGTATTCCAGTAACCAGCAGCATTCCGGTAACCAGCAGTATTCCAGTAACCAGCAGTATTCCAGTAACCAGCAGTATTTTCAGTAACCAGCAGTATTTCAGTAACCAGCAGTATTCCAGTAACCAGCAGTATTTCAGTAACCAGCAGCACTCCAGTAACCAGCAGTATTTCGGTAACCAGCAGTATTCCAGTAACCAGCAGCATTCCGGTAACCAGCAGTATTCCAGTAACCAGCAGTATTCCAGTAACCAGCAGTATTTTCAGTAACCAGCAGTATTTCAGTAACCAGCAGTATTCCAGTAACCAGCAGTATTTCAGTAACCAGCAGCACTCCAGTAACCAGCAGTATTTCAGTAACCAGCAGTATTCCAGTAACCAGCAGCATTCCAGTAACCAGCAGTATTTTAGTAACTAGCAGCACTCCAGTAATCAGCAGTATTCCAGTAACCAGCAGTATTCCAGTAACCAGCAGTATTTCAGTAACCAGCAGTATTCCAGTAACCAGCAGCACTCCAGTAATCAGCAGTATTCCAGTAACCAGCAGTATTCCAGTAACCAGCAGCATTCCAGTAACCAGCAGTATTCCAGTAACCAGCAGTATTTTCAGTAACCAGCAGTATTGGTTGCTGATAAGTTGCTTTAAGTGTTTGAACCAACTCTTTAGTGAAAAGGTAAGTGTGCACAATCTAAAGTATGTATTTAAAAAACCTGAATGGTTAAGTACTTCCAGAAAGACCTCTAGTATGCACCTGATCATTCCACCTCACAAACTACCTGTGACGCAATGTGATATTACAGTGGAGGTGCGGCACAGGTCATGTGACCGGATTCCCGTTGTACCATAGGTGGCATGTAGGTTGTTCACGCATCACCACGTGCGCCACACGAGGACCCCGTATCCTTCGTCGTAACCTGACTGAATGCACTGCACTGGTCCACCGGTAGCGCTGCGTCTCCCGCTGCCTACTTCTATCGCTTCCATCACTTTTGAGCCGGATAGAAAAACAGATGATTGTGCTGCCAGTGAACTTTCCTGTTGCACAGTGCCATGAAAAAAGTAGAGCTCCAACCCCGTAGAAAAAACCCAGACTGCCATCTAGTGGCTGGTGTAATTACAGCGCAACACAAACAATCCACACATCTAAATGTCAACTATAACGTCGATTTTCATTCACAGACAGCATAGAAGCACAAATGACACAGTAAAATGAACTTGTGTAGTTGTGTAAGTATAACACCAAAAAGCAGGAAGCAGGAGCACACGAAGTAGCTCAAATACAGAATTACTGTGGAGGAAGAAATGGCAACATGCAGGCAGTTTAGAAGGAGCGGACTAACTCGGAAAACCACAAAATACAGAGCACATGTAGTGCGTAAAAGCTGGTTTTCCTCTATGCAGAAGATGTGAGTTTCGTAGGCGGCCCCTCAGTGTGTCTAGTTGGGGCAGGACAGCGGTTTTAAATTAGGACATCACCCAGGACGTACAGCATTTACAAGCTGAAAGAATGAGACCGCAATCTCAACGTGTCCTCCAGGTGTCCCCGGTATGTTTACACCTGCACTCGACTGTCCACCAGTGACTGGACAACTCAGGACAGATGTCAACACCAGGTCCAAACTGGGCCGTACAGCAGCTCTGATTTACTGGGTTGGTTTCGAGGCTTAGTTTCGGGCCGTGTGTAATTCCTGCCTTTGTTCCATTTTTAAATGTACAGTATATCAAAGACCTGGGAAAAGGTTTTTCATGTTTTTATCACCTCTCCACTGCACTGGATGGCAGTTTAAATTAGTTATCCATAGCAATAATTCAGCACAAAAAAACCAACTTTGATCTCAACTTTCTACTGCTTCCTTTCAACATTTTGAAATTGATCGGCATAATCTTTTCGTAAATCGAGAATCATTTTGTGTCCTTACACATTTATTGCAGAACGCTGCTTTGTTGTTTCTATGTTATTTCTAAGTTATGGCTGAACACACTTGACTTCATCAAGACGATCATCCTAACGCCGGGAATGTCCAGTCTGATCCCGGAGTGACGACAGCTCATGAACGGAGAGAAAGGTTGGGACCAGTGCAGCATCTGTTAAGGCTGTTAACATGCACATGGTGCATTCAGGGGCCGTTTGGAAGTCGGTGTGCTTTTACAAGGTTGCACAGCAGCTCCTTCAACACCTTTTGACCCACAAGTACCTCCAACATCCCACTGCAGTGTCATCTGAAGAGCTCGAGTCTTGGGGGCTTAAAAACTGACTCTTACCGCATCAACACCAGCACTACTTATACGTTATGTTAAACAGGATGGAATATTAAATCTGTAGGCATAAGTGTCCATGAATGTGTGCGCTTGTAGGAGACAAAGTGGGAAGGAATGTGTTAGGACGAGGGGCTAATGAAATATTAGGAAGAACAGGATTGTCCTGGAACGTCATTCGTCACAGCGGGACAGTCGAGGGCCAGAGCCATCAGTCAACTTCCACTTCACCACGCACACACATGCACAGACACACACAGACACACACACATCCACACACACATGCACAGACACACACAGACACACACACATCCACACACACATGCACAGACACACACAGACACACACACATCCACACACACATGCAGAGACACACACACACATGCATACACGTGCACAGACACGCACAGACACACACACATGCACAGACACACACACACACCCACACACACAGACACGCACACACATACACAGACAAACACATCCACACACACACACACACACACACACACACACACACACACACACACACACACACACACACACACACACACACACAGAAGGAAAACAGACCTGCAGACTGGGAACATGCGAGAAACACGTGTTATGATGAAGAAAGAACAAAAGGAAAGAAGGATCGGTTTAATATTGGACTTGGAGACAGTGGGTGGACAGATGGATGGGTGGGTGACAAGAAGGTGGAGGTGTTCATTTGTTAGAGGAACCTAATTTCTCTCACAGTTTTCCTCTTTTCCACATGAATGCCACCCAATATCTGGTTTGATAAAGCTTTAAAAATGGGATGAGAGAACTGATCCAACTTTATTAAACCCAACTATAATTTAAAAGCTTATAATAATATCCCTGATAAAAGATGAACACAGATGAACACAAATGACGTGAATCTGCATCCTGCCCAAGAACCAGAACCAGATCTGTTGCTGTAAAGAAAACTACCATTTGATTGGTGAGCTCAGTCAAAACGTTCCCCCGATGGTTCTGGCGTCATCACAACAGAACAAAGGTCCATTTTGTGACCGATACGGCAGATATCAGTGGGAATTGTGGACTAATGTCTGTCTAATGAAGCTGAAGCGCTGAAATGTAACCAAGAGCTGTTTTTTTTATTTAATGACTCCAAGTTAAACAGGATTTAGGAACTTTTTCCGGTAACTTCGCGTGTAAACATGTTTTGTGTCAAGTATTTTTTCCTTCATTGTAATTGAAAGCAGAAGAGATAAACATGAGGAGATGAGTCAAAGTGAGGTGCAACATTGATTAGAGGGTGGGTCGTCATCGACAAGCTGTCAATCAAACGGGGAGCAGTTTCTTAATGGCGTCAACGTTCAAAAGGGGAGAGAAGCGAAGGTCAGACTTTGGAAATTCGTGTCCAGTTTATCCTTTTTAACACCATCAGTCATTTTTTATTTCAGCTTGTATGTTACTGTGACATGACCTTCCAGGTTTTGTGTGTGGAACAACATTAGGAAGAACGATGACAGAACGGGTTTTGTTTCCAGACATGGACTTTCGGCCAGTGTGGCTGCAGAAGTTTAAAAAGGATGAGCTTCCATCTCCGATCCGGGGAATCCATGCCACATCGCCTTCCAGCTACGATCTAAGAGCGGACATGGGGGAACTGAGGATCGTAAAAATAAAGGCTGGTGATTGCAAAGGCAAACTCAGTTAGTTGTCATCACTTTGGGTCCGACTGTTCTCGACTTTAGTCCGGCCCACCCAATTAGCGGCCTCTATAACAGTCGCTCTTCCCGCCTGACCTGCACTCCCTCATCGGTTACAACAGAATCCCTTTTCTCTCTTCACATGGCGTTCACTCAGACACGGACGATCACTCAAATGAGGACCTTAATGTCGCGACTGTCCAAATCTTATTACGGCTAAGACGATGAATCTCAGAAACAGTCCATTTCATGCTCAGCATTTCCAGAACACATCCCAAACACAGTTAGCACTGAACACAATGGCAACACTGACTATATTAGGATGCAGGAACATAATATGGACAAAATAACCTCTCCACAGATTCAAATACGCACGCTGAAACCGCCGAGGTGGAATTGAGTTCTGGAGGTCTCAACTTCCAGCTGCGGGGTTCCTGGGGAGCTGTGGAGATTCCTGCGCACCTCTCTTTCTGCTACGAATCCAACAGAGTCACTGAATTATTTTCATTTTGACTGATTTGTTTATTCTCAGCAACGTAACAATGAAGTGATTTTATTGAATTACACTTTAACAACTTGGTCATTGAGTTTAATACATGAGGATTATTGTGTGCTTGATAGATTGATGGACTTGTTTTTATATCGGACTGAAACTAACACGGAACATTCAGTGAACGTACAGAACAAACAGCGTTCAAGGGTTAAACTTGTTTCATTTAAACTTGCCGTGAGGAACGTCTCACACAGATCAAAGAAAGCTGGATTTTGCACTAATAAAATGAAGAACAAAAACATCACCTTAATCCAGTCGCAAACATTTTTTCTCCCTCAAGTCAGAATTTTTTGATCCTACTTCAATGAGACTTCATGGTTTAAAAGGATTATAGCATGGATAACATTCCCTGATTCAGAAGAACTCAGTCAGCTCAAGACGTCGTCATTTAGTGAACTAATCAATTATCCTGATCAGTCTTTGTCTGTACAGTCTCGTGTGTCTCTTCTTTCTTTCCTGTCGTTGAGATTTGTGGTGAAAGTCCTGAGCCTTTTTTGGCTCCAGCTGGGAACCTCGTGCACAACTGCATCTCTGTCTCAATCCCCTGATCTTCTATCATAATGTCTCCTGTGTCATCCAGATGAAGGCGCCGCGAGGGCTGGGTCTGATCTGAGCACATTTGCTTTTTCAGAAGATACTATTTCATGCACCACCAGCATGACTTCCAACAAGCACCAACTCAACGACTTACAGTGATGTTACGCAGCAAAAACGCACAAAGTGAAGAAGACGGCAAACATGAAACAGCACACGTTTTGAGGAATTACTGAAAAGGGCCAATGCAAGGAGGGAGAAAGGCACAATCAATATGTTTGATATGAGAAATAATTGGGCCTCTTCAGTTATCAGCAGTCAATATTCAGCAGGATTAAAAGGAAGTAACAGGAATGTGATGAAGGCTTGGATGTCATGCAGACTGACTTGAGGGATGACATGCTCAGAAAGGACACGGGACAAACTCCCTGAGGCTCTTATATGCTCAGATCCTTGAAATGCAGGATGGGAAGACCAACATCTCTCAGCCTTTTCCTGTTCAGAGCTCATACGTGCTTTCCAGAATATGACATCCCCGTGTCACGAGACATTTCTCGAGGCCAAGCTGGTGCGATGCCTCTGTGTCGGAGCAAAAGGCATGTGGATCAGGCACGTTTCTTACGTACACAAGATTAAATCTGGTTTCTATTGAGTCAAAGAAAACTGTCGTCCTATTCTTCTGTTATCTAAATCCTTCTCACATAAAGGATGCTCCATAAGCCTCAGAGCGTGAATAGAAGGCAAATAGACTTATTTTCTCGCTAGAGCATAAGCCCAGTTGCCTTCTTTTCAAGCACTTAGGATAGCCGTGCCCTGGATGACTGAGAATGCACAAATACATATCACATCGTTCAATAAGATGTTTCATTCCACTCAGGGGACTTCTGTAATGGCTGAAGGCAAATTATACCTGAATCATTTATGTCCAAGTACCTGCTCTAATGGCTTGAATTAGTCCTCAACCTGCAGTCACAGTGGACTTCTGAAGTTTTCAAACATAACTTTTATTCTCGAGCAAACTCATCAAGGGCAGGCAGGTTGTTCTGTTTATCCCACAAAACACCAGCACCAAATTGAGCATATGTCCCTCAACCAGCCAATTTAATTACTTTACATAGCTTAAAGTATTCAAAAGAGTCTGTGCGGCTCTGTGTTAAACAAACCCCTGCTTGTAGCTTATATCTGCACCGAAAAATGGAATAAGTCGCCTGCAGATGTGAATCTGTGGCTCTGCTTGGCCAGATCTCTTAGATCCCATTTGCTTGGTGGATTAGGGCTGTGCGCTGCCAACAAACAGCAGCTTTTCCTTCCTCATTATCCATCTCACTTGAACCCCACAGACCTGCTTGTTGGCAGTGACAGGTCTGAAGCTGAGCTGGAGTGAGTGAGGACGCTGTAGCCTGAAGGAAGCCAACGGGACAGCCGACAGGCAGCAGGGACCGTTGCATGTGGATGTGCTGGTTGTTGTCAAGGTGGTTTTGTAATATTTCATCAGTGTCATCGCCAATAAGCTGTTTTAACTGTTAACAGTTCTGAAAGCCTAACGTAAACGTTGATTAAGGGTTTCTTTAACAGGTGGTAGATCTGGTGGGATCTTTTCACCTGTGAAGGAACAGTTTTTATCCCAGAACCAGGGGCTGGTTACTCTACACTAACTCGAGGCATTGGGATGAAGATGGGATGGGATGAAGGATGATACAATATACATCTGGAGAGGTTCAGCTTTGAGCCTGTGAAGACCAAGTCACCACAGGGTTGGGGCTTAGGGTTAGTGAAAAGGCGATAACTGAATTAGTGAGCAGCTGCCGTGACTTGCAGCCGTTTTAGTCAATCACAGTGGTCCCACCAGAAGCATCGTTATGTTTTAGAAGCATCCCAAAAGTGACCGTCCACTAACGATACACATCCCGTCTGATTTGGTGCTCTGCCACCAAATTTACTGACAGCGGACCTTGCTGGTAGGAACTAAAACATGCGAATGGCATAAGGAACCTGGTGAATTTCCAAAATAAAATGCCAAGAGCAGGCTCCTTCCACACTGAGATAAGGTGGATCTAATGGTCCAGTCTACATGCAGTATGCTCGGCGTGATTGTTGAGCAGCTGCTCTCCGTCGATGTCCATATCAAACTTTTGTCAGTATTAACTGGTGACAAGATGGAAATGCTGAATCATTCCTTCGTATCTCTAAGAGCTGATTACTAAAGTGTTTTTCTCATCAGACAGCAAATCTGCCCTCCGTCACTTGCAGGTTGTCCAGAATGCTGCAGCAAGTGCCTAAAACCCTGCAGTTTGTTCCCGTAGACCTCAGGATCCGGATAAAAATCTCGACTCTTGATTTTTATTAACCATCCACAGGGTGCCCGCTTTGATCCGACCTAAAGATAATGCATCTTAAAGCTCTTTTTTTTAATAGTAGTGATGCGGCATTTAGACTGTGGAACACGACACTCACCAGGTTTGATGAGTCAGCAGATTCAGTCTAATAAAGACACTTTTTACTACTTGGGTAATTGCTAATAAATCATCTTATCTCTGTTATATTTTTATTTTTAAGTATTTTGACTTGTGTGTTTTATGTATGTATTAACCTTTAAGTTGGATTCTCCTCAGCCGCCCTTGTAAAGCCCTTTGTGATAAGTGGGCCTAGTAGCAGGATTTCAGGTGTTTAGGCAGGTGTTTAACCTTGACCTGCAGGGATTCACACATCTCTAAACTTCATATTAACTGCATTCAGAGTGGACTGATGAGCCAAACCTGCAGCTGTTATTTTTGGCCAAACTCCTGAATCAACCAGAAGCTTTTCGTTTCCTCGAGCCCACAGAGGAAAGAAAAGCTTCTTGTCTTTCTAATCAAAAGATCATTCTCTGAATTAAAAATACAAACCAAAAGAGAACAAAACAAAACACAAGAGAAAGAAAATGTTAGTCTCATTATCATGAGTCTCACATGGGATCCTATCGTAGATCTGTGAAAGAATTCATTTGGCTGATGGAAGAAGTTCTTGGCAGGGGCATCGGTTTGTTTATCAGCAGTTGGCAGCTGAACCAAAGAGTGAATACTGGAACCAAACTGCTGCCTTTTTAAAGGTACATCTATCAACTAATTATGATGAGTGATCAACTAATCCGCTGAAGCTTGAAACACTCGCCTGGAAACTAGAAAGCCAACAGATCCAGACGCAAACAGAGAGAGAGCCGCTACGACACTAAATATCTGCCCGTTGGGCCCCTCGTCCACCACCGAGCCCCCACCCCCACCCTGTCTCATGTCAATGAACTCCAAAAGGAGTGAGGCGGTCCACTGGTCCCCGTCAGCCTTCACCAGCTGACAAGGGGGAGTCGGGGTCACTGCCTCATCCCAAAAACAGAGCTCTGCTGGGGGGGTTACAGGGCCCACCGGAGAGACTGCAGACCAAGGACGCAAGGAGGACAGACTGGACAGAAGATGAGAGGAGAATACGAGATAAGAAGAGAGAAATGGTTAGAAAAGGGAAAAAAACAGGACACCGAGTAGAAGAAGAAGAACAGGAAATGAGACAATGAAAAGGAGTAAATATAATGGGAAACATGATGAATGAAAGGAAGGAAGGTGATGAAGGAGGCAGAAAGGAGAGTGAATCAGAGAGATTCTAGCAGAGGAAAGGGAATTAAAAGGAGAAAAATGAGGAGCTGGAGAAGTGAGAGAGAAATGTCAAAACATGACCGGAGAAGAAGTAAAGAAACGGGGGAAAAAGGAGCAAATGAGACGAACAGAAGAGAACATAGGAGAAACAAGGACGAGAAAAAAGGAGAAAAATATGCCAGAAGATGGAAATATAAATGATTTAAGAGGAGCAGGATGAGTTAAGGAGGTAGAGAAGGAGGTAAGGAAAGGACCGAAGCAGGGGACGTTGTGTGAATTTCTCTGGGGGTTTAATATCTTTGAGAGGAGGAGCAGCTTCATTACCATGCAGAGGAGAGGAGGATGAGGAGGAGGCGGCTCTTCATATTATATTGATAAGCGGCGCCCCAACACCAAAGAGCAGAGCATCAAACAGCGTTTGAGCAGCTCCAGCAGATCCTCCAGGTCTGTGGCAGGCTGTCTGAAGCCTCCACAGATCACATGACCTAGAGGGGGGTCATGTGATCTTACCGTCGCCTCTACAGAGCAGTGCTGCAGACGATTGTGCACGATGCTGAACATCACAAACCTACAAAATACTGTAATGAGCTGAAGTACGAGCAAGTGGGATCCTTCCAGCTTCCTCTCCTGGTACACATCAAGGATTCGGAATGATACGGAATCACTTGAAAAGGGCGAAACTACGGCAAATGTAAAACATGTCACCAAAATGTTAAAGGCTGCATTTAATAAGGTAATACTTGCTTACAAATGTTCATGCTCATGTTAAAATGTCACTTTCAATTTCGTTTGAATGTGTAGCTCATAGTTACTTTTATTGTCAAGCTCTCGCGGTCTCACGGGAACGCTGAAGGAAGAAAGTAGCGAGTCGTGACAGAGCGAGAGACTGAACGAGAGTAAACGTTGGACAGTGTCAAAAACCAGCCGCGTCCACGCCCACGGGGGCCCTTCAGAGCTCAGGCTGCAGATGATCCGTATCTTAAACAACTCCTGTTTCCATATTAACCCAACGGAGCCGCTAGTCTCCAACGGCCCGACGGGAAGCAGAGCCTTCACTTCTCAGGTTCCTCTCTTGTGGAATCAGCTTGTCTTCAGGTGCGCCTGTCAGAGTCGCCCTGAACCATCCTTGCAGTCTTGTGGACTGCTCCCATCAGTCACACCAACCAGACGTCAGCCGTCAGCCGTGCTTGGAATGATGAGGATTACTTAAACGGATCCACGTTTAACATTAAAATAAAGTTTAAATTCATAAAGGTTCATCCTCACAGATCCCCTAAGAACCAAAGAAGTAGTAATTTAGTGGTTGCATACAAATTCCCAGTTTGTCTGTTTTAATAAGTGAGTTTGCTAAGTGCTGTTCCATTTAGGAGATGAGAAGCAGCTTTGAGGAGTTCTGAAGATGAAATCAGATGATTCCTGTTTTCCCTCTCTCACCACACCAACGGTGAAAACTTGGTTGTTACTGTAAAATAACTTCCCGATTCCATTAGAAGAGCCAGGCCGCTGTAAGCGGTGAATCTTTTTTCCTTTTTTCCCTCAATGCAGTCTATTGAAACAGCTGAAAATGACCTCCAGCAATTAAAAACACAATGGATGGAAGAAAGAGAGAGTCACTCTGGAGAAAGATGGTTTAAAAAATACAAAGCAAAGGAGCTACTTTACATCTGAGAGGCATTTCTTTACAGACTCTGGCTGACCTTTAACCCGACACTTTCAAGCAGATTGAAGAAGTTTGGTTCGTACATACACGGCAGCTGACTGAACAGAGCAGCCAGTGCTCCTGTCGGGATACGGAACAAAGCCAACGGCTGGGCGCCAACAACCACGAACGCGGATCTGGTTATTGTTCTGTACATTCATGTAAGACTTTACAGACATTTTAATACTGTAAAGAGACACCGCGGTGCTCTGAGAGAGGAACAGTAACCTAAAACTGCACTTGCACGTGCCTCAACATGATATCACCGGAACCACCGAGTCTGATGTCTTTAACCACAGCCAACCGTCAATCAAGAGACCACGCCCCCTAACTACACAGATCGGCCTTTGATTCAAGTCAATATTCAATATTGACCAGATTAAAAGTTATTCTGATGAAGACTCTGCCATGTAAACGTTCGCGTTAACCAGAATAAGGTCTTTCTAGGAGCAGCCATGAAGGAAACTAAACTGTATTTGTCTCTCACACACCGATGAAAATTCCCCGGAGAATGAAGGCCTTTCCAGTTGGCGCCTACAACTATGTGAAAATGATGCACAAACACTTATGTTCACCTTCTCAGATTCAGTTCTGAGCCATCTACTTAAGACGCTGCATAGGAACATATGCTGTTGGTATCATGGAATGGACCACCGAGGACTCCACGGTTGGAAGAACATCAGAAACAAACACCAACAAACCACAGATACCGGGGGAATGTCTTATGGACCGATGACACCCAACTGGAGCTTTTTGACGAGTCACATCATCTCTGTTCACAGACACAAAACTGAGGCCTGAAGAGAAGAAGTCTGGATCTGCTGTGGAACATGGAGGATGCTCGGTTCAGTTCTGGAGCTGACTGGCTGCGTCTGGGTGAGGGGTCCTGAATCTGTGCAGCTACATGAAATCTGAAGACCATCAAGACTTTCTGGAGACAAATGTCCTGTCCAAAATATCTGTCTAGAGGTGCACAGGTCGGACTGAGAGTTGCAGAAATCACTTGTTGTTGTGATGGACTCAAACGTTTGTGCAGTAAATATTAAGTTGAGGGTTCAGTCTTCGCTGTCCAAACCAGTTTCATTAGTTTGATTTTTTTAAGTAATTCTGTCAAACCACAATTAAGAGAGAACGTCCAGTTTTCTTTGGCCCATGTTGGGGGTGTCCACACATTCAACACTCATCCATAGATGTGAATGTTCAATTCTCATTTTGAAAAACTCCTCGTTTTACTTCTACTACTCTTGGCTTCATCATAAACACTGACAAAATAACTTTCTCATCCCTCAATGTGAGACGATTTCATCAATTCAGTCAGGTCGCTGCAGTGGACCAGCGTCCGAGTTGAACCCGGACAGGTGAGTTTAACGCCGGTATGGTCTTATCTGCCATATGGATGTGGCTGTGAGGCATCGTCATGGTAATTACAACGAAACCGAGTCCACAGTGCAGCGTTGGCGACGATGACGAGTCACCACCAAACTACTATTTAGATGCTGAATTGATGGAAAGACGACAACATTTGTGCATTTATCCTGCGTTGTGGCGAAGAGTGTAAAACACGTGGAAATCACTAAGTTAATCACCTCAAACTAAAGCATTGCACAACAATAGATGTATTTTATTGTTATGTAAATTTCTTATTTCCACTTTCATGCTTTTGGAATAAAAGTTCAATAAAGACACAAAAATGATTTAGCGACTGATGGAAGGCGAGGCCTGGATTTGACAAGCTTCACTAGAGATGAATCAGGAAGTGTTTGTTCTGGAGAGACGACGGACGAGCTGTCGCAGGACGTTAGTCTGCATCACGAGCATCGGCAGAACGAGGCCAAAAACAAACAAAAAACTAATCCCTGCTGATTGTGATTTACTAATTAAAAACGTTATTTATGAAGCACAAATGTGTTTTTCTGGTCCCTCTGGACGCAGTCCTCCGTTCTGTTCTAATGCAAATGTAACGAGCACTGGGAACTTAGAAAACCTAGTGCACGAGGTTGACTTGTGACACCACTGCAGTGGACTCACTTCACAAAGATTCAACAGTAAAACACTGCAGTGTGTGTGTGTGTGTGTTGGTGTGTTGGTGCACCGAAATTAGTCTCTGCTTTTAACCCATCAACTAGTTCCACTAGTGAGCAGTGGGGCTGCTAGCAGGGCAGCACCCCGGGGAGCAATTGGGAGTTAAGGGCCTTGCTCAGGGGCCCCAGTGATTTACCATTGTGGGCAGCCCTGGGCTTAAACCTGGGTCCTCCACTGTAACCACTAGGCCACCACTCCCCTTTTGTTGGTGTGTGTTGGTGTGTATGTGTGTGTGTGTGTGTGTGTGTGTGTGTTGGTGTATGTGTGGGGGGGTGTGTGGTGTGGTGTGTGTGTGGTGTATGGTGGTGTGTGTGGGGTGTGTGGGTGGGGGGGTGTATGGGGTGTGGTTGTGTAGTGGTGTGAGTGTGGGTGGTGTGTGGTGTGTGTGTGTGTGTGTGGTGGGTTGTGTTGGGTGTGTGTGGGTGTGGTGGAGTGTGGTGGGTGGTTGTGGTGTGTGGTGTGTGTTGTGTGTGTGTGGTGGTGTGTGTGTGTGTGGTGTGGGGGTGTGTGTGTTGGTGGTGTGTGTGTGTTTGTGTGATGGTGTGTGTTGGTGCCTGTGTGTGTGTGTGTGGTGGTGGTGTGTGTGTGTTGGTGTGTGTGTGTGGAGTGTGTGTTGGATGTGTTGGATGTGGGTGTGTGTGTGTGTGTGTTGTGTGTGGTGTGTGTGTGTGTGTGTGTGTGTGTGTGTGTGTGTGTGTGTGTGTTGTTGTGTGTATGTGTGTGTGTGGTGTTGTGTGTGTGTGTGTGGTGTGTGTGTGTGTGTGTGTGTTGGTGTGTGTGTGTTGGTGCATGTGTGTGTGTGTGTGTGTGTGTGTGTGTGTGTTGGTGCATGTGTGTGTGTGTGTGTGTGTGTGTGTGTGTGTGTGTGTGTGTGTGTGTGTGTGTGTGTGTGTGTGTGTTTCACAGTGAAGCTTTTACACACAGAGCAGAGAAGTGAAGGACAGAAGGACACTGACGGACGTCACTGCAGGAATGTAAATGTGCTGTGTTGAGGTGTGTGTTTGCTCTGCCGACTGTGTACATACAATGATTATCTCGTCTCAACGATCTTCGCACTCTCGTCCTTCACGGAAGACTTGTCACAGACGGATGGATGATTGCATCGATGGTTGGAAAACAACCACAAGAAATATACAATCAGCACATACAAACAGTGTGAAGTAATTATCAATTAAATCAAAGTCATTTAAATCATTTAAATCAAAGCAACGAGCAACAAGGAGGACAAAAACAACGTGAAGGACGAACAAACTCCGAGGCATAAATCCTCGCGTGGCCACTTTCTTTGCTCGTCTGTCATCTGCACTCACTGGGTCAGATGAATACTCTGGTCCTCCCACGGTAATTTCATCTTAGCTCAGAAGAAAAGCAAGCGTCGATCAGGAATCCTGGAGCTTCCCACCTTCTGTTTCCATCTGTGCTTCTGGTTCATGCAACATATAAAGTTGGAGAATCTAACAAACATCTGAAATCAAGTGAAGCTGCAACCAGACAACTACACAGTTGTTGAAAAGATCCCAACGTGGTTTTTGACTTGGACCTCCACAAGCTTCCCACAGTTGCTGGAATGTTGAGCCTTCTAGTCCTCATTTACCTTTTCAGTGCCGACACACATTTACTACGGGACTGAGGGCAGGTCTTTACGATGGGCACCTGAGTATCTTCAGCACGTTGTCCTTAAGACACTGCAGTTCGTCTGGAGGTATGCTCGGGGTCCAATACCCAAACCTTTTCATGTGGACTCTCCAAGCTGTCATCTTCAAAAACCTTTCATTAATCTGACAGTTTACTAATAACACAAAATAAAGCAGGATTGTTCACTGACCTAAAACAGGAGGCAGGAGGCTGCATGTATGGTTCCTGTACGCCAAACCGACGCATTCAGTTTCATTCAGTTTCATTCAGTTTCATTCAGTTTCATTCAGTTTCATTCAGTTTCATTCAGTTTCCTGATGCCAGTTCACAGTAAAATTAACTTCAGGGTACTTTACAGAGAAATAAGTTTAATTTTAAGCCTGATTTTAATGCAATTCTATTCAGTTTGTTATATCTAAAATTTAGTGTTAATTACTTTCTGCATTACTTTCTATGTACATGTAGGTGCAGCGTTTTTAATTGGTTGTTTTTTTTTAATTATTCATAAATTCATCAGATTTTCTGAAAACCGGATGAATGTAAATGGAAATTATGAAATATTAGAGAAGGTTTAGGATTAAATAAGTTTGACTTCTTCCTGCCCCGTTTCAGTCATGTTAAACAGGACATATGTGTTATGTGTGTGTCTATGTGTGTGCACGTGTACAGGCATGTATATATAGACAGGTGTGTGCACGTGTAAAGGCATGTATATATAGACAGGTGTGTGCACGTGTACAGGCATGTATATATAGATATGTGTGTGCACGTGTACAGGCATGTATATATAGACAGGTGTGTGCACGTGTACAGGCATGTATATATAGACAGGTGTGTGCACGTGTACAGGCATGTATATCTAGACAGGTGTGTGCACGTGTACAGGCATGTATATATAGATATGTGTGTGCACGTGTACAGGCATGTATATATAGACAGGTGTGTGCACGTGTACAGGTATGTATATATAGACAGGTGTGTGCACGTGTACAGGCATGTATATATAGATGTACAATTTATTTTATAGATTTGTTTATTTTTTGTACATACATTTATAACAGATTCATTTATTTATATAGATTTACTTTCAAGGATTTCTGTATGCTCAAATATGTGTGTGCACGTGTGTGTGCATATTTATTTATTTACAGATTCATACTAGTTTTAACATTGTTATACTTTATACATGGTTTTGACATGTCTGGAATTAATCAATAAAAATGAAAAATAAAAATAAAAATGCATAAAACCTTCAAGGTAGAGCAAAGCTGGGACGTCTGATCTGCGCGGACACACCGCAGCTGAACCGAGGCGCTGAAACCACCGGGATACCCTCGTTTTGTCTTTAGTTTCATCCTAAAACACTCAGATGTTACACAGATGACTTTTCCTGTTTCAGGTTACTTTTGTCTATTTTTAACTTACGTCCTCGCTGGAGATAAACAAATAAACAGTTTATATAAACTGTTTATTTGTTTAACAGTTTGCACTGAGGAGGTCAAATGTATGTGTGGGTTTATAAATGCTCGTCTGCATGAGCTGTGTGAGCTTCACACGGGCGCTCCGTATTTCACCCCAACGTGGGGTCCACTTGCTGTCCGCTGTCTTTACTCCCCCGCGCTCTTATCCAACTGAGGGAGCGACGCCCACAAAGCTCATCGGGCCACACGGGAGGTTGGCCTGGTTGGTCCAGTTGGACCTCAGGAGTAAACCAATAGATGAAGGTCATGTACATGTCTAAGAAATACACCCAAAAGAGTACAAATAACACAAAACCGAGGCGAAGTAAGTGCTCGGGGGAAACGTACGACCACTAAATCATTTAAAACTGCATTGTTCTACACCGTCTTTCAGAGGTTCCTTATTGTTTAAGACAGTAGCGCCGTAATTGGAATCGAGCCTCTCCAAAATGACATTACAACCTCTCTTCTTATCAGATACCATAAACCTTGCACTCAGGATATGGGAGCAGAAAGGGATCCACACACTCTGCCGGCGCTCCGATGCATCTGCCTGTGTTTTAAATATTCCATTATAGGAGCCATTAGGATAATTACAACACAGCCTCTTTAACTGATCTCACTGAGATTCCTTTTTTTCCTCCTCATGACAAACAGCCACTTTATTCCCACTCCTCTGGCCCCATTTGACTCAGCTGAAAAATGCCACAGCCCAGGGAAATGCTACCGTGAGATATTCACTTAATGGGAACATATTTCAGGAAAGAGAATAAAAAGCAGATGACAGGGTGGAGGTGGCTCAGCTGAGGGCTGGGAGTCTGTCCAGTTCCTCTGTGGGCTTTTGTCATCGTTTCATATCTTCTTGTGTGATGTAATCTCTGAAGCATGAAAGCCAGAATGGAAACAACATATTTGCATCTGCTCTCTTGGGGACAGCAACCTGCTGTATTAATATCAAGACGCACGCCGAGGTGCAGATCACGTGTTGAAACGTTGGCAGCTCATAAACATGTGACCTCCTTTTCTTGGGAAGAAATAATTGCAACCCTGCCAATAACCAGGAGAAAAATGGACAAACGTCTTGTAGTTCTGCCAGAACGCTCTGATGTGAGGAATGTCAGCTTCTCTCTGTGCTGGAATCAAAAGCTTCGTTCCACATCGACGAGGAGCAGAGCGGGAATCCACCGGGACGTTCAGAACAATGTGAGCTGAAGAGGAAACTGACCGCGAGTACAAATGCAGTTCAGGCTTAACGGCGGCAGGAGATCCGTTTTATTCCAGCTGCATCAAGCCGGACCACAGTCACACCGCAGCGTCACCCCTCACAAGCTTTGTCACCACCAAATCCAGGTCATTAGTGGTTTTAGGATCATTCTTTGTCCGAGCATCTCTCTTTTCTTTTTCTTTTAATTGTCAAATTAAGATCTGCTGCGTGACGCGTGGGGACGAACCGCCAAACCCTTTAATGCCACTTCATCCCGCATGTACGGCTCAGTCTGGAAGAGGAACTTGGCTGTAATCTACTCATATGTATATTCATGTTGAGGGTTTTCAGGCGATTTAGACGAAACTCTCAGACTGCACGAAGCACAAACTGGTGAATACCACAGTCTGTGAGCGACTGTGAACCTGGTGTCAAAGTCAACGGGCTATTTTAACACTACACTCCTGAAAATGTGAAATGAAGCTGAATGTCTTTGATCGGTGTGGTCCGACATCTAATCAGTCAATAATGTCCAAATGCACCTCTGACTTCTATGTTGGACCAGCGGCTGCTGGTCGGCACTTGATCTTCATGTTCAGTAAGCACTCTTACAGAGCTGTTGTCCAGCTGATCTGCCTCCTGCACATTTCTGTCTTCTGTTGAAAGTGGCAGCCATCAACACCTCTTCATTTTTAAAACTCTGACTGCAGCAACAGTAAAACTTCTGCTGCTCTTATAAACTCTCTCAGCCCACCGAAGGGTAGAAACCCAGACTCTCAGCGACAGTCTTGTGCGCTGTTAATGATTACATTTGCGTGTAATCTGCACTCCCCACTGACCCTCTGAGACTCTCTCTGCCTTCATTTGCACAGTTCCGTTGTTCATTTCTTCGTTCAGTTTTCTCTACCGCTCTGCCTCTAACTCCTTCGCCTCAGGTCGTCTGGATTTAAAAATCCTTTGCTCTATGATGCATGGGATCAGATGAGATGATGTCCCGGCCTCTCATAGTCTGATCTGTTCATAACTGAAGCTGGAGGAGGATCGAAGCCGTCCGGGTGTCTGCTGCAAACATACCACTGAAGAACAACTACACGAACCACATGAAGTCAACTGGTTTTCTGCATTGTTTTATTATAACCTGTCTGTCTTCCTATAATCAGACGGCTGCGCAGCAAAACAGAAGTGAACCAGCAGAGTAAGTACTTCTACAAAGGCTGACCAGAGTCATGACTTTGGACTGGACCCCAGTTAGTGAAATAGTCTTATAAGGTGTTATAACGGTGTTATAAGGACCCTTTGCTTATTATCTAAAACAGTGGTTGAGTATCTTAAAAGGTGCCTAATTAAAATGTGTTATTATTAAAACCATCTCACAGTCATTGCGCATCCACACCACCACAGCGCAAGCTGCTACTCTCCAAAAACCCATTACTGCTGACCTGAGGTTTCCTGAAGAGCCACTTGGCAATCTGAAAAAATTCTTGGCAGATGTTGTGTGGACAGATGAAACAGAAGCTGGATTGTTCAGGACGAACATTGAGCAGGAAACACGCAGCCAAAGGGACTCAGCTCAGTTCATCACAGCAGTGGAGCACGGTAGAGAGGAGGGATGGCCCTTTGGGCTTCACTGCCTCAGGGCCTGGACCACTTACCGTCATGGAGGAGAAAATTCAGTCACAACTTCACCAGAATCTCCTCCAGGACGATGTCAGGGTGTCTGTCTGTCAGCTGCAGCTTTGCAGAAGCCAGGTGATACAGCAGGACAGGAGCCCAAACATGGACAGAAGAGCAGCACAGACCGCTGCAGAAAAAGGAAGTCTGGCTTCTGAAGTGACCATCAGTGTCCAGACCTGGATGTGACGCGGATGCTGTAGACTGACCCGAATAGAGCGTTCACGCCAGACCTCCCACAGATGTGTCTGAGCTGAAGCAGTTCTGGACAGAGGAACGTTGCTCGGCTCTGGTCCAAAAACACCGGTCTGACAAAAGTCCGGGGATTCACGTAGTATTTCCTCCAGCTAAGTAAATGTTTAATAAAAACATAAAACATTATAATTGTGCGTTCCAGCCTAAGTCTGTTATTGTGATTTATATGACAAATTCATGTGATAAACCAGCAGGTTTCAAAGGATTTACTTCCTTTTCTTGCCACTGTTCAGAAACGGTAATGCCGACTGAAACACGTCCAAAGATATTTACACGTTAAACGGGGGGCTTTTACAGTTGGTCCGTTTTAAGGAGATTAAAAAAGCAGCTCGTTCTACATTCCTGCATCTTCCTCTAGCAAAATGTATTCCCAGATGACGGCCTCCTTCCTGCCTTTATCCATTCTCTGATGCACCTCCTTCCATCGCCTCCTCCTCTCTACCTTCCTCATTCTTCAGCACCCCCCCGCACCCCCACACCCCCACCTCAAACAGCTGCTTCTTCCTCACTGTCAGGGTTTTAATGAGCTCTCTTGTTTCTTTCTCTCTGTAAATGAACAGCCACCAACTCAACCACCGTCTGAGGCAAAACCTTAAATAAGCTACCAGTGCAGATGAGCTCATTTTCACCACACACACACACACACACACACACACACACATGAACACACACACACACACACACACGCACACACGCACACATGCACGCACACACACACATGCACACACACACACACACGCACGCACACACACACATGCACACACATGCACACACACACACACACATGCACACACACACACATACGCACACACACATGAACACACACACACACACAGACACTCACACACACACACACACACACACACACACACACACATGCACACACGCACACATGCACACACGCATGCACACACGCACACACAAATACACACACACACACACACACAAACACAAACACACACACGCACGCACAAATACACACACACACACACAAACACAAACACACACACGCACGCACACACACACACACACACACACACGCATGCACACACACCAACACAAACACACGCACGCACGCACAAATACACACACACAAATACACACACACACAAACACACACACACACACACACACGCATGCACACACACCAACACAAACACACGCACGCACACACACACACACACACACAAACACACACGCATGCACACACACCAACACAAAACACACGCACGCACAAATACACACACACACAAACACACACACACACACCAACACAAATACACACACAAACACACAAACACACACACACACACACGCACGCACGCACACCAACACAAACACACACACGCACGCACAAATACACACACACACACACAAACACACACACACACACGCACGCACGCACACCAACACAAACACACACACGCACGCACAAATACACACACACACACACAAACACACACGCACGCATAAACACACGCACGCACAAATACACACACACAGACACACACACACACACTCACGCACGCACACCAACACAAACACACACACGCACGCACAGAAAAGTGCTGCTGGAGGCAAGTCTTACAAATAAAAATGTTTTTTTCTCCGTGCACAAACCGAATCGACGGCAGGAAGCAGGAGGCCTGCAGAAGGAATGTTTGCATGTTAAAATACCGTCTTCCTGAAACTGCAGGTTTTGTTCTGAACATAATTCCATCATCCCGAGTAGCTGTTGCAACACAAACCTCATGTGACAAGTCAACAAGACAACAAAATGTGAGTAATTAGGAGCAAATTCATCCATTTAACCTCTGAAATGGGTTTTTATGTCAATTTTTTGGTTTCTTTAGAGGCTAAAATTGAGTTTGATGGTCACTTTAATTGAAGCCTTAGATAATAGCGGGCTAATGGAAGCAGCGACTCATCCCTCGTCTTTCCTAAAGCTTCGCTTTGACGCTTAGTGCCCTCGGCTTTTTGACCCCTCTATCATTTCATTATCCATCCACTGCTTGTCATTTATTGTGACTCCTCTGTAACCGGTACAATCGACACTACTAACCTGTACAATCTTCTGTAAAGCTTGCGTATTTTCACACATCCTGTTCAGGAATGTTCAGCAGTCCTAACTGCTGGACCCACTCCACTCTTGTCCACATTACTGTACCATGGCATCTCTGTCAGAGCGCCACGTCTCAACCCTTTGAGCAGCTCTTCTGAACCTAACAACTATCCATCCGTCCGTTTCCTCTCATCCAGGCTCACCGCCTGAGTAGATGCCCAGCGAGGGCCCCTACATGGCTAACAGTAACCACATCAGAACCCCCTAAAACCCCAATGGTCTCCTGTTGGCAATTATTACAAGTTGTACAAGGTGTGTGTCCCAGAGTTCACAAACCGGTGCAAGCCTGGCTTTCTGGTCATGTGAAGCACATTTCATAAGCTGGTAGTAGCTGAAAGGCCCGAGAAAGTGCAGCTTTGCGCTACATCTGGTGGACACGTCGCCACCTTTACGCAGCCAAACTCATCATCAGCCAACGTGGTTTTTTTACCTTTTTTATCTGGTTGATGAAAAGATTTCAAGAACTACAATATTGCAAAATCTCCACCCCTAAATGATTCTTTTAAGCTGTTTATTTAATCACTCAGCGTTTTTTGTAACTTTAAATCCCCAATTATTCCTTGTCGTGATCTTTGTACCATCTGAAAACTCTTCCATATTTGCCTGCCGTCTTTTATTCAGTCCCAGTCTAATCTCCCCGTCCGCCAGTCTAACAGCCCTTTAATAACGCTCAGAAATCCCTCCGTCACCTTTTATACGCTTTGGTTTATCTCCTGTTACTGCCTTGGGTTTCATTATCACTTTATCCTTCCCAGTTTGTAGCTGCGTTACTCTGCTTCAGACCTTTCTGAGCCCAAGCTGAACACTTATCCAGGAGATCTTCCATTGCTGTCATGCCAGTAGCTGTCTTCACTAGCATGGAAACCTAGACGACGAAGATAATTTACATTTGCTTTGCAGGTACAGTACGTCTAGCCAATATGCCTTGGAGCTTATTAAATACACCCAAAAGTCACGGGGAGCCAATCAAATCAGTCCTTCCTTGTAGTGAGTCTCTGGGTGACTTGACGACGGCACAGCAGTGAAGTAATCTGGATGTAATCAGAGTAGATGGCTGCTGCTGAGGATTAACAGCTGCTTGGATTGGTTTTTGGCATCGGCGGGTAAAGAAGGGAAGACAGCATTCCCATCATTCCTCTGTCAGGTAGGTTTCACTGACAGGCTGCAGCAAAGGTTTAATTTACTCCTCTACACAACCTGCCCTCCGGTTGCCTCGTTTTGTTTTTATTTGTGCTCTGAATAGGTCACCTTGTCCGTTACTCCGATTAGTCGTAGCGCTAACCAACTGGGTACAAAGGGAGTTTATGAGCAACCGTCGGTGAGGAGGGGCTACACCCCTACGGGTCGTCTTGAGACCTACATCTTTCTAGATGTGGCTCTGATGTATCAGGCTCTCCCCACACCAGTGGTCTTCAACCATGGTCGTCAGCTTGTCATGAAGGTCTGCCCGAGTCTGGTGATGTAGGACCATGTAGGACAAATGTAGGACAGTGGCCC
The DNA here is from genome assembly GCA_014839995.1 of Xenentodon cancila. Lineage (NCBI taxonomy): Eukaryota > Metazoa > Chordata > Actinopteri > Beloniformes > Belonidae > Xenentodon > Xenentodon cancila. The sequence continues at coordinate 24,397,357 of CM026218.1, forward strand.
CTGAGGACCAGGGTTGGAGACCACTGCTCTACTCCAGTTAAACAGCTAAGAAGTTGAATCACACTTGTGTTGTCCCTTTGGCAAACAACAACCCTCATTTGACTCCCCATTATTCTCCCACTTGAACCCCTCAAACGTCTGTTTCACCAGTCTATCGATTCTCACTTATGTGGTCATATACCCTTTCTTTTACTAACTTTTACTAACCATCCCTTGGGCAGTTGTTTCATCTCTCATATGCACACTTGACTTTTTTCCCCCACTTATTAAATCTCTCTGATCTATTGATCTGTATCCCATCTGTCCATGTATATACTAAAACCCATTTATTCTCTCCTCTCTCTACTTTATTTCTATGTCCTCACTTTAACCCCTGAATGAGTCAATCTTATCCCTCTATCACCCTCTTTATCCTATTTCAGTTATGTTCAACCCTTTATGAGCCTTAAACGGTCCTATCCTACATTCTTTATCAGCTTTTGATGTTTCTGTGAGTCTATTATCCTTCTATCAGCTCTCTAAACCCAGCTGCATGTCTCTGTCTGAAGTTCACAGGTAAGGCTTCCATGTGGAGAAAGTCTTTGCGTTCTGACCAGAATAAAATAGAGAAGAAATAGCATCCTCTTTGCTTCCATCCAGGTTGTGTGTACACAGTATAAAGTTCAGCATCTGAATTGCTGTGATATGCTGATGTTGACAAGGCCGCAGCTGCTTTCCCCTCAGACGGGCAGAAAAAAAGGTTAATTATGTAACAAAGCGAATGTACCACGGCCACTGCGCCAAACCTCACAACAGCAGCGGCACCAAACTCCGACTGTTTCAAAGACGTAAGGTGAGAAGGGACTGGATCACTGGCTTTTGTGATTTTGTGAGTTCTTCACAGAGTAATGTAACTTTTCAAAAGCGGTTCATGCACAAATCAGCCAGAAAATTACCCCAAGAATGCATCCCACAATCTAACAGTCTGCTAAGAAGCAACTTAGGAGCACAATCAAGCAAGTCCAGATGTGCTGGAACAAGTTTGATCCACCAAAGGACCCGTGTGGTGTTGCAACGCTCAGAACAATTGTTAAAATAAATAAATAAAAGACTTCACATGGTTGTGGGTAGGGTCGTAGGGTAGGTAGCGCATTGAAATGGCTGGTCTTAATGCAGAGAACCATGTTTCAGGACTCAAACAGCACACGTGCACAGACACCAGCTGTAAAGCACGGTGGTGGAGGGGTGATGGTTGGGGCTGGTTTTGCAGCCACAGGACTTGGTTTGCAGGGTGCGACTGGTTTTTAAACACTTCAGTTCCATTTGAGCCAGGTTTCAAAAACTGTTCATTTAAAAGCACAAACAACCCCTAAAACAGCCTCTCCATGAAGAGCTCCTGTACTTTTGAACTTCTCTTTCCAAGCTATTGAGCCAGAAAACAAGCTATTGCTACGTGCTGTAGACTGTTAACCAAAAACACTCAAGTCTTTGGTCTTCTTTAAATGGGGTGACTCTCCAAGGGTTAAGTATGATAAGTGAGGACCAGAGCTGTGTCAGGTTTTTTTGGGGTCTTAATGACTAATTTTCTCACTTGCCTTTGCTCCACTTCTGTATCCCGTCCAACAAGATAAAAATGTCAGTATGATGTATGCCGTGTCCTCACAGCTATTAATTTGAGGTTAACTCAGGTAATCTCATCATATCTTCTTGCCTTTCTTTTATTTATGCACTCACAAAACGCTTCCAGCTGCAGGAGGAAAGCAGATAGTCAAAGTCTTAAAATACTACTGACGGAGCCTCAAGACAATCGCCATAACTCTGCCAGTAAAAGGACTAATACACATTATTATTTATTATGTTATCCTAGATGTTTTTTTTAATTGCTTTATTTATTTAATTGTATTTATTATATTCCTTTTATTAACAAACAGTTACGATGAACTGTATAATGAAATGCAATGATCTATAAATCTCACAAACCCAAAAATGTTTTCAAGATAGACTGCAGGAAACAACAATCAAGTAAAATATGTCAACATCCCGAAATCAAGTGGGACATAGACACAAAAGGCTGGGAATGTTAAGTGGTACTAAAGAGAACCACCATGTTACACTTAATTGGGTTCTCAACAGGTCAGTGACATGACTGGGTACAAAACGAACATCTTTGAGAGGAAGAGTCTCTGAAGTAAAGATGGACACAAGTTCAGCAATCTGTGAAAAACAGCATCTGCAAGCTGTGAAACAATTGCAGTTTAATGTTTATTAGCATACAGCCTCAAATATTTCTCAGTTCACCATCTAGAGTGCATTATATCATCCAGCGATTCGGAGAATCAGGAGGAATCTGCAAGCTGGGAAAACATGATTGATGCTTGTGATGGCTGAGCATCAAAACAGACATTATTCTGTGATGGAGTCAGGAGATGGAGTCAGGAGATGGAGTCAGGAGATGGAGTCAGGAGCACTTCAGAAATCAGGGGCCGTCCGCAGCCAGCGGGGGGGCGGTCCACAGGCGGCCGGGGGGCGGTCCACCGTGTGGCGGTCCACCGTGTGGCCGTGTTTTAATTATTTGTTTTATTATTATTATTTTAAGAGACGAATAAAACGCTTTTTAGTTATCTTGGAACACGCACTGTCCAACTTTTGTGGTGGGACTTGGCCAGGAAACACAGCGACAGACATATCTGGTGGCCAACGCCAACGTCTAGTGGACTAAAGGTTCCAGCTCTAAAAACTAAAACTATGTCGCGTAAACAGTTAATTTTATTAATTTAGCCACATGCCAGAAGGTCAAACGTCTGTAAGAAGACTCTCCTCTATTTTCAGGGTTAAAGTGACAAATCAGGTCATTGGATGGCCATCGACGCCTCGCTCAAAACGTTTTACATGTATTGATTTGCTCCACCAGAGGCCGTCCACTGCACATAAACATCCGCCACTCTGACATCCATAAACACCGGAGAAGGGTTGTTGTTATTCCGGAGAGGTGAACAGAGTCATTAACCTGCTGGGACTGTAACAGATTTGTCAGCTGTTTTATAAAACTCACAACCACGAGAGAAATAAAACATTTCAAAGGAGGCATAGTGAGAGGTTGTGTTGTGGACTCAGCAGCGATTCGTCCTTGTCCATTTCCTGCTCCTTGTTTTCTTCTTCCTCTCTCTCTTCATCTTTCGGCTGTCACAGTCTTCTTTTTATCCATTTTCCTCCCTCTTGTTTCACCCACTCTGTTTTCTACATCTTTCTTTTACAATTTGGTTCCCTCGCTCTTAGTTCAAAATGAATGGTGAAGCACCTTCAATACACCCGACTTTGATGATGGAAAATGGAATTGAAATGTTATGCAGTTTAAAGTGGAGGCAGGAGTCAGGGGAAGCTAAGGGGGTAGAAGCGAGGAGATGAGGAGTCAGCTAAACCCTAAACACCGGGGCAGAGGGAAGGAAGGACACAGGAGGAAATGATGAGGAGCAAGAGAAAAGGCTATGAGGGACTGTAAATGGGAGTGGAGATGGAAACGGGAGGAAAACCATAACAGAGTTGAGAAATGCATGAAAAAACATGAATATTAAGCCACAAGCATGGAGGAGGTAGTAAATGAAGACAACAGGGGATATGTGGAATAGAGGAAAACAAAGTCAAAAATGATTTGAGGTGAAAATAGAAGGAAACAACAGAGAGATGACTTGAGAAGCAGGCAGCTGACGGTGCAGAGACGGCGGTGAAGCCAGCGTCTCTATTTCACGTGTAAACAGCACTTTTTACTGTAACTGCAATAAAACACCCGATGATACACCCAATCTGCTGTTTTACACCAACACCTGGTATGAAGATAAAAAATGTCTGGATGCTGTTGCTTTTGAAAAATGCATGACACCATTATGTTGGCCATCTGACTCTCCACAAGGGCCAAAGAGTCATTTTAAGCACATCTCCAGACAATTTGACCAACATAAAATAACTTTGTACCCAATAAAACTCTTGTGACATTGACAACTGTCAGGTGCATTTTGCGGTCCAGGTCTGTGGTTCAGAGGAAATTCTGGGAATATCTGTTTTCTATATTTTAGTGCACGTCTGCTTGTCTTGAAATCACTTTTCCTTCTGCACCGTAGTTAATGGCTGTTTGTAAAGTAATAATCTAAACTACTGGTGGTACTTATTGTGTCAGATTGTAGTACAGAACTGCAAAACCTGCAGTGTGCAGCAAATATCTAGATGGTCTGTTTCTTCCAGGAAAACTTCCAGAGCAGCTCACCAATGTACCTCACACCCTGAATCCCATAATGCAATGCACCACTACAGGAAACCCAGTCAGAGCAGCCATTTCATTTTTCCAACGGTGGTACACTGCATAGTAACAACGACCACTGGACCAGTTTAAGTACACACTGATACTGCTTTGTATGTGTAGTGCAGCTCCTAAACAGCCAATGTTTCTCACCTGAGGCCTGATACTCCCACTCACCTGCACTCTGTTCAGCATTGCCTCTTTTAGCTCAACTACTCTGTTTTCTTTTCTAATTTGTCAGATTCATGTCATCGTTTTCCAGTGTGGAAGCCGCTGGATTGATCTCCACCCCCGGCACATGCCAAAGTGCTACCGGGCAGGACACCGAACCCCGGAATGCCCCCACTGCCCGAGCCACTCGGTCCAAACCGACGGGAAGGGAATCCAACAGAGAAGCTCATCCAAGTCAACAAGTGCAGCTGCTGTAGTGACCCCTACGAGGGGAAGGGTCGCACCGTGGACTGTTATTCCACATCCGCTTCGGTTTCTGTTGGACACCAGCCTGATTTAAATGTGCAAACTGTCCAAAACATTTCACACAGTTCTCAAAGGTTTGCAACGAGGCTGCCGGACTTCCTTCTCTCCTATTCTAGAAGATCCTGAAAGCCTCCTCAGTTCTGAGGTTAATGTCCAGTTGCCCCATTTCAAGCCGTTGACGGAAACCATGACCTGGATCACAGAGTCCACACCAGCGACTTCTGAACATGTGGTGGTGAAACAGTAGCCTACTTTCACATTTACAAGCTGCAAAACGATCAGTAGTCGCCAGTATTTTCATTTATTTATTGTTGTGGACATCAGGACAGCAGGTCCTCATTACACTGTTGGAAGCATCATAAACAGCACTCGTCCAGTTTTATATTCGGTAAAAGCTAAGAAACAACACATCAGCCCTCTTTTCCTCACTTTGAGCAAATGCGACCCAGTTCTCCAGTTGCCTTTTGGCCCACATTTTGCCTTTAGTGATGGCGTTGAGCTTCTCCGTGTAAACTCGGTCACAAATGAAACAGATATGAAAACAAGCTCCACTAGCTTTTGGCCTGGTGGTTTCGTTTAGTGGGCTAGACGTGGCCTGATCTGTGGGCCACATCCGGCCCACGAAACACGCACCGGAGCGCGCACCGAAGCGCGCACCGGAGCGCGCAGCGGAGCACGCACCGGAACGCGTACCGGTACGCGCACCGGAACGCCCACCGGAGCGCGCAGCGGAGCGCGCAGCGGAACGCGCAGCGGAACGCGCAGCGGAACTCCCACCGGAGCGCGCACCGGAACGCGCACCGGAACGCGCACCGGAGCGCGCACCAGAAGTGCCTGTAGTCATCCATTAACAGCACGTACGAGACTTTACCCTCCAAGACTTATGAGCTCATTCGTTTTCTTCAAACGAATGTTTTCTTGGCTACATAATAAAAAAAATGGACCTTTCCAACAAATCCAAAAGAAGCATTTCTTTGGAATATATTTATTGAACAGGACTGAGGTCCCAAGTACAATGATTACTTACCTGCACTTATGCCACTAACAGTCTTATCAAAGCTGTCAT
>CM026218.1:24408169-24425669 GCA_014839995.1 Xenentodon cancila
ACCACGACCTGAGATCCTGATCCCAGGACCTCCATCAGCTGGGGTCTGGGTCTGTCCTTTTCTTCCGTTTTTTGGACTACTCAGTGGGTCGAGACCGATGTGAGGACAACGGCTGAAAGAGCTGAGGAGGTGGTCAGCCTTGTTGCAGGTCGCGCCTGACTTCAGCGGACATCACACGTCAGGATGTTTGGTGGTAAATATTCAACATGTTGGCTTCTTAAGATTTGACCATGATGCGCCTCAGACATGCTTCTGATTAAATCTTAACAGTCCTTACACGCCATAGGAAAAAGTGAGAAGATCATCTGCCGAATGATCAGGACTATCAGGACGTTTCCAAGGACTGTTGAAGGTTAGATCTGGAGCTACTTCGGCCCTGTTTATTTGGTGGTGAAAAACACATCCACAAAGAAACGTGAAGGTCAAGTTCAGCCAAGAACTGAGGAAACATCCACTTCTTACTGCTGAAAATGCTCCTTTTTCACTTAAGCTGAATGAAAATTAAGTGATTCATTTTTTATGAGAAGTGGCTGTCCTTTTCGGATTGCTCCTCTTTTCACGAGTGTGTCCCGTTTGATGCAATTTGCCAAAGAGATGTGGGTTTCTGCATCGGTTCTACACCTCGCGTGTCCCCCTCCTTACAGCTGCCAACCTATCTAACCCCGACTTCTGAACGGAGTCCACATGGCTGATATGAAGCAGCCAGCTGATGTAAGCTCATGTAACAAGTGAAACTGGGTAAGAATCATTTCAACAGAAACACGGGGCGGTGTTGAGGGAGAGGCTCAGACTTCAAAACAAGCTGGAAGATATCTCCTGGATCAGTTAGAGATTCTTTCAGCTCACTTGTATGAATGACGTGGAAACAGAGCAAAACATCGTTAGTTTGGTGTTGCTCATGATACAGATGCCAAATCTTTCCCAAACTGACTCTGAAGGTAAAGAGAAAACTGTGGTTACAGAAAAAAAACTGTAATTTATATATATATATATATATATATATATATATATGAAGGCCTACAACAAGCTTTGGGTTTATTTTCTACGTTGCTACGTGAACCTTCTTTAAAAGCCACCTTCAACATCTGCTTTTTGTCAACGCAACTTGCTGAAAAACGGCGTCATCATCCCAGACGTGGACTCGGAAACCAAGCTGTGGCTCCCAACAAACAGCATCAACATGAATGAGAGTCAGGATGCGAGCTGGGTTCGAAGCACTTCGGATGAGCTCAGTAAAAAGGAGGTGCCTGGAGCTCTAGGAGAAGGAACGATATGAGGAAGGGCACCGCTAACCCAACAGCAATGTGACAATAATATCCCCACTTCAAAGATCCGTGATGCACAAAGGAACTGCTACTAGTGTGTTTCAATAAGTGTGTATGCGTACGTGTGTACAGAGCAACACACAAGCATGATGTGCTTGTGTGTGAACCACAGACTCAACCTTGGATATCATCTTTATCCCTCCTCAAACCCCTCAAGGATTTAACTATGTGTGTGAGAGAGACAGAGATGATGCGAGGCGGTGTCCAGGGTGTCGCCGTCAGCTATCCAGAGGACAGTCGGTGAATGCCGCTGTGATATCGCAGCACAACATGGACGTGATTTTTTTTGTGATCCTGTTCTCATCACAAGTCAACAATCTACAGCTGATCGATGGATGTTGTAGATCAGCATGATGGCTGGTGATGTTCAAGAGCTCCCCTGACAGGTTCAGCGTGCTCGGTGCCCACGTGCCTTCAGTGTGGGACCATTAAACCACAGCATCAGAGGTCATTATAAAGCCAGTGCCCTCGATTTAATAGAAATTTAGACCCAACCCCAATAAATAAAGTATCCTCGTGATCCAACTGCTTGTACAGCAGAAATAAGATGTGCTAGTAGTTTTTTGTATGATTTTATCAGTCTCTAACATCATTGTAAAATAATTCTGGACCTTTCATTTATTTTATTTTTTTTTATACAAAGTTGCTTTAGTTCATTGAGTGCACGCTGTCACTCACACACTCACACAGTTTCTGGACTTTGACCATGTCATTGCAAATATTTGAAAATCAGTTTTTTTTTCATTCTGAGGTAGGTTTGTGGCTGTACTTTAGATCATTTACCTGGTGTTTGATCAAGGTTGGTTGTTGGATAGATGGCTTGACATTTGCCTCCACAATATTGTAGTACACTACAACGCAATGCCACACTATCACCCCTCCACTTCTGTGCTTGGTGACTGCATGAGGCTCTTCTGCTGAAAAACTGCATTAGATCATTCATGGCAAACAACTGCACTTTGGTCCCATCTATCATTCCGATGTTATTCCAGGAGTCTTGTGGTTTGCCAAAATGCGTGTGTGTTGCTGAGTCTGCAAGAGCTTCAAGTACAACTTTGTATTTTCAAATAATTTGTCTTAATTTTGCACTTGTTGCTGTCCTCAGACATTCCGTAACAGTCATATGTGAAGACCATTTAGTGTTTCAAATCTCCAGGATGTTATATTGTGATTAAGGTGTTTACATGTGTGTTTACAAGCTTTGTTGTTTGCATGGGTGAGAATAAATCTGAATTTATTCCCATGACCTGTGGAGTCCCCCCAGGGTCGAGTCTTGGACCACTATTATTCAACCTCTACATGTTTCCCCTAGGTCAGATCACAGATAAAAAACAATGTTGCTCACCACAGCTATGCAGATGACTCTCAGATTTACTTGGCTCTTTACCCAAAGAAATTTGAGCACATTATTCTGGTTCAGCTGGTAGAACCATGAGTTAAAACCAAACTGGGTGGAAATGCATTAAGCTACTATGCTGCGCACAAATGGAATTAACTTCCCCGTTGATATTAAATGATAATAAATCTCTGAACACTTTAAAAGTTCAACTGAAAACTACACTGTTTTCTCATGACTTTGTTTGGTCTAATTTTCTTTTTGCACTGCACCTTCCTGCATTTATCTACTTTAAGCTCTGTTTAATTCCTTTTTTTCTAAATGTATTTTGTTTGATTTTTCTCACATTCTTATGTTCTTTTATCGTAATATCTTTGTAAAACCGTTGAGCTGTCTTTGTGTTTGAAATGTGCTGTTTAAATGAAATTGCCTCGCCCATAACAGGAATACCTCACATCTTAATGCAGTTATTGACTTTCATTATGACCCCATTCAGAAATTCCAAGTTGCTCAGTACAGTGAGGTCCCAGTACTCAAATGACGTCCATGGTCAGTTGATCAATTCAACAGAGCACCTTTGAAGTGTAATGGAAATGAATATTTATAGATGTCAAACTGACAAATATAAAGGAGATGTTATGTTGAAACGGACCAGAATCTCTGATAAATGCTTCTTCAGCCTATGCCGCAAAGGCTTAACGCAATTCCAAATGCAAAAGGTCCAACCTGGTACAACAAGGCACAACCACAACAATCCCCACCTTTCAGATATCAACTCATCAACAGAAGTTTTTAAAAACCAAAACAGGGTTTGAAGCACACACATACGGCCGATGCAGGAAACACAAGACAACAATACTTGGATGTGAAGCGCTATAGCAGCACTGTTGCACTGGGTTTTCTTTCCTTTATTTTGGGAAAAAACAGAGAAGCCTGTCGCATTACATGAATCATGATAGCCACTCTGGCTGAAGATGTGATGTAAATAAGAGCCACAACTTCAGCTGTGAAGATTCTGCAGGAATGAGCACTTAGCAACTCAAGTTTCACTAAGATGATCCACAAGTGACAACCAGGAACATTCCTTTAAAACACTATACTTCTGCTCCTTGGAGGAAAACAAACCTGAAACTTTCATTTCTCAATATCAACTATTTAAGCACACAACCTTTTCTACAGTGACTTGGAGTGAGCAGCAGATCCTCGAAGAGCATGTCAAGCAGCAGTGTTGATGTCTCATATCTGAGAAACATGCACAGATGATCCAGAGGAACGAGAAATAAGACATGAGACCCGACTGTAGGGGAGGACAGACCGAGCAGAGAAGGGACTCATTTTAGAGAAGGTGGATTAAGGAAGACCACTGGGTTGTAGCGCATTATAACATTTACGGGGAATTACTGACTTAATAGAGGAATTTAATTTAAGCCGATCCGGGACAACGTGTGCAGCAAAATACCTCAGCAAAAAGTCTGACATTAAAACTTACATACAGTTGTCGCTTTCTAGATCTAAGATGAAGATGAAGCGTCAAAATAAAGGCCAGAAAGCTAGAGTCTCCTGTCAAGACAATAAAATCTGATTGGCAAGACAGCACCTGTGTTACTGTGTTGATGCTGTCGGCTTCACTCCAAAGGAGAACAAATGAACATCTCCAAGTTGCTGGAATGACAAGAAGTCCTGTAGACAAAGATCTTACCAGGGTGTGGAGGGAAATATAAATGAAATATCTATTGGACTGTTGACTACACACAAAGACATTAGTGGATGGTCGCGTCCAGATGCCCAGTTTCTGTCAGCAGTGTGGAGCCGCGTTTGTAATTTCAGTGTTTCTTTGCTTTGATTTCCTATAGTAAAGAACCTAAAAGAATGCAAATAGGGACAACTTTGTTCAGAATTCAGCTACTGTCAAAAATTTCTAAAATGAGCCCACAGCAGCTGACACCAGTTGACACGAGGCAGAATGAACTTACTCAGAATTCAGTTGGGAACTATTCACAGAAGCTGTGGGAACGTAACAAAGCTGACTGTTCTGGACATACTGTCCAGTATCAAGTCAAACTGAACTGAAATCATTTAATACTCCCCCAAAGAAAATTTACATAAGGAACAGCAAATATAAAACATAATAATAATAAAAAATAATAAGTAGAATATTGGAAAATGAAAAAAACAATTGAGGAGCTGTGTTCGTATCATAGCAACAACTAAGATGATGATGTCATATGAAGCACTGGCAGGTAACACAGGTAAACTCCCCTTGGAGACAACGTGGACAGAAACTCTCATCATGCACTTCAAGGTCCAGATGCAGAGACGCTCCTTCACAGAAGCTCGTACAGGATTACTGCATCTGTTTATGAGCGCTGCTGTTGCTGCATGTTTGCACATAGAGTCTGTGCAGGAGCGGAGCGCGAGTCCACGAGCTGGTCCCGACAAGCCTGTCTCAGTGAAGCGCATCACGCCGCACTTGTCTTGCTGTGTTCTCGTTGGCGCCGTGTTCTCGTCAGCGCTCCGAGCTTATCCAAGTTTGCCAGTGATGTCACATTCATTATGACAGTTTAAGGTAAAAATTAGGCAACCTGCTCTGTGATGGACTGGCGACTGGTCCAGGTGGACCCCGGCCTCTCGCCTATAATGAGCCGGGACAGGCTCCGGCAGAACCCCGTGACCCTGCCAAGGATTAAAACGGGTATGGAACATGGATGGATGAGACAACCTCTTAGGAGGTAGTCCAGGCAGGCAATTCCATCGGCACTGCTTCTCTCTGTCCATAGGAGCCTAGAAGCCAAAACTCATGTTTTATTAGTTAGATCCAATTTTAAGTCTTTGGTGCGAGTTGACTGACAGAAATGTTTTACACTCCCTCCTTCATCTCTTTATCTTCTACTCCACATCCTCAACAGCTTATCTATTGCCATGGTTACACAGTAAAACAGATGCTAACAAACACCAGAACACAAGCAGAAACACAGCTAGAAATACAACATCCAAGAAGTGTGGACAAGAACTTCCAAAATCAGTTAACTGGAAAAAAGAAACTGTCATGAAGAAAAAGATGCAATATGAGCAGATCTGTTGAAAGCAGCTGCTGGAACAAAGTTTCGGTAAGATCTCAAAGGTAAATAAAATCACTCTGAATCTTGTACCTGCCTGTGTTTTTAATTTGTTTTTAGGGAACAGATTTCTGGTTTCATCTGGCTTTAGTCTGACTGAAATTGAAGTCGTGGCACTGAAACGGATCCCATCACCTGGAGTTTAAAGTCCACCGACCTCATCCTCCAGGACATCACAGGAATTCATCTACTGGTTCGGTGTGCACCTGCTTCAAATGAAGCACTGACACACAGAACCACACCAAAGTGATGTAAGAGGAGACGACTGAAAACCACGAAGGTTTGCGTAAACTGGCAGCCGGACGTGCATTCACAGTTTCCGTGTTAGTACAATAAGCAGGCAGGTTAAACACCAGACATGTGCTATTGTGACAGATGGATAACAACTGATGCTGTTGTCAGTTTATGGAAACAAGATAAACAGAGCGGAGGGACCTGTCACATGTGCTTACCGTCACCGTACAGCGTTTGTGTACGTGTCTCAGTAGGTTCTCGTGGCTCGGAGGAAACGTGTTCATTTCATGGGATTTTAGTGTTGTTGTCTTTTGGTTTTTTTTGCTAAAGAAAGCCAGTTACAACAGTGTGTGGCCTCACATCTGGGTGAGAGGTTAAGACTACATTTGTGCAAAATTACACCTCTTAATTGTATCAATGGGAAATATTTTCCTTTGTGGGGTAAATGGGTTTCGGTTTTATGCCTCCTCAAAACCAGCACATTGCCTCTAATGCTTGGAGCTACAGAAGAATGTCGGTCGCGACTTTAATCGATGTTTGTTGCGTTATGCACTCAGATGTATGAAGAGTGCTGCAAGTTCACATGAATCTGTTCCGGTTTAAAAGTGAAGAATGTCAAACAACGGAGAGGAGCTTGAAAACCCCAAGAAAACCAAATTCAGACGCCTGACTGAGGGCTTGCTGTTTGTCATTTTCAAAACTCAGTCGACCTCTGTGGGATAAACAGGTGTGGACGGGATGCTGAGACCAGGTCACAGAGGCCACAGTCCTCTCTCCTAGCAGTTGCTTCGTCTTGCTTTACAGCAGAGAACCCGAGTTTGATGTACGCTGAGGCTTCCAGGACCCCTCCGTTGGCAGGCGTCCTGACCGGATCCCACACCAGCTCAACTGGCTCCTTCTGATGTGGAGGAGCAGCAGGTCTGCTGACTGACTGAGAGCCCAGCCGCCCTTCCAAGGGAGCTCCCTTACATGGGGGGTCAACAGCCTTTCGCCCACAACTCATGGACTGACTGTTAAAACAGCAGCTTTGCCTTTGAGCTCATGGTTCACATGCAACCCAAGTCCTCGTTCAACCCCACTCTTGAACACAATCCCCAGACATTCATCCTAATCGGAGTGTACAGAAGCCAGAAAACTCATGATTAGAATCATGAATTCGTCTTTATCAACTTGCAGGAGCTGTGCAGGACCTGATGTCAGCAGCAGAGACGTCAAACAGGAAATGACCAAGGTGATGTCAGGGGGAACCCAGCTGACTAGCAGGCTTTTACAAAGACATTTGAACCCATATAAGTACTACAACAGAAATAATACCCATATGGATGTTTCTGTGAATTTCTTTATGTGTGATGTTACACAGTTGGACTCTTATACCAGGCATGTATCCATAAGACAGATGAAAGCACATCAGCATAGCATTTACAACAGACGAACGCCCCGTCGAGGGCTCGTCTCGAGTGAATTTGATGCTTCATCTATCACGTTTGCTGCCTGCTGCCTCAAAGACACTAAGGCAAATGCTGCAAATGCTGTGAAATGCTGATATGAGATTAAAATGAGATATCTGAGGGAGCGTAAATATAGCCAGCATCTCCGAGGAATACTCAACCTGGAGTGCCAACCATTTAGGCAATCAGCCCCACAATTAGACAGCAGGGAGAGAAGAAACCAAGACAAAAGGGTGTGTTTTTCTTCCACACTTAAAGTCACGGGTTTACATGTGAATTACAGCTCTCTCAAACTCTTTCTGGCCAGCTACGATAATCAAGATGAAAAAGAAGAGTTGGAGGTATTCACGCGCTTTAACTGTGCACTCTGAGCAGCAGGCCGAGCAGGCCGAGCAGCACTCCGGGCGCTTTTGTCTGGATGAAACAGTTATCTCCCCACACAGACAGAAAGTGCAACATTTTATGAGCGGCCGCCATTTGTTCAGCAATTCGCAGAAAGTACATCCACGTAAGCCTGCAGACACGTGTTGCTGTTTCCCCACAAACAGGCTAAATGAAACACACAGCCTCGCACAAACAACTTCAACATTTAGGAGAAGTGCGCCTGTTTTTTTCTGTTTATTTATTTATTCATTTCGTTAATTTCCTGAAGGACTGTGCAAATCACCAAACAGCACTTGCAGTAACGGCTCGGTTCTCTGGCTGTTAAGAAGGAGGACAACATGTCAAAGGCCCTAACTGTGTGGCAACAGCTTAAACAGAGCGTTAACAAGCCCCAAGCAACAAGAAAGACACACAGCTGCACAGCAGCCATGAAAAATCATTCAAATCAACGAAGAGAAAAGATTACCTGGACAGATATCAGTCTAGCACAACAAGTACCCGCTCGCCGTGTCTGAACTGTGTACTTCTACGCCTATACAGTACTTCCTACAGAGAATAAGTGATCACACCGGCAAGTGTTCCACAGCCAGAACCTGACCGCACGCTCAGAAACCCGGGTGTGGAACGCTGGCGTTTCTGCCGTCAGTGGTTGACAAACCAGAAGAGGGGAGACGCTCGTGTTAGGGTTGGGGACGACGGCGCAGTGTAAACTGAAAAAGGGGAGCGTTTACACATACGATGACCAAAGTCGGCATCATTTCAGATCAAAGACCCGTCCAATCTTGGCATTAAAACGGCGGTAAAGCAGCAGAAGAGAAGAAGACAAATGTTCATGCTCGTGACAGCACGCACATACACATTCACATTCAGCATTCTCAATCACGTGCACTGAGGACGTAGCGCACTGCCTCTGAGTAATCATGAATGTACACGACTGTCAGTGCGGCTGTCTGGTAAACAGCCTCAGTTAACACTCGCGCACGGGACTTTTGTTGGTTTAAGACTGAAAATGTACATGGAAACAGCTACCACCAGCAGTATCCGGTCCGAGTCTGACAGCACAAAAGATATGTGCTGTGTAGTTCAGTGTGTGGTGTTCGGGCTTTATTTTGTAAAAACAGTTGCTTGGCTGGGGTACCAGAGTGTTAAGCCTTTGCAAAGAGGCTTGCAGTTGGACCAGGATCGAGTCCTGGCCTCGAATACTCGGATACTTTCAAAAAAGGTCACTAGGTGCCACGGATCTTAAAAAAAATAGAAACCGTCTCTTGGCTACAATAATACATAATGTCAGCAGATAATATAACACGATGTATTTGTATGGTTGTATTTGTGAACCAGCTTCAGAGTCCTCCACATGTCACTGACAAGCAGCCTCTCATGTTTACTTTCATCTCTTCAAGTCTTTGAAACGACTCGAAAACATTGTTCATCCGAGAGTCTGAGAGGCAGTTCGCCCCGAGACGTGCGTAGCATAAGATTAGTACAAAACCCTCAACAGTCAAACTTCTGGGGAATACGCCTGACAGCAGCAACCCGCATTTACACTTTTTATTTCAGGGAAATTGCTGCATGTTTATTTTAAGACTTCACATGAGCACTTACCTCATGAAAAACAGCTGTTGCCAAGGCTACAACTGATAACGCCAACAAGTAATAAAGGACGCAGCATGAAGGTGGAGAACGAGTGTCAACGGAGATGAAAAGACAAAAAAGAAATCGGGAAGGAGGAAGCCAAAGAGAGGAGGTTGGAGGGAAAAGGTCAGCGAGTGGCGACGACTGTAGAAGACTAAAAAAGCTCTTCAGCAGCTAGAAGAAATGTGTTCATTTCTGTTGGTGTCACACATGGTTGGAGCAGGCGTGGCCGTTGTGATTTCTGAAACACTGTCCGTGCAACTACGATACATGTCAGCATCTGCGCTTTTCACAGATACAAATCACAAAGAGCTTTGCAATAAGGAGTTAAAAGACCACAATTACAGTGTGGGGCTTGGCCAAGTCAAACTTTAAACGTCTGTACCAAACTTCTAAAATCAATGCGTCTTCTGACTGGCAGCTCAAATTGGATTGATACGACGCCGTCTACGCGCTGCCTGCACCGTCTGCAGAACGCTTGTTAAAACGGGGAACGAGAGTTACAATGGTCCAGTCTGGAGGAGATAAAAGGACATTCGATCATCTCCAAGTCAAGTCCAAGTAAAGCAGTTTGTGATCAATTCCCTTGAATGGCTCAGCGAGGGTCAAACACCTCCAGGTTTCTGATGCTTGACCGGACAAAGGGGGAGACCTGAGGTGGTTTGATAAAAGAACATTTTCTTCGTGTAAAAGTGCTTGTCCACAGTATCAGAGAGACTTAAGAACCTCCCAAGCAAGAACATAAATATTAAAGCCAGATTGGAAGTAGCACTAGTTTAATATTCCATGTTGTTCCCTGTATAACATACTTCCACAGCACATATTCATGGAGTCTTCAAGCTTTTCCCATTTCTCTGCTCATGTTCACTGCTCTAATCTCAGGCTTTGGTAAGGCTGGAGCTCTGCATTACTGATTCTGATAGTTGAGAAGGAGAGAAAAAGGGTAATGGGAAGAAGGTGGAATTAATCTGCAAAGCAAGTTGTTGCTCATTTGTCAAAATTACAGCTCTGAATGTTGTGAAACTAATTCTCAAAACCAGAAAACGGACCTCCGCCCTTTACACTAAGAAGGTTTGAGGGTGGCGCTGCGCTTCAGCATGCCGATCAGTCCCACAGTGAAGGAGAGAAACCGAATCACAGGACCTGGACTGAACCTTGGAGGCCTCCGAGTTTACAGAAAGCGTATGCATTCCTTTAAAAGCTGTGAAATGATCCAAATCCAAACAGCCTGGAGATACTCTGGATGTCACCGTCTGATCTGCGTCGTGTCACAGACGTCACAGATGTCAGCTGCACTTCACAGGGTTTTAAACATTGTCTTTACTGAAGCACTGAGTCAGATAACCAAACCCCACAGAGCAAGTCTGCAGGATGTGAAAAACCATCTGCTATAAAATACTCAATCAGGATCATCTGGATCTCGCCAGCACATCAAACCCAAAGCATCAACCTGATTTATTAGCTCAGGTTCAGAAGATGTGCCTGATACTATTATTATTATCAGTTGTGCTTCAGGAACGGTCTGAATGACCATCTGACCACAGCTGAGAAACAACTGTATGTAGTCAGAGCAGCAGTAAAAGTAGAGAAATGTCCAGCCTCCGCTGTGATGATGGACGGCAGGCTGACATATCTGCCTGATGGCTCCAAACGAGAAGGCGGCAGCACTTCTGCCTCTAGTTTTTCTTTCGTCCTGTTGTGCAGGAGGCTGACGTTCTCGTGTGGATGCAGAGATGGACTGTGTTCACTGATGATGGTCTTCAGTTTGCAGCTGAATCCATGAGGAGATTTCTGTCCAATCTACTAAGAACTACATGAAAACCACCACTATGCATGATGGGAATCGTATAATGTTATTGAGAACTGTAGAACTTCGAAATGCTATGCAATTTTACTTTAAAGAAGAAAAGTAAATCACTTTATGTTTGAACACATAAGTCACTTCACTCCTGCCAGTCCTTCATAATCTCACACTTGCAGAAGATATTTACAGCTCTTTTCACATCCATCCCAGACACTGGCCCGACTTTTGCCGTCATTTATTGGCCTCTGACAGCTTAGTTTGGAAATGTGTCATTTGTTGTCAACTTCTCTGAAGATAAATACAGGGTTAGGAGGAACATCCACGGGCTGTAAAACAGAGCGGCAGAATCACAGCAGAGCATGAGTTGTATGCAGAGCAGCGCAGCAGAGCCAGTTATCAACTCGCCGGCTGAGATTCCTGCAGTCACTTTTATTCATCACAAACTGAAAACGGCCCCCGAGGCCTCCGCGATGCTGCATCTCATCTAACTTTAACGAGGGCTGTAGATTTCTGTTTAATTAGAGCTACATTAGTCTGAACACGTTGTTATGTTATTCAGTTTCAGTTAATACATTTGAAGAAAACAGAAAAAAGCATAATTACCTTGTCATTCAATTTCTCTGGTAACAACAGACTTTATATCAATCATATCTTACCATACAGTCATCACAGATCAATAACCTTGTCTTCATTTAGCTGCCTGTAATTTCAAGTATTAATGATCAGATGGAGGATCAGTCAACGTCAGTGCACGTGTCAGCTGGAGGAGCACAGAACCACCTCCTCAGGAACACCAGGAACAATCAGGAAGTAGAGGAGAGACGGAGCGCTTCCCTTCATCAATTATCTGGCACTTTCATGTGAGCCAAAATTATCAGCGTGTGGAGTTTACAACCCGCTTCATGTTTGTCAAGTGTGCCTGATGACTGTATGTGTGCACGAGCGTGCACGAGTGGTTTTGTCAGTTTTGCACCATTCACGCCTTTAAGGAACAATTAGTGCCAGTCTGACTGCCATTAAACCTTCACACGGGGCTCATGTACACTGAAACCTTAACTGGGAATCCTGAACGCGCTGAGGCGGGAAAACTACCCCGCCTGCTGCGACTGAACGCAGCGTGGGAGCCGAGCCGGCACCAAGTCTCCATTCACATCTCTGTTGAAGTAGGACTGAAGGTACTCCGTAAGTCGTTGTTCCTGCTGGAGAGAACGCGGCAGCTCTACAGGTCGACGGCGTTTAATCCACTTTCACACAGAGACATTGTTATGAAGGCGTACTCCCAACTACGCCTCCACTCTCCAGCTGCGCCTTCTCAAAGATCCCGCGGCGGTGCCATACTGCCTCTCCAGCACGTGCATTCACGCAGCATTCCAGAACCGTCCCTGTCCTCATTCCCGCAGTCAACGACTGCCGAGTACCATAGGACAGAGTTTACGATCATTTCAGCACTAGATTCTTCTGTTTGTCAAAGTTTGGTCTGCGTATGGAATATAAGGGGACAGAATCCGTTTTCAGATGATGCATTACTGCGTGATTAAGGATGGAGCAGAAGGTAAAGAGAGTGGGCAGAGGAAGGATTTGCTGAAGCTTCAACTTGTCACTGCACAAAGATGTTTAACAGAGGGACTGGATCAGGGCTAATTTCATAAACCTGATTCCTCAGTTCCGAGGCTCCTGTAAATCATTTCAGTGTTTTTCTAGGATTAACCAACCTCCAACCCATCTACTTTGACATGTCTTGTCTTCAGGCTCCTGCTGCTTTCGTCCATCAGTCCGTCGTATGCACCCTGCAGCCGTCTCTCCTTTTCTTTCTTTCTCATTTCTTTCTTTAGCTCCTCAATCACGTTTCCTCCCCTGGCTTCTCGTCATCCCAACCTTTCTGTCTTCCTTCTTTTCTTCTGCCACCTCTTCGGCATCAATCAGTCCTCTCTGGATGGACTGGCGCTGAGGCTTCATTATGCTCTTCCCTTTCCTCTCATATTTATTTCATGGTTGGTAGGCTTGAGAGGACGCGAGCCCCGCTGGCGAGTGAAAGGGTGAATTTCCACATGCATTATTCTCCCGCTGAGCCGCCGCGGGGCTCGTCGCAGCTCGAGAAGCCCTGCGGCACTCGACAGCTCACAGACGCAGGCTGAGAGTGCGCATATGGATGCACAGGAATTTAAACATCACTGCGAGCAGATATCTCAAGTGCAGTGATACACGACTACACACAGAGGGGATGTCTCACTAACAAGCACACGGGTAAGAAAACGTCAACCGCTCCTTGCAGCTGAACATAAATCTATGAAGAAATGTGCATGCAAATAAACAGATTTCCTCTTAACTACACTGCACAAAACATGACAATTTAGTCAAACAACAAGAGCTACAGAACAACATTTACCAGTTCGGTGCTAAATGTTCTTCATGTATAACAGCAGTTGACTACAGGACGTGCCGGCGGCAGTGAAGCCGCCGCCTGACGCAATAACGCAGTTCAAGAAGAGCAACAACTCCGCGACAGGGAAACCAGGAAACAAGTCATCAGCACTAACAGTCACGCTTTAAAATCACATTTACAGTCGTTGTTTGTATAGGGACCTTTTACAGACACCAAGCGAGCTGTAATAGTAAAGTAGCGACGGCTGCAGGGCCTTCACAGCACTGGCCCAAATGCAGTTCATCTGCAAAAGACAAACCAGCAGAGCTCCGCCGGCCCCCTGCTGTCCACCGTGGCTCGGCCTGCTGCTCCGGGTCGGACCCGTTGCAGTTGGATAATGCAGGCAGACTGCCTGTGGGTCCCTGCAGACCTTCACCTGGTGGGATCCTGGAATGATCTGGCGTTAAAAGTTCCCCGTCACACACTTCCAGACCAAGCCACCGGTCTCGGTGCTCTGAACCAAATTAACACAACAAAACGTTGTCTCCTGAAGAAATGAACGACTGTGTTGAGTTAGGTCTCACTCAGAAGTCGGAATGCTGCTGAGCAGAAAAACTCATGACAGCTTGTCATGGGCTGTGACATCTGTCAATCAAAACACCACGTCTCAATTGTGCATTAATTTGTTGTGGTGTTTCATTTTTCCAGAAGCTAATAATTGAACCCTGTAGAAATGTCTGAATGATGACATGAATGATGTGAAATGTTGCAATGCAGACAAAAACCTTTTTGAAACCAGACTGTAAAATATGTTGATTTCTACCCGTCGGGGTCGGGATCCGGGTCCGGGTCCGGGTCCGGGTCCGGGTCCGGGTCCGGGTCCGGGTCCGGGTCCGGGTCCGGGTCCGGGTCCGGGTCCGGGTCCGGGTCCAGACCTTTGACCTATCATTTAAAGTGCTGCATCTTTCCCTTTAAAAGGACAAAGTGACCGGAAGCGTGACTGCGGGTGAAGTTCACGGCCCCCGTGACTGAGACTGCTGTCTGCTGTGGCCGGAGGAGCCTGGACAACATTAATGACAGCAGTCCCACAAGGACCGTGGAGATCCTGACTAATTACTGAAGCTTCATCAACAGGTGTCCAACTGCCAATGAGTCCATGTTTGTGCTGTATATCAGTTTGACCTGATGCATGAAAACATGTCGTCGAGTTTCTCAGGGTCATAATCAGCCAAGGCAAACACACAAAACTCAGAATATGCAGCTGGAATTTGATGATTCTTAAAAGCTTTGAATCAAACATCATTTGTAGAAATGAGATTTCATATAACATCAGAAAGTAGTCAAATTGTCCATGATTCAGTTACAGTTACAGAGTGATCTGATTGGGGATGTGTTTTAAGAGTCAACACACAAAAACACAAATGACACAAAAAAATATACCGAATTTACAAGCTTATATTTCTGTGTAGAAGCTCCAGATTGCATCTTTAGCACATGTTTTGTTGAATGATGAAGAATTTTTGCTTCTGTATGCTACAAAGAAAGTAGGATGCCCATACGCACGCACGCACGCACGCACGCACGCACGCACGCACGCACGCACGCACGCACGCACGCACGCACGCACGCACGCACGCACGCACGCACGCACGCACGCACGCACGCACGCACTCACGCACGCACGCACGCACGCACGCACGCACCCGGTGAGTCCTTGAACAAGCCAGAGAGCTTGAGAGAAGCTTTTCCTCAGCAGAAAGTCACGTTTCGGATCTTTTGACGCCCTGTAAAACTGCTGCTTTTCTGTCCCTGAAAATGAAACTTGTGTGCCAACCTCCCACATGCCAGAACAAAAGCCAGGAGGAACGGCGAGGAAAGGCTGGGCAGGTCCCCATGATTCAGTGGGTCGGCTGGAAGCTGCCTTGTATCCGACGCTCAGGCGGATGGTTTTCAGAGCCAGGACGGCTGTATGGATTCACAGAATGCCCTTCAAGACGGTGCATGTGACAGAGTATTGACAGGCCTCCAAAGCCAATTATCCACGTGGACATGCGCGCTGGTCCCTCAGCAGTATTTAAACATGAAGTCATTATGAAACACTGAAATTATGTAGAAACCTGAGCGAACGAACACAAGATGAAGATGATTCATCCTCAGACCCTTCAGGCACCAGAATCACACCGACCGGCCGGAGCACACACAGCCGACGACATTCACATCCCCACTGATTCTTACAGCGATCAATAGTCAAGTCAGACAGGCATCACCACGGTAACCAGAGGTTCTGGGATTACCAGATCCACAGTCTGAGTATACGCCCACGCGTTCACGCATGTCTCCATGAAACACCTCATTTAAAGGCCTCAACTTTCATTTTTCCTTTTGTGCATGCTCCAATATAAGGTTGGGGCAGTGAATCAAGTTATTTTGACCAGATAAAATCAGTAATCCAGATCAGTTCTGCAGGTAAAGGCCACCATGTGCTCTGGACCAAAGAGGATCCAGAGCATCCAGACTGTTTTCAGTAACAACGGCACGGCTCTCTGATGGTCTGAGGTTGGACTCCGTGCACAGGTCAAAGCTCACGTCTGCTTCTGCTGCATTCAGGACCACATCTTCAGCTGCATTCAGGACCACATCTTCTGCTGCATTCAGGACCATATCTTCTGCTGCATTCAGACCACATCTTCTGCTGCATTCAGACCACATCTTCTGCTGCATTCAGGACCAGATCTTCTGCTGCATTCAGGACCACATCTTCTGCTGCATTCAGGACCACATCTTCTGCTGCATTCAGGACCACATCTGCTGCTGCATTCAGGACCACATCTTCTGCTGCATTCAGGACCACATCTGCTGCTGCATTCAGGACCACATCTTCTGCTGCATTCAGGACCACATCTGCTGCTGCATTCAGGACCACATCTGCTGCTGCATTCAGGACCACACCTTCTGCTGCATTCAGGACCACATCTTCTGCTGCATTCAGAACCACATCTTCTGCTGCATTCAGACCACATCTTCTGCTGCATTCAGAACCACATCTTCTGCTGCATTCAGGATCACATCTTCTGCTGCATTCAGGATCACACCTTCTGCTGCATTCAGGACCACATCTTCAGCTGCATTCAGGACCATATCTTCTGCTGCATTCAGACCACATCTTCTGCTGCATTCAGGACCAGATCTTCTGCTGCATTCAGGACCACATCTTCTGCTGCATTCAGGACCACATCTTCTGCTGCATTCAGGACCACATCTGCTGCTGCATTCAGGACCACATCTTCTGCTGCATTCAGGACCACATCTGCTGCTGCATTCAGGACCACATCTTCTGCTGCATTCAGGACCACATCTTCTGCTGCATTCAGAACCACATCTTCTGCTGCATTCAGGATCACATCTTCTGCTGCATTCAGGATCACACCTTCTGCTGCATTCAGGATCACATCTTCTGCTGCATTCAGGATCACACCTTCTGCTGCATTCAGGACCACATCTTCTGCTGCATTCAGGACCACATCTTCTGCTGCATTCAGGACCACAACCATTCAGGAATGGAAGAAAATAACTGCTGAAACACTCTTCCGTTTGGTATTCATGCCAATACCAGAAGCTTTGTTAAGTGTTGTGAGAAGGAAAGATCAAAGTGCTAAAAGCACTTTTGGAAGTGCTTTTCTTTTGGAAGGTGGTGCAGGCCTGCAATGCAAAAGGAAGGAAAAGCAATATATATCTGGAGTCTATGCTGTCTGCAAAACACAAAGGTCTAATTTAAATATATTTTTATTATTCGATGGTCTAAAAATGCTGCATGTTTAAACTCATTACCATCAGAATTTGAGAAGTACTTCATCTTGAT